>VDFB02252616.1:140832344-140949965 GCA_007258455.2 Sequoia sempervirens
CATGGAGGTGGCCTATAATGATTCCTACTTAATGCACCTCTTCCCACAAAGTTTAAAAGGTCCTGCCATGGATTGTTTTTCACAGTTACCTCTAAGCATCAAAAATTTCCAAGAAATTGTTGACAAATTCATAGATCACTTCTCCTTCAAACATGACATGGATATAAGTTTAGAAGATTTTTATACTCTCAAACAAAACAAAGGAGAATATTTCACCAATTTCTTACAATGATGGAGGAAAACATCTAGTAAAAGAAAGTGGCCACTTCCCGATGAACAACAAGTGGGCATTATCATAGAAAATCTATATCTAGATCTATCCTTCCACTTGAAAATGTAGTGCATCACATCTTATGAAGAGCTTGTCCCTAGATCCCTTAACATCAACAGAGCTTTAATCTCACAAGGAAACACACAAGTGTATAAAGACAACCGCCCATCCACTAGTTTTAATGACAAATCCTACTTTTGGGCCAAGAACAAGAATGTTACTAGTGATGGTGTTGTTGATGCAAAGGTGTTCTTAATTTCTCCTAGGAAAGCAAACACCCAAACCATGAACACACAATAACCATACACGTCACTATCAAACAATCAAACAACAATTAATGCTATAAACACTAAACATGGACAACAAAGAATAAATAGTGCTCCCAAGCATCAATTCACTCCCTTTGGGGAACCTATGGAGGATGTGCTGAAGCAGTTGATATAGTCTAACCTTATCACACTCCCAAATTTTTCAAATTATCAAGATCCACAAGTCAAACCTCCTAGCTATAGAGATGATCATTTTTGTGAATTTCACCAATACAAAGGTCATAACACACAAAACTATTTTAGACTCAAACATCTAATAGAAGACCTTATTGAAAAGGAGACATTCATGTTGATTAAAAATCTAGGAATGAAAATATGAAAATTTACACAAACCCAATGTCTAACCATACAAAGGAAAAAGATTCAGGAAAGGAATCAACCTCAAAAAATGTAAACAATACCCATGATACCATGGTGGGACATATTTATTTATCACAACATGAGGAATCTGACACGTATCAAGATACTATTTTAAATTAAAGTCCAAACCCATCAACAATGTTTAGCATTGTTTTATATCATAATGGCATCAAGTGCATATCAGATTGTGATATCTCTCCTACATATGACTTAATGATTGGGAATTTTGAAGAAGTTCTGAAAGAGCAAGAAATATCCCTTATTGCACCCATTCCCACAAAATGTTGTGGAGTCTTCTACCAATGATATATCATCCACCCAAGGATCATGTCAAGAGGAGGCTCCTAAGGATAATGAAAGTAACTCCAAATTGAGTCAAGATCAAGAACCCCTATCCCCAGAGTTTCACCAAGAGCTAAGGGACATCTCCCAAACCATTTTAAACTCCAAATATGTCCCCAATATCACCCCTAAGATGTTTCTTTTTGAAATGCATATAGACATTCTTCATCCAAAACAAGAGTCTCCCACTCTTGATATATCTACACAAGAGCAAGCAACAATTGAGATTCTTGATTAATACATTGATTGTACATCATTGACATCTTTTGAATCAACACTAAACTCTTCTAAAGTAGTATCAATAGATAACGATGTCATAGAATCAAAGCAATTAGTTCATATACCTGAACAGCAAGAACCCATAGCAATATCATGTGTTCATGACAAGTCATATTCAGTAGCTATGGATCAAAGGATACATTCTTAGGGAAAAGGATTAGGTATTGATAATACCTTCACAATGCCATGGGAAATCTTGTCTACAACAAACGTCAGCATATGGGGCATGAAAGATCCTTATGATGAAAATGCAGTCAATGCTACAACTAGCCATATAATGAGTTGGCATTCACCCATCATCTCATATGCAGATTGGGACCAATGTAAAAAGAAGAAGTCCTATCAAAGTAAGGAAAATATCATCAAAGAAAATGAAGCAGTAAAGAAAAAATGACACGTCAAGTACAAATGGATACCAAATAAAAATAAAGAAAATTATTCCTCCAAAACTCCATTAGTCAAAGAAACTATGGGGAAAAATAAAAAAGGGAAGTGTATCCATCAAAAGAGTCCTCAAATACAAAAGAAGGTTTCTCAAGCAAGGAACAAAGTATATCCAGTGGTTGGTCCTAATTCCATGAAAAATTCCATCACTATCCATCATTTCTCATCTTCCCAAGTTTGGAGAGTCAAAGGTTCCAAACCATCAACCAACACATCTCATATTCCTTAATACATGACACCATACACTCCATTCACAATATCCAATTCTTGCATTGACTGTGTGTTGGGAACTACTCGTCATCATAAGGATCCTGAAGGTACTTTATCATGATGTACGCACATACACAAGGTTAATTCTAGTACTAGCAAGGAAAATCAGAGTTCTTCAAGGCTGCATACAAGAGCTCGCATCTTAGCAAAGCAACTTCTTCAAGTAGGATATCACTAGCACGTTATGAAAGTGGCCTCTACATCAATTCCACCAAGTGGTTAAACATAAGAGTAAAACTTCCAAAAAATTAAGAAAATAGTAAAACTAAAAATTTCCCTCTAGTGGAAACCACTACAGTGACGCTTTGGGAAAGTACTATGATGAAAACCTGGAAAAAATGCGCCATGAGTAGAATCGAGCATCTATATGATCCTTCTCATATAGAAGCATCTCATCTTTGTCATGATAAATCCAATATTCCCTCCATCCATCCAATCCAAATTCATCTATCTATTCCCATTTATCTTGATCTTGACAAAGATTCAGCGTATACTTCAACTCTAGTTATGGAAAAATTTTGACAGGCTCTTTACCATTTTATCTTGTGAAGTTCCATAGCCCATATCTAGCATGATAAAAATTTGTCAAACTCTTTGCATATACATTACCTATCTTGATTTGTTCATTGATCTATGAAACATTGCTAGACACTGGGGGCAGGTTATTGCACTCTTGTTTTCAAATAACTCTTGATCCATGTCTTTTATCTCACAACATGATATCAACAACATGATCTAGGTATCATTTTCCTGAAATATCATCAAAAATCCAAAAAAAAATCATAAAACTTCATCAAAAAATCCAAAAACACTTGCAAAATCCTATACAGATAAAATCCAAAAATATTAGTAAAATTGTAAATTCAAAATCCAAAACATTTGGAAAACATCAAAATTCCTAGAAAGTTCAAATAGCGAAAAAACCAAAATTAGTACCTTGTCAAACTATGGGTCTTTGAGCTTCAACATGAGCAAGGCCATCATTGATGTGCCCCTGAGACACCCTAGGTCAGTCCTTTAGGAGTTTGTCATAATAAATTGGAATTCCATCAACTGCTCATAACTAATGCAAAGCTAGGAGGATTCAACAACACGTCTCACAAACCTTCAATAATAATCCAAAACAATCTTTGTATAACGCATGCTATTAGGCATTGTATATCACATTGGAAACATAACTATGGCAGCCCACAATTTAATGCAATGAAAAGTCATTAATAACTTCTACAAAACAAATAATGAAGCCAATCACTCTAGTGAGGTTGAATAAAACATAGTTATAGACTTCTCTTCCAATTTTCATGAAGATCCAACGGTGGAAATGAAAGTTATTGTATTTTTCCCAAAACTGCAAACCCTAGGTAGGGTTCAGACCTGCCCTAACAAAACTGGTCATAACTTATTTAAATATTAATGAAATTTGATGATACTTGAAGTAAATGAAATTAGATTCACATGAAAACAAAATCTAATAGGTTTTAGATCCAAAATATATACTTTAGATTCCGTACTATCACACTTTTTTAGACTGTAAATTCTTCACAATATTGTTAGAATAGGAAATCTCACCAAAATAGTCATATCTGCCACAAAACTCAATAAAATTCAATGAAACAAAAATAATTGGAAACTAGAAATAGAGATATTTTCATCCATATATGATACTCCATTATTTTAACCCATAAAAGTCCATACAAAACACAACTTCAGCCTGGTAACAATGTAAAAATCAGAAAATGCACACAAAACTTGAGGTTGCCATTTATCAAACTTCAAAAATGATGTCTCCAACCCCCACTTAGAGTTTTGGAGGGTTTATTTATAAATTTTCCACCAAAACCAACTATTTTAAACCACCTTTTTATTAGTTTGTTGACAAAACACCTGAATGACATTTCATCTACCTAATTTTGCACTTTTGACAATTTTTACAATATATGAGAAATGAACAACATCCTAGGACCTATAACACCACAAAGGTGGCCTCTTTGGCCTTATTACAATATCAAAACATAAAAAATGGAACAAATGACTCAATATGGCCTCATGGAGGCATGTGATCAAATAGGTTCTCCTGCACCAATATCTCATCTTCAATAAGTCGTGTCAATCAAACTACGTGGTCTTTGCGTGTATAATGTAGGCAAGGCTTACCTTTGATCAACCCTTGAGGCCCCTAGGATAGGTATTTTAGGTTAGGTTCTTGGTCAAAACTTGTAAAATACCAAAAACATTGAAATATTCTATAAAATCGAAAACCACCCATCCCATCTTGCTTTCACCTATAATAAACTTTCATTCATAATAAATTAATCGCCATCTTCAACCTTTGGAAAAACAAATAGAAAGCAAGTATCACAAGTCGTAAAGTGAGAATCTAAGTGTCAAAATATAAAGTCTAGGTCATAGATAAATGAGTCAGTGAAGCTTGTATCGATAACTTATCATAAATCTTATCCTAATCAAACCACCTGATCAACATGTCCTAGGATGCATCCTTCTTGTGATGGACATCAACATCAGAAATCACCTTAGCTAAATTAAACTTGTAGAAGATATAGATAACATTGACTATTAATCTTTGGTCTATTCTTATGATTTATCTTAATGACCCATTCCAAGGACCTCTCAATGATGTCTCAATGATTTAGAGAGAAAGGAATGGGGAAACAATCATTTTTTTTGTTTGATGTGCTTGTAGATATTCTTGTAAAATAATCTTGGCACGTACTTGCTTAGTTGTGTGTAGGGAGGTCGCTTGGAGTATATTGCTGACCATTTCGTACACTTTGGTCCAAAATATTCTAAATTTCTAAACTACATTCTGACGAGGTATCTGTATGTCAAGATGTGAATAGGAACTATCCTATCTATTTGCAAAGTCAAATTCCATTACACTAGATACAACACCATCCTAGTTATCAATACCTTGATGCATCATGTCTATGTGTTATATCAAAAATAAGGAATGGAAAAAAATACCAATCCCAAGATATGAGAAAATCATCATCATCATGCATGTCTTGTCACCATAATCTAATAAAGTCTTGATTGATCAAGAACTTGTTGGACTTTTGAATCAATCTCAAAATCAATGGTTAATTAATATCCATTTCATTCTTACACTTCTATCCATTTTATCTTCTTATTCTTCTATCTTTACTAACATTTCTATCTAAGCATCAAATCTATGTGATCTACATCGAAATATACATAAGGCTACCCATAGATGATGACTGTCTATACATCATGAAATCTATCTACATCATTATCTAAGCTAGCACATCAACAATCTCTCTTCCTTTGGGGCACAGTGGGGCATCTATATCATCTTCATCTCAACAAAATACAAAGTTGCAACTCTTTTATTCAATATCTTATTTTCACCTATCATGAGCCTAATCGAAACATTTTATTCTCCGATCAATCTCTCAAGGGGGAAACCAACCATCTTTCGATCATATTGATATCAAATCATCTTACGAATTTTGTTCCTAGCCTTGCTAAAAAATCTTGATCAAATTATCAAATCAATCATCATTGGGATATATCTTTCCCTACCAATCCTCGTGTTATTCAACACAATCCTTGCATTGTTGTGAATCCTCAACAATTTTATCAATCAATCAACTTTAGCTTGGCTATCAACATCTCAAAGATATTATCGATATCCATTTTTACATCATCCTCAGCATCAAAATCGACATCAGTCTTTGAACCAATGCAATGAGTATATTGCTTCAAAGAGGGAAAAAATGTTGACATCGAAAAATGTCTCAATGGATCACATTGGCTAACTAACATCATTTCATCCTCAAATCCATCTTCTTTTGACTTGTTTAATTAATTAATCTTAATTATTTAATTAAATGCCTCATTTTTACCTATTAATCTAATTGACATAATTGGATTAATTTATCCCCTCTTAAACTAACATTTCATCCAATTTAATTAAATAATACAAATTATTTAATTTTAACCCTAAGTCCTCTTATTTAATTAAATAACCTAAACTATTTAATTAAATATCATATTTGCACCTCCTTTTCATTAAATAAATCAATAATTCAATGAATATCCTCACATTCCTCATCTTGCACATTCAAATTTAGTTTTAATTAACTAAATTTATAATTTCCCTCTCATCCACTTGCATAGGGAATATTCCAATGGAATATTCTCTTATTTTCCTCCAAAAAAAGGATAATGATTACTCCAAACAAACTTTGAAACAGCTTTTTAAAGTTGTCACAAAGTGTGTTTGTTTGCATGATTGTGAGCCTTTGATCTTTTCTTTATCTATGTGATCTTTGATTCTCATCCATTAATGAGAATCCTTGATCCATGTTTCATCCTCCTTTCATTTGTGACCATTGATAGATCAAATAAATCTCATCCATTGTTTTTTCATTTGATCTCCATTAAATCAATTATTTAATGAATATCATATAATTCCCCTAATTTGCGTAATTCAAACTTTGTTTTAATTATCAAATTATTAATTCTTCCACTTGCAAGGAGAATATTCCCATGGAATATTCCTTCCCCTTTTGCACAATTAAACTTTGTTTTAATTTGCAAAATATCCATTTCCTCACCCATGAGAATATTCCAAAGAATATTCTTTCTCCTCACTCATTTGAAAAAGGGAATATTCTTAAAAAACTTCATGTGCAAGTTAACTCAAAACTTCATGTGTAAGTTAACTCAAAACTTGTGCAAGTTAACTTGTGACCTCTTGTATAGGTTAAAAGTGTGTTTGTTTGAAGGAATGAGAACCCTTGATTAAATCTCATCATTTATTCTCATTCCTTGATGAGAATCCACGATCCATGCCTCCAAATTCTTCCATCCTTGACCATTGATTAGCCTTTTTTATCTTAACCCTTGTTTTCCTATAAATAGGTCACTATTTGGAGATAAATTGATCCATCTTTTAACAACAAACTTATGTTGTCAAAATGATTTGCACTTGCACTCGCATTTAACATTATTTTAGCTTTATTTACTTGTATATTATCTTAGCTTCCATTAATGGCTTCCATGATAACATAGATTCATAAATTTATCTTATTTGTTAATTAGGATTTTAATCTTTTGAAGCTTGCATACATTTAGAGTATATTTGCATACACCAATATCAATCATCTTAGCATAAATCATTTTAAAATAGCTTGCATCATGTTCATTTAGCTTTAAATCATGTTTTCATACACATCTATCAATGGTTTCATCAGTTTTATTCAATAAAAATGATTGAAACAAGCTCATTATCCAAGGGATTGAGAAGGGGTCGCCATTCCACATCAATGTGACACCACTCCCCCAATAGGATAAGTTTCAATGTCTTAGATTAGAGGTTTTTCAAGCTTTCATGATTTAGAATGTTAGTTTTAATGGATTGTTTGTCTTTGTTTATAGTGAATGATCTTATTGGGATTAATTCTTAGTGGGTTAAACATGCCTCAAATTCATATGGATCAGCTGTAGTTAACCTTCACTGTCATTGGTCACAAGTGTGTCCCACTTTTGGGACATTAGAATTTGGTATAGGTTGAGAGAGAAATTGTTTTGAACATCTTCATTGAAACACTTTTTCATATGGCGGTTCCTTCTAAAAAAGAGGAAAATAGGGTGTTCACCATAATGGAGTGATGAACAATGGACCTATTTCCCTCGTTTCATTCAAAATGTGTGTTATAAGATACAAATGAAGAACATCAATTAAATCTAACTGAAACAATGATCAAAAGGTAGATTTTGAAAGGGGAAAATGTTGTGAACCTTTCACCAAAATTCAACTTTTGAATCTCACTGAGGAATCACTCACCCTATAATGAATGGATCTTGGCTAGGGTTCCTAGAAAATGCTTTATGGGTTCTCATCTGACAGGTCTGCCTTCCTAGATTCTAGGTGTTCATTGTTTGATAGCCAAAAATAAAATTTGTAGAGAATTTTACATGATTTGACAACTTTGTAACTTTATTCAATTTTTCACTTGAAAGGATCTTCAACCTAAAACCTACAATCACACATCAAAGAGATAAAAAAAATTGTTTTTTAGGTGAATGGGGGTTTGCCTTGGTCAAATCCCATTTTGGTAGTTGAACCGAAGGAAATAGGTTGTGCTCCACTTTTTAAGAGATGGAATACACAAAGAGGGGGTAGGTCCTATTTCACTCTAGTTCATTAAAGGAATCCCTAGAAGCAACAAACCAATGGTTCAATTGAGAGAAGGGGTTGCTACAATGTCTCCTTAGGTTTGATTAAAAAGGGGGTTCACCGCTAAGCTAATGATTAGAAAGAAAGGGATGCAAACATGAATAAGCTAAACCCTAGAAACTTAGAATATGAAATAAAATAACAAAATAGAAAGATAAAAAAAGGTACCTAGAGAATCAAAGATGACTAAGAAAGGCCTAAAAACACTAAAATTTGTTGCTTTTGATGTGTACTAGGACTTATATAGCAGACTAGGTGATTTAGTCCCAATTTAGGGTTTCTAGTTGAATCTAGAATCTACAACTGGTAAACCAGGATCTACAGGAAATGACTGAAAAGTGGTATACTGGGACTCATACACAAAAGGTGATGATTTAGTCCCAATATTAGGGTTTGACTAAAACCTTTGTAATCCTTTAGTGATCTTTTCTAGCTTCCCTCCCATTTGATCTCTAAGTCTTAAAGTTTGAATTTTGCCCTATAGGTTACTTTCCATGAAGATGACTTCTTGAAAACTTTTTATTCAAAGGAATTCAAGCTCAAAACACGTAGATCTATAATCACACATGTAGAGGGAGAAAAATGTTGATTTGTTAGTGGATAGGGGTTTTCCATGGTCAAACCTCATTTTTGTAATCAAACTTTGAAATGAAATGAAATAAAATGAAGGAATGATGAATGAACAATATGCAATGTTGCAACTTGCCAAAACCTTGTAACAAAGGTTGTAATCTTATGTGAAATAGATATCATGAATGTAGATCTTGACTCTTGATTGAATGTTATGGATCTTGATTTGAATTCCTGCTTGAATCATGAAACCTACATCACAAATGCTAGCTCAAAGAACACACATGATGCATGATGACTTTGACATGGTGTTTGAATCTTGAATGTAGCTCCAAAATGCTTGATAATTAGCTCTTGAATTCCCTTGATCTCATAAAATTTCTAGGATACTTTCTCATGAAAATTACTTAGGAGAAAATATATGAAATAACCTTGTATTTATACTTGTTTATGCCAAATTTTCTAAAATTACAACACTACAAGCTGACATTAGATCTAGGAGAATTAAATCCCACCAAGAATTAAATTCAAAATAGGTCTAAGCTAAAGTGGGACTCATACGCTAGTTGGGGCGTATGAGTCCCAGTAGCTTAAGCTTGGGACATAAATTTCAAGAAAATGCTAAGTTCTATGTCATATTTAGGATCAAGCCTCAAGACTTAGGTGGGACCCATATGCTCAAGGTGGAGTATGAGTCCCAGATTACTAAATCTAGAACACACAACCTAGAATCATGAATTATGATTGGTCATTTAATGAATGTCAAGATTATCCTTAGAGAAATGCATTAAATAAGGCTTGTGGATGAAAAATAAGACCAAATAAGGCATAAAGAAGCCCATTTGTAGCAGAGAGGCCCCAAACAAGTGTGAAAATGTAAAGGGATACATTTTTCTACATTACAATAATTAGACCTTGAAATGAAATAGAAAAGAATGAAGGAATGATGAGTGAACAACAATATGTAATAACTCACCAAACCTTATTTAAAACCTTGGGTAACAAATTTTCAAGCTAGCATGACATTATAATTTATAATCTAGCACTCAATCCAAGGGATGCACTAGCCCCTAGGCTCAAGATCCTAGTACACAGAAATGATAAGACAAAGGAACACACACATATGAAGCACAATGCACAACAAGATACATATGACAATCAAACACAAAGCATACACAATGAAGACACAAAGGTACACATGAAATTTATAATGTATTTAAGAATTATGCAAATACAATGCAATCTTGATGCAAACACAAAAAGGGTAAGTGCAAGAAGTTGAGTCCATGAAACGTGGAAATTTTTTCCTTAGCCAAAAAACTGAAATCGACATTGCAAAAATGGGATCTCACTTTTTAAGAAACGGGATCCCGTTTAGCTTCAGAATCCTGAGCCTAAATTAAAAACGAGATCCCACTTTTTAAAAAATCAGGATCCCGTTTTCTCATTTTTAAAAATTTTTGTTTTTAGAATTTTAAAAACAGGATCCTGTTTTGAAAATTTTCCAAAAATAGAAATTTCTAAAAATGGAAAGTTTTCAAAGCAGGATCTCAATGAAAACTTTCCATTTTGGAAATTTCCATCTATGGAAAATTTTCAAATGGGATCCCATTTTTAAAATATCCAAAATCGGAAATTTCCCATTTTTGGCAATTTTGAAAATGGGATCCTATTTCCAAAAATTTGAAATTGGATTTGCTTTGTGGTCGGGTTTCTGCCTTGTATTTTGGTTCTGGAAAAGCATTAGGAATCTGAACCTAGGCCTTCAACTTGGTTTGACCTACAAGTTGAAGGTCCTAACAATGTCAGAGAAAAATACCAAGTTTGGACATATGGTTGATGACTTTTTTTTGCAGAGTTTTTCAATGAAATTAAAACCCATTTTAGATGAGACAATGCAGATTCCAAATATGTATTTTTTCTTACAATTGGATTATTTTTTCTATTTTTCAATTATTTTTTGATAAAACTGATCCATAAACTTTAAATATCAGGGTTTTTTACTATTTTAATAACTTTTGGTCAACATAACATTTTGACAAACGGATTGCACAAGAACAAACTTCAGAAAATTCTATTCAATTTAAAAAATCAAAAATCAAAAAATGATAAGTTTAGGTCACCTTATGCGTGTCATACACGATGATTTTTCAAAACAACAAATATGCCTAATAAAAATTTAACCAAAAAAAGTATTCAATAAAAAATTACAAAAAAATATTGAAAACAAGCTTCAGTGAGTCATAAATCTTTTCCCAAAAGGATTTAGAAAAATATGATAATTTAGGTCAAAATATTGATGTTGTACGCGTGCATGGTATGGTAAAAAAAAGTGACTTTTAAACAATGGTTTTTAGAAATTCCTATTGAAACTCAATTTGTACAATCTGGGTATTGAAATAAATTACATATTTGGAAACTAGACTCCGAGTACTACATTTTATAATTAGTGACTTTTTCGAAGATTCCATCTCTAAGTGCTTCAAATTTTAAGTTCAAATGTGTAAAATTTTGAAAATCAGGAAAAACACTTCCACTTTTTGGCCAAAAAGTGGACTCAACTTCTTGCCAGCACCCAAAAAAGCAGGCATGGCATCACAAACTAGCAAGATACATAGATACCTTCTTGGATCCATACCCAATATATCCATAAATCACAAGCTAGAATATTTTGATAATTGCTAGGTGATCATGAATATATAAAAGGCATCATAGGTGAGTGAATTATGGTATTCACTATGTGATCAAAATAAGAAACACAAGGCTAGTGAATTTCGATATTCACTAGGTTAATTTAAACAAAGGGTATAAAATGAAAAAGAAAAAGGGCTAGTAAAGTATGATAGTCACTAGGTGCATTCTCATGTCAACCATACCAAGAATTATGCCCTAGATGATTCTAAAAAGGGCTACAAAATATTATCAATATTCCAAAAATGCATCACAAAGTTCTAATTATATGAAACAAAGTGAAGCACCTAATACAATGCATGCCTCCACCTTAAAGTAATTGCTAATGTCAACCTAGAGCAATTTCCTTTAAGGTAGAATAAAATGACATTTGTAAAATGAAAAGGAATGAGAGCTTATTTTGAAACCCTATGCCAAATAATATGTTCCCAAGACATCTAACTCATGATGAGGCATTTCCCCCAAAACAAATCCACATAAACAACAAGACAAAGAGGGAATATAAGGGATCCATAGATCTGGGTTTAGTATAGATGAGAGATAATATATAATATTGATCATTCTCAAAACTAATATCATTCCTTAAATGCTTGTGGAACTATGAGCACAAGGGAGGAATGACACATGAAGAAAAAATCAAAAGGCTTTTTGTTCAACATGGAAGAGACCTAAATTTCTCAACAATTTACATCATTACCAAAAAGAAATGAAAAGAAGAAAGAAAAAATTCACATAAAGAAGAATGATGATACAAAATAGAGGAATGCCACAAAAGATTTTATTTTTTTATCCCTGTGCCCACGAGAACAAAAAGGTCAATCCAATGAAAACTAACAAATACAAATATATTCCAAGTAGCACATTATGAGGAGACCATAATATGTTCTGAAAAAATAAAGTCACAAAGGTACTACACATGATTGTTGATATTAGAAAATAATTTGCATCCCAATATTTCTCATCATAAATGGGAGGTAGAGAACTAGCTAAACAAAATAAAATGAGTGCAATACAAGGAGAGGTGTGAGGTTCAACACATGGTGGTTCACTCTCATTAGGAGGATCATCATAGTTTCCCCCATCTAGATTCATGAATTTTGAAAACATGAGAGATATTACCTTATGCTTTCATTCTTCCATCCCTTCTACTTCACTATCTGAATGTATCACAATAGCTTACATATTAGTTCTATTTGAATGATTCCAAACACTATCATTCATATAATCATCTTTTATTCTTTATTTTGGTTGGGATACGTAATATTCAGATTCATGGTTTGGTGAGGGAGGAGGGGTGGAGTCATGTGATTAGGAAGATGGATAGATAGGTAGTATTTCATTAGAATTAGTTTGTATGGATGAATGATCATTGGGTAAAGATTTGTTAGCTTTAGAAAGTTGTCAATTAATAGTGTGATGTTATATTTTATGCTCTTTAACACTTCAATTTATTCTCACATGGCCTTCATATTGTGAAGGGGGATTCTCTAACATTGGTCCCTTTTCTTCCTGTTGGCTAACAGATTGGGCACCTTGAGATTTACTTCATAATATTTATTCTCAGCCCAAAAGGTGCAATTGTTCCCAATAGCTCTAGATAATTATTCTCTAGAAGAAACAATCACCCTCTGAATTTTAGAGGTACAACTCCACACATTTTTAATGAATTCAAAAAACTAAAGAAATAAACCATATGTATGCTTTTAACTTGAAAGGAGTAAAGGTGAATAAACCTAATACCAAAAAAAATTCCAATATCAGATGTAATAAGAATGAAATACCATAACTAGTAGCACAAAGACTATCATATATCGAATATCTTGAAAATAACAATTACTGACCCAATACCATATGAAAATGAAACCAATTAAAGAGATAAATGACCACACATTTACACAGGAATAATAATAAACACAGGTGAAAGCTTAAACACACAAATTTAATAATTTCTCAAATTATCTCCATAAACCAAATGTACATAGATGATTATAGGTTTTGATTATTCTATACTATATTGAAATTGTAAATATCAGGTCTTTCAAAAACCTTCTAAAGATATTTTCTTCAATTCCATTTAAATATATATATAAGCAGATGAGTAACCACTTATTTTCAAAGTAACTTCCTAAAAATAAATAAATTCGTGTAATAAATAACAATAAAAAGTATAGAAAGCAATTGAAAGGTCATGGTACTAGCACTTCATCGACCGATTCTACAGTTGATTGGTTTGTTGATGTGGCAAGCCTCTTATGTATTCCCTACTCACAACTTCTAGTACATTTGGTCATCGCATCTTGCTTCAATCCTTTTATCATATGTATCTATCAATCTAGTTATCTGAAACAAAATAGAGTCTATTCTGTTGAATTTTCTCAAGCTTTCGACATTAAAAGGTTGAGAATTAGTAATCTCATCAATCACCTTCTTGAAATTCTCCTTCAGGACTCCAATATCATCATCACTACCACTTCCTTCCAACATAGGCTCTAAACCGAGCTTGGAGAGATTCTTGTGAACTTCTAGAATTGTGTTGCTTTTAGTTAACACTTTGCTAAATTCTAGCAAACTCTGCTTTACAATTTTCAATTTCCATTCAACACTCTTATTCCAAATTAAACAACAACCATCAAAAACATTAGGAATGATCTTCTTGATAGTAAATTTCTCTTCCCCCATACTCAACATCCCCTTGAGCTCAGTCAAATATGCAATCCACACTGCTTCCTCATTTTTAGTCAAAGCAATATCCTTTTCTATTTCTATTTTCAAAACATGTACTTTTTGATGAATCTTTAAGATTTTTGTAATGAATTGGCTTCATTTATCTATCACGATGCTTACCCATTTACCTATGGCCTTTCCATACACCTTGTAACTTTTCATTTTACTTACTATTTGTTTTCCCATCATTAATGTTGGATCAAAGGAGGCTTCTTCTTGAGAGATTGGATAATGGGTAAAGTCAAAAATTGACTTTAGGCATTCAATTACAACCCTGACCTATCTTTCCAATTCATATTTACTTCTCTTATCCTTGTTAGTTCATTCAACTAACCTAGTTGCTATTATCTAGAAGTTGTGTACATCTTCATCCCTTGTGGAAGGTCCTAAATTTATCTTGGAAACATCGAAGTCACTTGAAATTTCCTAATTGACTTATTTTTGTGTAGTGAGTCAAGCAACCTCCACACAAACATTTCCTATATTTTCATCCTCTACCAACCTAGATGTTGTCTTCAACTTTTTGGACTTAGGAGTCCTCTGAAGCAATTTGAACTCACCATGTCTTGATCAGGGAAATCTATTTGTATTACCTTACTTTTCTTTCACAATGTATTTTCCAACCAAGATTATGTGGAAGGAACAACAACTACTTTAGAACTACAAGAATGAAACAAAGTCCTTAATGGAGGGGTGATAATTTGTACATGTTCTAGTAAAGAAGGTGGAATAGGTCCCATCCTAAGAGGATCATTTACTTCCCTACCAAGAGATGACCTATGAGAGGATGAAGATGTATCGATGGAGATGTTACCTATATCTTCTTCACCTTCAACTATACCTTTGTCCTTATTATGTTGAGGCTGATCAAAAGCACCTTCTCCACATGTTCTTTTTGAAATATTCCTTTCGAGAGGTTTATAATCACCATCATCTTGAGTTTCAAATGATATATGATGTGAAGTTGAAGATGAAGTCCCTGAGATTATGGGAGGATAATTACTCCCACCTATAGGTTGAGTATCCTATGACCTATTTTGAGGGCGTTGTTTCTATGTCTTCTTCTTAGCAACCCACTCCTCTATTCTCCTTAAGACAATTGTAGTTCTTACCTCAATGGTTTCAAACTCTTTGATGCTCCAATCTATGATAACAATGGGTTGAGTAGAGATATGATTGGTAAAAATAGGATCAACCAGACCAGATTCATCATCTTCTATGCCTTAAACATCCAATACTAAATCAAACATTCTTGTTTGTCTCAAGGACAATCTCATCCAACTTCTTCTCCTTACTTCATGCTCATCGAGGAAATATTCCTAGTAATCTTCTAAATGAGGTATATGTTGGAAACCTAGGCTAAGTTGTAAATTATTCTTCACATAATCATTTTTCCAAAAGGAAAACATTCATAATAAAACTATAGAGTATATTTAACCAGTTATCCTTCAATGTTAAGATCATCTGACATGGAGCTGCAGGTGAAATAACCAAAACCTACAAGAAACTATACACCCACATTCTTTTCATCTTGACATCTCTTATTTACATCAACCAGTTTCCTGCATACCTCTATTAGTGTAGACACCGAAAAAAGTCCTGATTGATACTGGATATCTGATTATGATGATCAACTAACACTATTTCTTCTAAAATCACCTTGAATTGATCAATTAATTGAATAATCAACATTATTTAATTAAATTTATCAAATTCATCTATTAATCAAATAATTAAATTTATTGATTAATTCACCCTTTTTCTAACTAATTATTCATCTTATTCAAATTCAGCTATTAATCAAATAATTAAATTTATTGATTAATTCACCCTTCTTCTAAATAATTATTCATCTCATTTAATTAAATCAAATCATTTAATAAAATCCTCTCTTAATCCTCTCATTTGATTAAAAAATCAATCAAATCAAAGTCACATCTCCTAATTCACACCAATTGATTAATTTTGGATTAATTAATCCTAAATCAGCTTTCCAATCATCATTATCAAATCCTCCAGCTTTTAACTCCTCAAGAGTTAAATCAACCCATGGTCAACTAAATAGGTTGCATATGAAAATAATTTCAATTAATTATTTAATTCATCTAATTTCCCTCACCGAGGCATATTCCAAGGAATATTCCTCTCAACCACCTCTCATTCAATTTCCCTCCAAAGGTTTTCAAAAACCTACAACATCGTCTTACATTTGCAATAAATTCTCTTACAACATTTCAAATATTCTTACATCCTCTGAAATCTCATTGAATTCCTCTTATACCAATTTCAAATTCTCAACCAACAACATTTACTTCTCTTCCATCCTTCTCTACTCACACATTTCCTAAAATGTGCTCCACCTTCCTCCAATAGAATTGTGACACTTAGCACATTCTCATTGGCTCTCAATTCATCCCACATTCACCAATTTCCTCTGATCTTCAACCCTTGGATTCTATAAATAGATGCATCATTTTCACAATATGGATCCACAACTTAGAGCATTATCATTTTAGGAATTTCACTCCATAGTTTTTCATCATTTTCAAGCATTCTTAGCTAGATTATAACCATTTTCATACTTAGATCATCTACACTTCATGCCAAGCTTATCAAAGGGATCAAGAAAGGGCTTATTTCCACATCAAAGGAGCACCACTCCCCCTATGGGATGGAGGTTTAGCTGATTTAAGTTAGATTACATGCTTTATTTGGTTCAATTTCTTGTTATTTCATGTTTTCTAGTGATTTTGGTTAAAGAATTTCATAGGGAACACTAGATTGATCTTTCTAACATGTTCGACACTTGATTGTTGGTGTCTTATTAGTTTGTGCAGGTTTGGTGTTCACATTTTGGCACTAGAAGGAGGGCTAACCAACTTAACATGTTCAATTTACTTAATTTTCCCATTTTTGCAGGTACAAGAATGCAATGCCACCTTTCTGCAAATGTGATGCTGCAGAGCACCACTTTTGTTCCACAGTGCCACTTTCACTACATAGCACTGCATATGCACACCTCTATTGCTCCACTTCTGACTTATTGCCATATTTGACCTCTATCTTTTGTCTAATCTTATTACCATAGAGCACCGTATCTGTAATCATGCCACATTCGCAATCTCTATTTTTGTAGAGCGCCGCATTTGACTTAACCAGAGAGCCATGTTTTTCTTTTAGCACCAAATTTGTAGATTCAATGTTGCATATGCAGGAAGTAGGGGAGGATCAAAATTTGAAGACTTAAAAGCATTTTTGAATGCTCTTTGTAATAATCTAGGGTTTCAATTTTCATAATTCATTTCCTAGGACCAACTAGATTCAATTTGGGCTTAAAATTAACCTACAACTCAAGCCTTGTCAAGTTGGTTAAAATTGAACCTTAGATACTTACTAGAATTTTATTTTAGATTAAAATTGAACAATCGACTTCAACATTTGGTTTTGGTGTTATAAAAAGAACTCACTATTGCCTTTGAGGACTAAACATAATTCGTGTTTTCTTTTTTTTGTAATCTTCTTTACAAACTTGTGTCATCCAAATGTGTATGCACTTCTCTCACACTTCGCTATGATCTTTAGAATCAAAATAATTTTGGTGACATTAGGTTCGGTATGTGTAGGATCATGATGGGCCAAAAAGTGGCAATATGATGGGAATGTGTAGGGCATGTGGTTGACAACTATTTTTTACCCAAAATTGATGAAATGAAAAGGGTTTTTAAAGGATATTCTCAGCTTTCCACCAATATAAATTATGCTTTACATTGAATTTAATAAGTAATTATGATTCATTTTCTATTTGAATTATGACTAAAGTCTTGATTGATAGGTTGATTGAAAAACATCTATAGCTTTCAAATAGTATCACATTTTTGGAATCTAAAACATGCATCACATTCTATGCTTCGCATACTATATGCATCACATTGGGACATGAGTTCTCTACTTATATCTAAAATCTTATAAAAAAATATTATCATTTTATTGTGGTTAGGGTGGTCAGATAGACACCTACTTATTTTTTCTCTGAAATTTAAGTACTACTACATTGAAATTTCAAATTTTCACCAAATGGATTTTTTTTTTTTTAAATTAACCTAGGAGTTTAGAAACTAAATTCAATTTTCTACATATTTTATTCTTACGTATTTTTGAAATAATATAGATAACTTATTCAAATTTTTATGTCAAATTTCCTAACTCTGATTTTTCTAAATTTTTTACCACTTAAGGGCCTGTTTTTTCCATGATGATCCTGCACATACCCGATTGTCTAAAATATTTTCTCCACATTTTAAATTTGGGTTGTTAAAATTCAACTCATCTTGCTATTGTGAGGAAAAGACATTGTGTGTGTTCCCTCCTTGTGCTTTATGCGATCTGGGCAATCGAACCACAAGTATCCTACCTCACTTTTGTTACCTTTAGAGGGGCTTTCCTAAGACTAATTTGAAGGTGAATCCAACTATTTTTTCACTCAGGCCAATATATAAATGGATAAGATTAAACTTCCAAGCCCTCATGGTATGTAGGCCCTAGTCGTACAATATCTTTTAGAACAGGGTACTACTGTAAAAACTATAAGATCCCCTAGTAGGATTGATTAAAGCCTTTAGTGGCTTGCTAGATGCTCACAAGGTTTCATGTCCTTGATTACCCTGAAAAAGAACCAATTTGTATAAAAGCAAAAATCCTTACTATTTGTGGGTGCAAGAATGGTCGTTTTAAAGCCATCCCACATACTTGCAATTCTTAGTAGAGATCAAGAGTTTTTCATGGGAGATTCATGAGAACTCAAAGCTTGGCTGACCCATAGAAGTGAGTGTCATGGAGGGGAGCTAGTGTGGTCAAGTTTTTAATCATCTGCTCTGAATAAGCGCAACTAGAGAAATCCAAGTGGGAATTTAACAAATATATATTGACTTTTCTATCCTAGGGTTGTGCAATTTGTGAGTTAGTCAAACACATTGTTTGAAATCTCAAAATCTTGAAAACAAACATTCAACAAGGTCATCAAATTTCAAACCCTTTAGAAAAAGAAAATACCTTTGAAAAGTCCAAGTATTACTGCTTGTCCCTAATGATTCTATCCTAAGAGGCTTCTAAGTATTTGGGCCTATAACTTAATTTTCTCTCTCTAAAGTCAACATTAGGGAACTATTTCCTTGATTCTCTTGATTTCCACACAATGGACCTTGTGGGATGAAAATAAATTGAGACATAGACATTCAGTTTGAAAAGATAAGCAAGAAAGTTTTTGTGGTAAAAAGAATCCATTAAGCAAAGATAAAAGATAATTGAATCCCACACGTGTTTTTTCAAATCATTTCCCGCAAGATCAAAATCCCAAAATAAAATTCTATCAATCATCACAAGCGTCTTAGTCTAATCTAGATCTCAAGAAACATCAGTCAACAGTTTACCAAGATAGAGATAGATTGCTCTATAACTTTTACAAACATGCATCAAAGGACAACTCAAACTTGTACTCATTCTATTATTGTCAAAATCCAGCTCTCTTCCAACATTTTGAGTATCTCATTTAATAGGGTTGAAAATTTTCTTGGAAGTATATCATGTTCTTCAATACCTAGGTCTTGTAAATAAAAGTCTCTCTAGGTTCACCTAGGATCAAAATCAACACTTTCATCCATCTCAAAACATCAATCGAATCCCATCTCACAAACAACTCTTAGAATCTTGGAAAAATTCTTCATGCTAGACTTTTGGTAATCCTTCAAATTAAAAATCATCTTGTTTGGCTAAGTTTGTGTGGATGAATACTTCGTCATACACTTAGATAAATTATCATCCTTGTGGACAAGTTTATTCCAAGATTACATCCAACATCTTGGGATTTATGAGTTCATTATCCAAAATCTAAATCAAAGTCCAAAACAAAATCCAAATAAAATCCAAAGTCAAAAAATTCAATAAAAAAAAAATCCTAAAGTCTAGTATCCCTCCAAGGTTTCTTAAGAGATCAATCATTCACATCATTCATCTTTCATTTGATCCTTAACATCTTAGATTTTCTTTTTTGTACCTAAATTTTAGACCAACCTAAGGAGTTAGAGGTTTACCTCCCATATTCCTAAAATTTGATCCTTATTTTATGGTTCAAACTAGATCTCAACACAAGAAAAACATAGAAACAAACAAAGAAACATCCACTTCAAGTGACTTGAGTCAAACTGCACCTAAAATCAACCCCATCAGATCTAACAATCCCCCACTCAACCTTCCTCAACTACCACAAGATCTTCAACAGGGAGGTTGCCAAGTGGAGGATATTACCAACAATGTCCTATGAATGACTCAAGATTAAGTCATGGAGATAGTCCAAAATATTGATAACCATAAGATTGTCAACACAATGATGAGACTTAATCCTTCACAATATATGTTAGCATTAGCAAAGGAAGGGGCCAAACTCCCTTTCGATTATGATGTAAGAACTATTGTGGAAAAACCTCTTGTGATTATGCCACTGGTATCATTCACACCCTCTTTCCAAAACTTCATCCAACCCATCATACAACCAGCATCATCTCATTCTCCAAGTCAACCTATGGTTACCAAGGGAAGTTCATTACTTCACGCTCTTCAAACACATCCCCTTGTAAATAACCAAGACTTAGATGCAAACACCATCTTGGGTCTACCAAATATTGCTCCTCAAGACTCGAATCCATACATCCCACTCATCTTTTATGACACCAACAATCCTTCCACTTTTGCTACATCACCAAAATATTCCCTCGATACACAAGTCTCTCTACCCATGACTTCACAAGGACAAGTGGTTCTATTTGGACAAGGGGGAATCTGTGATCCCTCATCATCACTTTCTTAAGGAAACACACCACCAATCTTCCCACCATTTCCCCCTCTACCATCGACATCCACACCAATCCTTGGTTTAGGGAAACCCCCTTTACCAATCCTCAATCAACCAAATCAAAACAATCCTCTGATCATGAATCAAATAAACCTACCAAATCCTCCAAGTATCCCACCAATATCACAACACCAGGTGGCACCAATCCAAACAACACAATCAATCACAACACCATCTATAACACCTCAAAATGTGATCTCTCAAGGACCTAGCATATCAACCGCACCATCCACCACACAACCCCTTATCATTACTGATACAACACCTCAACAACCACCTCAAAAAAATCTCATCACACCATCTCACACCATTCTGAATCCTCCACCTTCACCACCCAATTCAAATGTGGAAAATCAATACAGCATCACACTGCAAGCTACCCAACAAGCCTATCAAAAAGCATTCCAACTATTTCAATCTCAACAAGCCACACAAGTTGCACAGCAAGCCACACAACAAGCACAGGCACATCAAGCTGCACAAGCACAACAAGCTGCCCAAGCACAAGCACATGCTTTATTGCAACAACAACAAGCTGCCCAACAAGCTCAAGCTTAGGCACAAGATTAGTATCAAATGTAGCAAGCTCAAGCTCAAGCTCAAGCTTTGTTAGAGCAACAAGCTTATCAGCAATCTTTGCAACAATACCAAGAACAACCACAAGCAACTCAGTTACAAGCCCAAAAACAAGCATTGTTGGCACAACAACAATAAGACCAACAACAAGCATTGTTGGCACAACAACAATTGCAAGCATACCAACAAGTGTTGGTGGCACAAAAAAACTTATAGCAGCCTCCCATGAACTCACAAAACACCCCACCCATCACTCAAGAAATCAAACCACCCCAAGACACATTCATGCTACCACCCGATCCATAAAAATGATGTGTTTGCACAAATCAAATTGCTCTCACAACAAGTGCTAGACCTACAATCTGGAAAAATAACAAAAATGCAAGGGAATTTGTGCCCTTATCCATTTAACAAAATAATTGCAATGGTTCCATTCCCACAAGGGTTCGAGATACCTAAATTTGACAAATATCATGGGACTGGTAACCCTAAAGATCATATCAGGGAATTCCAAGTCCACTGTATGGAAATTTCATATGACAAATCTTATCTAATACGACTATTTCCTTAGATTTTGGTTATACCAGCAATGAAATGGTTCTCCTGCCTTCCTCCCAGAATCAAAAAGTTCCAAGAAATTTTGGGCTTGTTCATATAGAATTATTCATTCAACATAGGCATGGATGTGAGTCTAGAGGAACTATCCACTCTAAAACAAGCCAAAGGGGAAACACTTGCTTCCTTCTTGCAACGATGGTGATCCAAGGCCAACAAGAGAAAGTGGGCTATGCCAGAAGAACAAAAAATTGGTACTATCATTGCTAATCTTGAAGGGACCTTGTCCTTCCATCTAAAAATGCAATGCATCACCACATATGACCAATTGATCCCCAAGGTGCTCGACATCAAAAGAGCCCTTATTGCACAATGGGGGACACCTACATATCAAGACAACTGTCCATCAACCAATTACAGCAAAAAACCTCACACATGTGAAAAGAACAAGAATGTTACTAATGATGGTGTAGTTGACGCTAAAGTTATTATCAGTGCTCCAAGGAAAAACACACAATCATATCAACAACTACAAGTCAATAAGAAAAACAAAACAGAAGCCAACACATCATCACAAAAACCAAACAATCAAGTGGTCAATAACCTGAATACTCAAGGGGGGGCACCCCTAAGGAACAAGTATCCCCCTAAGCAAAAATACACACCACTTAGGGAACCAATTGAGTCCGTCATGCAATAGCTGGTACAAGAAAATCTCATCAAGATCCCTATATTTAAAAATTATCAAGAGCCTCAAGTTAAACCACCATGGTATAACGAGAAACATCTCTTTCATTTTCACAAAATTAAAGGACACACAATAGGTAGTTGCATGCAACTTAAAAATCTGATTCAAGACCTCATCATTGACAAAACCATAACCATTGAACAACCCACAGAAAATCAAGATCTCAAAATATACACGAATCTAATGCCTGATGACAATAAGGGAAACAACAATAGTAAGGAAAAGTATATTAATGTGAACCATGTTTACGACCATGTTGTTGCATCCTTAGATGAATGGGTCACTGTTGTCACTATCAAAGGATCCAAAGCCCACTATGGAGTCACCACACATGGTGGCAGAATTACCATTCCAAGACCATCCCAACCACCCAAGGCATCCTCCACCAATCCAAATTCAATCCCTAGTGGTTATAGTATCCTAGATCAACTGAAAAAGACCCTTGCCTAGATTTCCATCATGGCGTTACTGAAGATCTCACCCGCACATAGGGAAATCCTAGAAAAGGCATTGGCTACATCCTCTATCCCAATGGATCTTGATGTAGACCAGTTCTAGGCTATGGTCGGACATAACACCACCCCACATCTCCTAACATTTTCTAATCAAGATCTTCCAACCCAACCATCTCATAACCACACAATCCATCTCGAAGTCTTAGTCCATAAGAATAAAGTCAAACAAGTCTTGGTGGATGGAGGTGCAAGGTTAAATATTTGTACTCTCAAGCTAATAAAGAATTTGGGATTCTCTGAAGATGTCATTGAAAAAGGTAAAGGTATTACTATCAAGGTATATGGTGATCAAGAATGGGTGTCTCAAGGCACCATTTAACTCCCTATTCAAATAGGGCCAACAATCACCGAAACTACATGCTAATTCCTTGATTTTGAATTACCTTACAATATCCTCCTAGGGTACCCATGGATCCATGGGATGCAAGTTTTCATATCCACCTTCCATCAATATGTAAAGTTCCCTTATCAAAATCAAGAGGTCATATACCATGGAAATCTTGAGCCATTCTATTATTGTAAAAAAATGGAGGCCAAGTACTACAAGATCCATCAAGTCCCGAAGAATAATGAGGGAACCACATCTTCGTATATAGACCCATCTACCCTAGCCTCCACTTTTGAGACAAAGACACCCTCCATACCAGACATCTCTGATATTAAATTCATTATCCAAGATAATGGGTGTGAGGATTACAAAATGAAAAAGAGTTCCTTTGTAATAGGAGAGTTACCTCAATCTCCTAGATCTCGTGGGAAGTCCCAATCAATTGACACACTATCTCAAAATTTCAAAGCAGACCCCTCTAGATTCAAATGCTAAGGAGACATAATTCGAGAAACGGTAGAAAAAAAGGATATATCAAGCCTGTTATACCGAGATGAAAGACCCGAACATGCTCTTCCAATGGATGATGACAACAAAGGACTACAGATGATGCTTGGCATGGGCTACAAGAAAAAAAAAGAAACTTGAGAAAAATGACAACGGCTTGTTAGAACCTATCATTTCTGAGAAGCACCTTAAAAATCTTGGCCTTGGATGTACCCCTTTGAAGATAACCATACATGGAAAAGGTGCCCCAATTAAAAAATTCAAAACTCCTCCTTAGTTACCATTATCCACAAATTTACCTATAGATAACTATACCTTTGATAGAACCAATGTGTGTGACAAGGATCCCATAATTGACCTACCCATGTTATTCAAAGATTCTTCCCTTTTCATGATCAGTAGCCTATCTTTTGAGCCAAGTAACCCGACCAATGAACTAAGACTTGTCTACCCCCAACTCATTGATTATGACCAACAAGGACCAATGATCTTAGACACATTCAAAAATGATGAGGCTCTCTTAGAATTCATGGGACTATGGGAAACTATACCATATGGAGATCATAAGGCAGGATTTGATATTGAGTTGGACACACATGCATACTATGGGGAAATGATTGAATCCCTTAGTCGCAAAATAGAAAGTTTAAGAGTAATATCTAGGTCTTTAAGTGAAAACCACACTGTGGCACTTTTTGACCCAAAAATAGTAAAAGAAAGGACACATCTAAAGGTGAAAACCTATTTTAGGTGCCAAAGGATGAGGGATTCAATCTTCCCCTTAGTTCTATTCATCAGGAAAAATTAGTGGTCTTGGAAGAGAAATGTAACCCAGTTAATTTGGGAACTAACGAGACACCACATATCACCTTTTATGTAGAATCACTCTTGACTGAAGAATAGGAACTTCTAGTTGCATTTTTGAGAGAAAGAAAGGTAAAATTTTCATGGACCTATGCTAACATGCCCAGTCTTGATCCAAAGGTTGTGGTTCAACATCTAGCCATGTATCCAGAGGTGAAACCAGTAAGAAAAAAGCTGAGAAAGATGCATCCGTAGATAGCATTACTAGTTAAACTTGAATTACAGAAGCTCCTTGATGTTGGATTCATACGAACAATTGATTATCCAGAATGGGTTTCAAATCTTGTACCTATTTGTAAACCCATTGGGGGCATCCGCATCTACACTAACTTCAGAGACCTAAACAAAGCATGCCGTAAGGATGATTTCCCTCTCCCAAATATAGACATGATTGTGGATATGACAGTAGGGCATGAAATGCTATCATTAATGGATGGGTTCTTAGGGTACAATTAGATCATGATAGCTAAGGATGATCAACACAAGACAAGTTTCACTTGCCCATGGGAGACTTACTACTAGAACATAATGCCATTTCGGTTAAAGAACGAGGCTACATACCAAAGATCTATGATGCTAATTTTCCATGACATGATTCACAAAATTGTGGAAGACTATGTGGATGAAATATTAGCCAAATCAAGAAAGCATCAAGATCACATAGCGACACTAAGTTCCATATTTGACAGGCTAGAAGAATACAAGATTAGGCTCAATCCTAAGAAGTGTGTCTTTAGTGTGCAATCAGGAAAATTGTATGGTATATCATATCACAGAGGGGAATCAAGATAGACCCTGCGAAGGTCAAGGAAATTCTTGAAATGGAAGCACCACGGACACTAAAACAGTTAAATGTTTGATAGGGAAGGCTTCAATCCATTCACTGATTCATAACATAGTTAGCAAATAAGGCTATCCCATATTCTCATCTACTCCACAAGGGGCTAGCATACAAGTGGGAGGAGAAATGTGACTAAGAATTCAACAAAATCAAGGATTACTTGTTAACACCACCGGTCCTCATGTTGCCAATCCAAAACAAGCCATTGATACTCTACATATTAGCAACATCAACAGCCCTTGGTGCTCTCTTAGCTTAGCATGATGAAATAGGAAGAGAAAGAGCCATTTACTATATCAGTAGAATGATGGTGGGACACGAGCTGAATTACACATTCATTGAGAAAGCTTGCCTAGCAGTAGTGATTTCTACATAAAAAATTAGGCACTACATGTTGGCTCATTTGACAAAGCTCATCACCAAAATAGATCCTCTCAAGTATCTACTTTCTAAATCAATGCTCATAGGGTGAATGGATAAATGGGTTATGATTCTAATAGAATATGACATTGAGTATGTAGAATAGAAAGCCAGCAAAGGACAAGTAATTGTAGATCAACTAGTAGAAGCACCTATATATTTAGAGAACCCATTGATATCTGAATTCCTTGATGAGTTGATCTTCAATCTAAGTATAGCAGATCACTAGAAGGTATATTTTGATGGATCCTACACACAGCATGGGTCAGGAGTTGGAGTCTTCTTCATCACACCACAAGGAGATTGCATACCTAAGTCATATAAGTTGTCTTTTCCTTGCACAAACAACATTGTGGAGTATGAGGCACTTGTCATAGGACTTAGAATTGCAATACAATGGCAGATTATAGTACTTAAGGTCTATGGGGACTCACAACTTATCATTAGCCAAGTCAATGATGAATATTAAAAAAAGGATGATAAACTCACCCCATATAAGAAACTAGTGGAAGGCCTCAAATAATTCTTCATCGAAATCACATTTGAGCAAATACTAAGGGAAAAAAATAGAGCAGTTGATGCTATGGCAATAATCGGATCCTTACTGGATATCCACGCATCATCTATAAACATGAATTCTTGGTAGAAAATCTTCTCATACTAGCTTTTGAGGTATCAAATTTTGAGTTCATGTGAAATCATTGGTCCTGATGATCCTTAGTACCATGACATATTTACATACCTAAAAATAGGATTCCTCCCCACAGATATCACCCCAAACCTCAAAAGGATATTTTTCAAGAAGTCATCCTATTTCGTTATCTTAGGTGACATCCTATACCATAGGAGTATCGAAGGAACCATTTTGTGATACCTTAACCTTGAGGAAGCTTTGACTGATTTAACTGAGGTACACAATGGCATTTGTGGATCACATTCGAGTGGTATGACCTTGGCCAAGAAACTACTAAGGACTGGGTACTACTGGCCTACAATGGAGAAAGAAGCTCATGACTATGTTTGAAGATGTTTGGAATGTTAATAGCATGGGGACCTCATCCATGCACCAACTCGGGAGCTCCAACCGATTATAACACCTTGGCCCTTTTCACAATGGGGGCTCGATCAAATTAGTAAAATCACATCCACCTCATCCAATGGACACAAGTTCATCATCACCACCATAGAGTAATTTACAAAGTGGGTAGAGGTCATACCAATGACCTACATCATAGGGAAATAGATCTCCAAGTTCATCCAAAACTACCCCATCTACCGCTATGGTGTCCCACAAAGCCTTATCACAGATAATGAGACACCTTTCAAGAACTACGATGTTCAAGAGCTATGCCAAAAATTCAACATCCAACATCGCTTCTCCACTCCATACTACCCCCAGGGAAATGGCCAAGATGAGGCTATAAATAAAACCATTTTAAAAATCATAAAGAAGACAGTCAATGAAGTTGGTTCTGATTGGTACTTACAATTAAATCATGCCTTATGGGCTTACCAAACAAGTATCTGCATTCCTATAGGTGCAACACCATTCTCCATGGTCTACAAATCAGAAGCCATCCTTCCCATTGAGATTGAGCTCCCATCCTTGAGAATATCATTGCAGAATTTGATTATTGATGAAGAATATCGGGTGTCATAGTTGAACGAGCTAGAACTATTGGATGAGCAACACATGCATTCCTTGAACCATCTACAAGTCTACCAAAATTGTCTCAAAAGGAACTATAATAAGAAGATCAAGAGTCAGACCTTTCAAGTTGGAGAGATCATGCTAAAAGAGAATTAGAAGAATGTACCAAATCTAGACAACAAGGGAAAGTTTGAACCCAACTGGTTGGGACCCTTCATCATCCCAACAAGCTACAAATTAGGAGCATATCAGCTATCTACACTTGAAGGTGACCCTCTGTAGGAGCCTATCAATAGCTCCCATCTCATAAATTTTTATGCCTAAACTTGCAAGGTATAAATCCAAAAATCAAAAAAATCAAAAAATATAAAAATCCAAAATAATCAAAAAAGGATTGAAAACAATAAAGAAAAAAATCATCCTCTAGTGAAAAACACTTCAGTGGCACTTTGAGCAAGTACCTTGGTGAAAACTTGGTAAAAAAGAACCTCGTGTAAGTAAGCACTTTCTATCCACTATGATCCATACGACTTGTTCTCCATCATTCATCCATTGCACTTCCATATCTCCATCCATCACCCATCTGCGTCTACATCATAGCTTGATCCTATGTTTGTATCATGTTCCCTCTTAGAACTACTTGGCATTCATAAGGTCATTTTGTCTTGCCTATATCAAAGTAGTCTATTGCATCACATTGGCGGCATGTTCTTATACCTACACTGGATTGGATTTGTGTATATTCTTGAAGTCTTCTAGAAAATCAAAAAATCCAAAAACATTCAAAAAATAAAAAATCCAAAAAACATTCAAAAAATCCAAAAATCCAAACACATTCAAAAAATCAAAAAGTCCAAAACCATTCAAAAATAAAAATCCAAAATCATTCAAAAAATCCAAAAATCCAAAACATTGAAAATCAAAATCCAAAAACATGTTCAAAAATCAAAAAATCTAAAACATTTAGAAAATCAAAAATCCAAAAAATATTTAGAAAATCAAAAAATCCAAAAACATTCAAAAAATTAGAAAACCCAAAACATGTCAAAAACCCAAAAATAGGTCAAAAAGTCAAAAAAAAGGTCAAAAATAGATTCATCTTGTTGAACTACGGGTCTCTGAGCTCTGAACATAGGCAAGGCCATCATCGATGTGCCCCCGAGACACCCTAGGTCAGTCCTTTAGGAGTCTGTCATAATAAACTGGCAATCCATCTATTCATATCTCATCAATAAACGAGTGTGTCAGTCGAACTACATGGTATTTGCATTTATAATGTAGGCAAGGCTAATATTTGATCATCCCCTAAGGCCCCTAGGATAGGTCTTTAGGTTAGGTTCTTGGTCAAAATCTCAAAAAACACCAAAACATTGGAAAATTTAAAAATGAAAACATTTGTAAAACATCTTGAAAAATACCAAAAATTGCCTCAAAACATTTCAAAACACCAAAAACATTCAAAAACCCAAAATCATCCATTCTACTTCAATGATCACTCGCAATAAACATTTTCTCATAATAAATGATCATCACCCCAAACCTTTGATGAAACAATCAGAAGCAAGTTTGGAAAATTAAAAGTGAAAACTCAAACGTCAATGGTCTCAAGTTTAGGTCGGTAGGTAAACAAGTTGGTTAACTCTTGGTATCAATAGCCCATCATCCTGTTAGTCTCAAAATCATTTGATAACATCATCTCCTAGGATGCATCCTTCCTATAATGGACATCAATATTAGGCATCACTGTAGTTTAGTCTTGGCTAGAGGTATGAAGAACATTAGCTTGTTTGTTTACTTGATCTTTTTCTTGTTGATTTATCCTATTGCACTCATTCCAATGACCTCTTGATGATGTCTAATCAAAAAGATTTGGAGAGAAAGGAATGGGGCCTTGATCATTATCTTCTATCTATTGTGCTTGTTGGATATTCATGCAATATAACCTTGTTCATGCCTACTTTGTTGGTTTGTAGGGAGGGTGTTTTGGATGTCTTGTTGACTATTACCTATGAAGGTTTTTCCTTTCTATGTTTTGGTCTGAGATGTTTGAAATATCCAAACTACATCCTAATAGGGTTTTGTATGCCAGGTGTGAACGGGGATACTCTTATCTGATTGTCAAGTCAAAGTCCATCACACCAGGTACAACATCATCCTGGCTATTTATACCTTGATGCATCATATCTATGTGTGTTATCAAAAATAACATAAGTAAGCTCTTTATGTCCCCAATCTCTAATAAGCAATCATTATCATTATCATCATGTTTTTTGCATCATATCGAACTCAAGGGTTCATTTCTCTTTCTTCTATATTTTCCATATACTAATACTAACATGGTATCATGACATTTAAAAACCAAAAGTATTTATAAGCATCCATCCTACATCCACAAACCATCAGCATATTACGCATTTCATAGATAATATAAAGCATCATCCATCATTGCATTATCATTAAAGCATTTAAGCATAATATAGATTGGTTATTCTAAGCATCTAATAAACCATACATTTTCATAAAAAATCCATCGCATAAGTCATATAAACATTATCATAGTCATTGCATTTGGAATCTTTCATACATACATCACATATAGAAAAGATACTGAAAAAGAAGTTAGAAATATCATTACATTGCATCACATAAATACATATTTACATCCATCATATAAAAAGTGCATCTATATAGACTCATGTGCATACATAACATACATCCATCGCATCATAAAACATCAAAACATAAAACATTAGACAATAAGCATTACATGCATCCATCCATTCATATATCTATATATATCCATCACATAAAATACAATAAGCATCACATCATATAAACCCATTGCAAAGTCATCTCATAGATATATCAAAAAAGTTGAATGTCATGATACATCAGAATCAGATATACGGTACCATTATCGAATATACAAGAGGCTAGTCAAAACTTAGCCAATGAATGTATACACATCATAAACTAGGTTGTAAAAAAATGTGTGTCTAGTGCACTATAAGAACCCTGAGCTACCCTCACTCTATCAGTCCCCATGGTGACTACCTCAGCTATGATGATGAGACCTTGATAGTCTCCTTAACATCCCTACGCAAGGGGTCTTGGTAGGTGCAACCTAGCTAATATGGGAGAAATTTGGCTCCCGTCAATCCTGTGCCAAGTTGCCCTATAATACAAAGTCCTGTTATAAGAGGCCTCTTGCATTGCTCAGACATACATCTTGGTTGAGATTATGGCCTGTCCCTATGCCTACTGCGTTGTTGCCTCTAGTTATTTCCTCTGTCCTTTCTCTAAGGAAAGACTGAGGTTAGCATCTTGTCTCATCTCGTTCTCCTACACCACCTCTTGTCATGCCTAGTCCCTCTCCTAGACCAATGTATGAATCTACACATGGGCCTGCTGAAGTTGCCTTGTCAAAACCTATACCTATGCCTACAATGTTGTTATCTATCTGTCCTTAAGATCGGGACCTGGTGGTGGTGGTGGAGTTGGTTGCTGATGTGGCTAAATTGGTGGCCTCTATCTAACAAGTGGCACCAATTGGGGGATCTGTCCATCATGATCTCCCCCTCCATCTTGTCCATCTTGTAGCTAGTCTCCTGGCCATTGTGGAAACCGTCCAACCCAGGGTCTTTGAACCCATCCTCTAGTCATAGCTGGCATAGCTGGAAAAGTCAATTGAATTAGAGCATGAGCCCACCAATATGCATCATACACCTAGGTGGTCTCTACATTGGCAAGACCATCCAAGTACACCCATGACACCATGACCAGCTATCTAAAGTCATCGATGGCCTACTGAGGTGGGATCCTCTATTCCCATGTTGCCTCTCTAGTTCTCCAAGAAAAAATGTCTCTCTGCCTGTCATCTAGGGAATGTACCTCCTCAAATTGGCAAGCAACCCTATATGGGAGGTACTACTTGATCATATAGTGCTCCCTCCCCTATAGGTACCTCCCTGAACTGGTATCGTCATCATGCCATATAGGAAAGTGGAGCCAAGGCCTCCAGTGAAATATTGTCATCTCATCGAGAACCAACCTCCAGTGCAGGATGCATGTAATGCTTGTGTAATGGAGGGTGATCATCCCCCCATACTTGTAAGCCATAGGATCATCACGATTTGTCTGAACATCTGCTATTTGTGGCCTCAAAATGGCAATGTGCTCATATGCCCACACATGGAGTAATGTAACACCCACTCCAATGCTGCAAGCCCCACTGTATACAACTTGGTGCATATCATGATACAAAGATGGTAGGACAATTGGCCCCCATGCATAGACAGTCATCTCCTCCATCATCTAGGACCAAATGACCCCCCATCCAATGTTGCATCCTCTGGCTCACCAATTTGGAACAAGGACTCCCAAGATCAGTGTGTTGACAAACAAAGTCAAATCAAGGGAAATCCCCTCATATCAATGAAGGTCTATCTGGTTGATGTCCACCTCATATGAATCAACATAAAATAAATGGAAAATTCCATTTCCACCTACCTTGACATCATAAATAATGTTCTCACCATGAATGGGGATCCTTAAGATCCGCCACACATCCTCCAATGTCATTATGGCCTTGCTAGTCGGTAAGTGGAACGAAAAGGTCTCACCCTCCATCTCTCCACCAATGTTGTCATCATTGCAAGGTGCATCCACACCTCAAGCATCTGGGAAATGTGGTTGAATCCAATCACACCAAGGATTAATAGGGTCTGATCTAATAAATGTCTAGCTCTACGCAAAAACTGGCTCTTGTGCTCCTTTGAATGGAGCACTGGTAGGACCTCTTGCAATGAAAAATTCCCATGACGTCAATTTTTTTTCCAAACAGACACCTTCTCAATAATTAAAAATCCCTAAAGAGCAAAGGTGGTGTGGCATTTTCAAAGGCGACGCTCTGTCATTTGCAAATGCAACACTAGAATCAAATGTGGTGCTCCAGCACAAAGGAGAGTTAGCATTATGGGGTGACCTTGTTTCATTTTTGAGTCGCACGATACTATTTCACAAAGGTGAGTTGACATTCATGCAGCAACCCTAAGACCATTTAGCGCCACACAATGCTCTAGTGTAAATGTGGGTTAGCATTTGCAAATGTGACACCACTCGTAACAAATGTGACATCCTAAAGGACCACTTTTGGTTGACGTAAATGACCCCTAATAAATGCACCAAAATTACACAAAATAAGAAAAGTTTGAAAAAGACGTATCGAGGGTCCTAAGTCCTGAGGCCGCTAGAACTCACGAGCCTGATCCATCTGATGTCTAGGAAGCACACGAGCCACCATTTTGTCAGCACCTCAGAGAAAAATTGCCAAAATCTCTAAAGGTCAAGTGTGAAAATGATTTGAAAATGACCCTCTTAACCCTTTTTATGCAAAAATTTTTAAGGTTTTTTGGGTATTTTTTAGGGGTTTTGAACCTATTTAATCCGTTTTTTCCCAAATCAAGCCCATTTTGACCCGTTTTCATCGTTGCAAGCCTAGATTCACATCCCATGGGTTGTTTTCCACTCTTGAATTATTGTTGAATCTTTTTTGTGAGCTTGACTAAATTTTGCAATTTTCACTCGATCTCTTGAGGGGGCAGTGTAGCAGCGTAATTCCTTCTACTAGGGCAACAATGGGTCATCCAAAAAAGAAAATAGGAATTTTTTTAATTTTGATCATGGTAGTGCTATTCTTTGAACCGATGCAATAGGTACTTCACTTCAAAGAGGGGTAAAATGTAGACTCCGAAAAAAGTCCTAATTGATACTAGATATCTAATTTTGATCAACTAACAATGTTTCTTCTAAAATCACCTCAAATTCATCAATTAATTTAATAATCAACATTATTTAATTAAATTCATTAAATTTAGCTATTAATCAAATAATTAAATTTATTGATTAATTCACCCTTCTTCTAACTAATTATTCATCTTATTTAATGAAATCAAATCATTTAATTAAATCCTCTCTTAATCCTCTCATTTGATTAAAAAATCAATCAAATCAAAAGTCACATCTCCTAATTCACTCTGGAAAATTAATTAATTCTAGATTAATTAATCGTAAACCATCTTTCTAATCATCATTATCAATTCAAGTCTATTTTTTAACTCCTGAAGAGTTAAATCAACCCATGGTCAACTAACCAAGTTGCACATGAAAATAATTTTAATTAATTATTTAATTCATCTATTTTCCCTCACCAAGGCATATTCAAAGGAATATTCCTCTCAACCACCTCTCATTCAATTTCCCTCCAAAGGTTTTCAAAAATCTATCGCATCCTCTTACATTTACAATAAATTCTCTTACAACATTTCAAATCTTCTTAAATCCTCTCAAATATCATTTAGTTCCTCTTACACCAATTTCAAATTCTCAACCAACAACATTTACTTCTTTTCCATCCTCCACTCACACATTTTCCAATTTATCCCAATTTATTCCACATTCACCAATTTCCTCCATTCTTCAACCCTTGGCTTCTATAAATAGAGGCATCCTTTTCACAATATGGATCCACAACTTAGAGCATTATCATTATAGGCATTTCACTCCATAGATTTTCATAATTTTCAAGCATTCTTAGCTAGATTATAGCCATTTTCATACTTAGATCATCTACACTTCATCAAGCTTATCAAAGGTATTGGGAAAGGGCTTCTTTCCACATCAAAGGAGCACCACTCCCCCTATGGGATGGATGTTTAGCTTATTTTACTTAGATTACATGCTTTATTTGGTTCAATTTCTTGTTATTTCATGTTTTCTAGTGATTTTGGTTAAATAATTTCATAAGGAGCACTAGATTGATCTTTCTAACATGTTTGACACTTGATTGTTGGTCTCTTGTTAGTTTGTGTAGGTTTGGTGTTCACAATTAGAAAAAAATTATCTTTTGCATGTACCTTGGAATCTTTAATGGATAGTTGTTGAAACCACCAAACTAAATGTATGAAAACCTTTGGAAATGGATGAAATGACTTCTGTATATGCAAACTAACTACATGGACTTGGGAGTAAGCATTAAGTTAGTTTTCCCCTATATTGCTCATGTCACCCTCATGGTAAAAGTATTAGTAACCCTCCTATGATGAAGATAGCTCTTACTCAATTGTAACTTATCATAATATTTATAAATTGGGACTTCATCTTGGGGAAGTGGACTTGGTCTCAAACCTTGCCAAGGCCTAGTAATGGTGATGGCATAGATTAGATATGAGGACATATGGAAGGAACAATTGATTGCAAAGAAGACAAACATTTCGTGCATTTTATCAGTAATAAGTTGTGCCCAATCTAAGAATTGTTTCCCTATGAGCACAATTTGGATAAAGAAATACATCCACTCTTCAAACTTGTGCACTCATTCATTTCCTCTCAATATATACAAAAGCACAACTATACCTCAAATTTCATCAATAAAATAGTTTCTATTCAAACCTCTAGGTAATTGGGATTTACGCTTTCTAGGGGTAGCCAAGTAGTTCTTGGCGATTATGTTTTAGTAATACCCCTTTTTTGTTGAGAACTCAATTTGTGAATTAGTAAAGTTGAGGCCTGAAATTTTTTCTCTTTCTAGAAGTTTCAAACAAGAGGCAAAATTAGTTCTTTAGATTTTAACTTCCAATCTATTGTCATGGGTTCTAACTTCATAGGTTTGAGAATCATAATGCCTAATGCATTAAATAACTAGGTTTGGTCATTGAATCACAATAAGAAAGACAATTTCTTCTATTAATCCACTTGTAATTAATCTCTATGTGATAAGTGAGGGATCTAGCTTATTAACTCTCTCCAAAAATTAATCTAAGATTACATGTCCTAGCTTAGTATCCACAAAATTTGGCATCATGCTAGTTAAATGTGAAATATATTCATAACCCTGCTATTTTTATTTCATTGTACTTAAAACCATAGGGTTTATGCAGAATTGGCATGAGGATTTTGTGCGAGTGGAAACCCTTCTATCTAAAGTGCAATTATTTACAACTTACTAAAAAGAGAAAAAAAAAAAAGTGCCTTGGTAACTCTGAGCTCCAAGGATCAATGACCACCAGTTTTCTCCTTTACTTTCCCATTTTCTAGCATCTCAACTGGAAATACTATTCTCACTATCTCACATTCCTTTTTAAAACTTCTGTAATTAATGCATCAATAGATGAGAAATTAATTGTTCCCTTATTATGGTTGGAACATGTAGTTTTTCACATCAGTTCTTCATTGTAACCACTTTTAAAAATTTCAATGGGGAATGACTACTTGATCGACTAAAGAAAAGTTTTGGTAACCTTTTCAACAACCAACATGGGTTTTAGAACCAATAGGAAGCACCAAAAACCCTTTAACTTTATGGTTTCAAAAAATTTATCAACATTACGTGGAGAAAAAGAGAGTTTGAACAACTTTATTGAAGATTGATGCAAGTTTTCTAACTTAAAAGAAACTCTGAAATACTTAACTTTTAACTTAAAAAATGCTTCATGGTTTAACTTAAGGAAATTCTTGAAGATATAGACACACTTTAGAACATTGGAATGATGAAAATTATTTGATGTGTCATAAATGGGAAAGGTTATGAAAAACTGAGTGGTGATCAACGAAGCTTTGAGAATAGACCAAAAGACCGATGACTTTAGGAAAGCTAAATTTTGAGTGAAAAGGGAAATTTTTGAGGTAGGACAAAAACCATCTTAACACTTCCTCTGTAGGTGGAATTAAAGTGACTATCAAAGGTTGAGAGACCATCAGTGGTTTAGGATTTTAGACAAAGGTTTTTTTTCCTTAGGAGGCACAAAATTAATCCCCATAGGATTTTCCAAGAGGTTTTCTCATGGTCCTTTATATGATGGTAGAGGGGGAACCACACCATAGATGCCTAGTGCTCAAGGAAGAATACCTAGTTTGGATCAAGGTTCGTTCACTACCCGTGGAGTAGGAGGAACAAAAACTGAAGCCACTAGAGACTAAAGTGCCTCAAGTGGAATACTACTAAGGGATAATTGGGCTATTCATTTAGCTTTAAACTTTTGATATGAAAAAATAGGTAAGCCTCACATGGCTAAATGGGTTGGGATAATTATAGCCAAAAATAATCAAGGGAAAAAATTCCACAATTAGCTAGAGGCTTAATTTCACTATGGTATATGTTATGTATTTATCCTTCAAATTGGAATTCTAAATGTTTGTGAATTGATGGCTCTAAGCCATGAATGACCTAACTTCACACAAAATTGGTCTGATATCGAGATTATGGTAAGAAAAATATCTAAATTTTTAGGTCCTATTTTAATTGGTAAACTTATAGAACCAATCATTGGATAAATGGACCCATCATGAGTATTTACCATATTCACCATACATAATAGATCAATGAGTATGCCCCTTGTGATTTTTTCATTAATTCTACTAGTGGTGTAGAGAGGACCATTGGGTAAATGTATGGAAGCTTCAATACATCTGAAAGTGATATCAAGTAAGGGAATTATTTTACAAGAATGAGATTCAATCATGTTTATATCATTACAGACTTCATTTTCCTCTTCTTCATTATCACTTTGTTGAACAAAATTGGTCATATGACTTGGTAATGGATTTGTAAATATTTGTAAGTTTTGATTAGATGTTGATACTAATTTATTACCTTTATCATTTACACTAGACAACTTGATGATATTAGAATCAATGGGGTCTTACACTTGGTGCATAAGATGCATGCATCTTTTTGTATCATGCCCTGGAGTTCAGTGATATTCAAGAAAGGCTTTTGCATTGAAGTTTAGAGGTAATGGCTTAGTGGTATGAACATATCTAATTGGAGGAAGTTAAATAATGTTTTTATTTATAAATCATAACATAATATCATGGAGGGAATTGGTTGATTGTGGGAATTATCTATCCCTTGGCCTAAATTGATATTGTGTTGCAGATATAGTAGAAACTTTTGTTTCAGTGTTATTAGAAGCTTGAGGGATCTTTATCTTTATAAGGTTTTTGTTTTGTTTCTTGAATAATTGACGATTTTTTTTGGGATTAGATTAATTCAACCTTAGAGTCCTAGCATTTTATTTTTGATTATTTGATGTCTTTATTTAATTTACAATGTTAATTATGCCTACCAAATATGTAGTCACTTTATGGGACCTACCGATGATGTGGCATCCTACATGGAAAGTGACATGCAAATGTTGTAAGCTACATTTGTGGAGTTAGATTTCCACTTTGGAGGACCTATATTATAGGATAGATTGGTGGCATTTGTCATAAGTTTCTATGTGATGAACTATGATAGGCTATGAACTTTTTGCTATGATAATTTATGATAGATTATTCAACAAACTACTATGAAAAGATATGACAATTGTAAGAGCCATGTATGATGGTTTCCAATTCACACTATGAAAGTCAAGATATAATTATGGGAGTTCCTAAGTTTACATGTCGCAGTTGCATGTGTAGTGGTTCCTTGCATGTCAAGTGGAGGCTAATTTTTGGAAGGTGAGTGTTGATTTTGGAACATTACCTAGTTAATGAGTCTTGAATATGACAACACATAATAATAGACTCATTTCCACACCTTGGGTGTGAGAATTGGTTTTGGAAAAATTTTGGTTCCTTGCTTCATGTTGTAGTGTTATAAATTTACTTACAATGTTAGTGCATTTTAGAGATGATAGGTTGAAATTTTCTTACATGTTACATTATTGGAATTTATCCAGATTCTAGTTGTAGAGTGAAGAATCCTAAGAATTGCTCTGATATTCTACATTTTAATTGTTTGTGTTTCATTTAATATAATTTGAGTTGCTTGATTTGGAGTGTGGATTTTTACTCAAAAGGGTTTTCCCACATAAATTTTGTTGTACACGCATAAAAATGGTCATGTCTATAATCCTGGCTATTAATTAAATATTTATTATTTAATTAATTTTTCTAAAGTTCTCTACATATGATTAAATTTAATTAATTTAATTATATTGTTCATTCATCTTATTCTTCTTTCCTAATTAAATAAATTTATTTTATTCAATTATTTTCATATGTCCACTTAATTAATAAAATAAATACATTTTATTTATTTAAATTAATTATCATTGTTTAAATTTAAATTAAATCTTTTGATTTAATTAAGTTTAAATGTCTCTTTTTCTTCTATTTTAATTTCTTCTTCTAATTAATTAAATATTTCATTTAATTAATTTCATAAAAGAGATTTAATTAAATAAATCTTATTTAATTAAAGGATCTTATGCTTTCTTTCTAAAATCACAACTAGATATTTTATTATCTTCTATTTTCTTCTCATATCATATTTAAATATTTTTAAATATGATATCTTCTGCTTTCTTCAAAAAGAAACCTAATTAAAGCTTTATTCTTATCACAAACTTTCTGCTTTAAAAGCTTAATTAAATATTTTATTTAATAAGAAAAGCTTAATGTCATCCACAAATAAATAATTGAATTTTTAATTCATTATTTATCAGCTTTTAAATCTTTCTTTTATCTTTTTAAAGAAAGATGATTTCTTATCTTCTTATCTTCTTCTCTTTCATAAAAATAGAAAAATCTTGTTTTTAGGTTTCTTCTATTTTCTCTTCAGTTTCATCTTTCTTCAGCCATTCGATCTGCCAGGAATTATCACAACCGTCAATCAAGACAGCCAATCAAAATCATTCGAAAAACTCTATAAATACCTATGTGAATCCAAGCATTGATAATAGGAAATTAATTAGAGTTCATGCATTTAATTCATTTAGTATTCATTTATCATAGTATCATGGTTATTTCAAGCATATTAGTCTTATTCCATATCATAGCTTAAATCTTGCATCATATATCATCTTTGAATCTTATTCTTTAGGAAGACAGATTGTTGAGCCTAGCCTACAATCTGAGAGCAAAAGCTGGAATCGACAAAAACATTGAAGATAGAGGACGTTAGGACGACAATCGAAATAGAATACTGAGTTTGCATTTCTTTACTTTTTATATTTTGTTTTGATACAATGTCTTATCGGTGTGCTTAAATAGTATTTTATTTTAATTCATTTACGCATATTATTTTTGATCACACAGTTGTGTTATGGCTTCCATTGTTGTTTATGTTGTTTGAGTTTTGAATGTGCATCTTCTGATTCTATAACTATTAAAGGTGTTAAAATAAACTTTTATAACTCTCCCCTACTTAGATTAGTGTAGGAAGTTGATTTTTCTTACCGATCCTCCTTTCAATTGGTATCAAATTTTCACCAGCTTTGATTCTATTTTCAGGTTTGAAGGGGTTTTTGAGTTGATCTTTGGTTGAATGGGAGTTTCGCATAAGGGTTTTTAATGACCTTGTTGTAGGAAAAAAATAGCAAGAACATATGAAAGAATCGAGATGGAGAAGTTTAATGATGAAAATTTTGAACTTTTGAAGATGAAAATGGAGGATATGCTCGTAGAAAGCAACCTATGGGTTGCAATATCCAAAACCAAACTAGTTATAATAACCTAGGTAGATTGGGATCTAATGGATCAGATAGCCAAGGGTCTAATAAGACTCTATTTGGTTGATTCCATCCCCCTAAACATCTATGAAGAGAAAACTACAATAGACCTTTGGAAGAAACTTGGAGACATTTATGAGGCTAAATCCTTGAAAAACAAGTTGTTCCTAAGAATGAAACTATAGTCTTTGAAGATGGAAGATGGAGGACCCATTAGAGATCACTTGAACACATTCAACATGTTGATAACTTAACTACATTTCATTGGAGATAATATTTATGAACAATATCATTGCATGATCATGTTGTGCTTGTTGTTGGACTTGTGGGATCACCTGGTAATGGCTATTGGAAGCACAACCACCAATTTGGAGATGGATTAGGTGGTGTCTTCATTTTTATTTGAAAAGATAAATATAAAGAATTTGGAGATTTATGAGGCCCTTGTTTTTCATGGTACATAAAAGGAGAAAGGCAATAAGAAGGACAAGAAATCAAAGTCATAATCTTTGGGGAGATCTAAGTCTCTTGGAAAGTTCAAGGTGAAGTGTTGAAATTGTAGAAAGATTGTTCATTTTAGAAAAGACTACAAGGAAGAGAAGAAGAAGAAGAAAGGAAATATGTATTTCTTAGATTAAGAATCTAATAAATCCTCTCATGATGGTGTAAATTCCTTTTTTGTAGCCTTGGTAACCAATGCATCAAAATATGTGTGGTTGATAGACTCAGGTGCTTCCTCCCACATGACCTCTCACAGAGGTTGGTTCTTGAAGTATAAGAAATACAATGGTGGGAAGGTGTATTTGGGTGATGAATCTCACCTAAAAATCATTGGTCATGGAAGATTGAAGGGAATTGATGGTGTCCTATATATCCTGAGTTTGACATGAAACTTGTTTTCTATGAGGAAACTGATTGATGTGAGAGTATAAGTTATTTTATTGAGTGAAGGATGTAATATTCTAAGAGGAGCTATGGTCTTGGCTAAGGGTTTTCATATTATCACCTTGTACAAGATGGGTACATGCATGATTCAGTGCAATAGTTCTTTTCATACACTGAAGAAGAGACCTTTGGATTCTTCATCCTCATCATCAAATCATGTGGAGAAGAAGTCTATTGTAGCTACATCTAATGGTCTTACATTTTGGTTACCTAAGGATGCTCATTCCTTGGAAATGAAGCTTCCTATGGAGAAGACAATGCTATGGCACCAATGACTTGGCCACATTGGTGAGAAGGTTCTTAGAGCTTTAAAAATAACAGCCTTCTTGAAGGACTTGATGATTACAATATCGAGTTCAACTTTTTTGAACATTGTGTTTCTTTTTACTCTAGTTCTCATAATTCTTTTGGGGTTTTGGACTATGCTCTTGTGATGTGTTTGGCCGTGTGAATGTTCCTTCATTTTTAGAATATGAATATTTTTTCTTTCATAGATGATTATAGTAGAAGGAATTGTTTTATTTTGTTAGAAGTAAAGCTGAAGTCTTTAGTCGGTTTAAGGAGTTTAAAGCCTTGGTGGAAAATCAGACCAGTAGAAATATTAAATGTTTGAGAACTGACAATGGTGCTAAGTTTTGTTTGGAAAGTCTTTACAAGTTCTATAAAGAGCATGGGATTGAGAGACATGATACAAATCCATACACTACACAATAAAATAGATTTTTAAAGAAGATGAACAAGATATTGATGAAGAGGGTTAGGAGTATGCTGAGTGGTTTTGGCCTTGAGCTAAAGTTTTGGGCTGAAGTGGTAGCCACTACATGTTATTTGATCAATAGATCTCCTACATCGACTCTTGTTAAAAAGACACCCATGGAGGCATGGTCTAGTAAAAATCCTTCACTAAGACATATGAGAGTACTTATTTATTTGTGAACGTTATGCTCATGTTTTGATTGAGAAGAGGTCTAAGTTGGAGAGCAAGGTAGTTAAATGTATCTTCATCAGTTATGGTGCCAGTGTGAAGTGGTACAAGATCTAGGATCTAAAGGCTCATAAGGTTCTCTAGAGAAAAAGTGTATTTTTTAGAGACATGAAACCTTCCATTATTGAGTTGCCACTAGAGAAAGAGGAGAAATAGAAGAAGGAGGTAGTTCATATACCACCTACTTTGATGAAAGGTGAACTATGCACTCTTGTTGAACCTGATGATGATGAGATCTTGACAAGCTCTAGAATTTATGAAGAAGAATAAGAAGATGAATAAAAATAAGAAAAACCTCAACCTCAATAATTAAGGAGGTTTACATGAGTTAGGTGGTAACTAGAAAGGTTTGGTTATTCATTATTGGATTCTAGTTGCATTTTTTCTTTGATTGCTAACACTAATGAGCCTAAGACTAGTATTAGAGAGGCTATGGGTATGAGTGATGCAAATTCCTTGATGAAATCCATGGATGAAGAGATGGCTACATTGAAGAAAAATAAGACTTGGGATTTGGTACCCTTGCCTTATGGATGTAAACTCATTGGTTGTAAATGGGTGTTCAAGAAGAATTATGGTCCTAATAGTAGTATTGAGAAGCATAAGGCAAGGTTGATTGCCAAGGGGTTAGCTGGAGGGAATTGACTATGGTGAGCTATTCTCTCATGTTGTGAAGCTAACATCTATTTGGTTCCTATTATCACTTGCAACAATGTATAACCTAGAAGTGGAATAGATGGATGTGAAGACAACATTCCTTCATGGTGACTAGGAGAAATAGATTTGCATGTTACAACTAGAGAACTTCACTGTGAAAGGTAAATAAAATATGGTTTACAAACTAAAGAAGTCTTGTTATAGTTTGAAATAGTCTCCTAGAATGTGGTACCGGAAGTTCAATACTTATGTATTGTCATTGGGATTTCTAACATCTAAATATGACCATTGAGCATATTATCATTTTGATAATGGTAAGATTCTCATTGTTGTTTTATACATAGATGATATGTTGTTTATTGGGAATGGTAATATTATGATTTTAGATTTAAAGCCTCAGTTGTCAGCACAATTTGTGATGACAGATCTACGTGTAGCTAGGTATATTCTAAGGATGGAGATCAGGAGAGACAGAGATAACAAAAATCATTGGTTAAGCCAAAGAAGGTATGTGAACTCAATGTTGGAGAGATTCAACATGGAAAATTATAGATAATTAGTTGTTCCTATGATGTAGGGGATGAAGCTTTCTATGAATGATTGCCCAAAATCTCCCACTGATATGGAGGACATAACTAGAGTACATTATTGTTGGGAATAGGATGTCATTTAATTGAAATCCTAAATATATTTCATGTATCTCCTAAGTCCTTGGAAAGTGTTCCCCAACACTAGGATTAGAAAGAGATTAAATTCAAATGAAATGATAAATTGACATTTGTAATTATTCCTAAATGATAGGAACATGTGGGGATGCCCAAGAAGAGCTCCTACAAAATAGGAGCACTTAGGGTGCCCACATGGAAGGTGGAACCCACCTTGCTTAAGTTAACTATTTGGAGGATTGATAACACTTCGGTAATGCATGTAAAGATCCTAAAAATTAGGGATTGATATTTATATGAGTGGAGTTTAGTTCAATTCAGTTCAGTTATGGTTCAGTTATCTTCAATTGCATGTAGTTAGTTTGAGTTGAATGCTAGTTGACTTTAGTTGCATGACTGATAATAGGTGGGTACTTTCAGTTAAGGGGGGATGATCAATCATGCATAATTTTTGCATGAATTGGTGGAGAGATATGTTTCAGTTAACTAAGATTGACTTGGACCCACCATGGGCACCCAAGTTGGCATCTTTGAGTTAACACCTTTTGCATGAGAAGATATTCACAAGGCTTAATAAAGTGGGCCCATTCTTGGGTGCCAAGATTGAGGTGATTCTTGCAAGATATTTTCTTGACCAACATTCAATTATGTGTTCTTGGGGTGCCTAAATTGAGGAAGACTTTGGTTTGATCACAAATTATATTGTGGAACTCTACTTGCACAATCTAGGCATATATTTTTGTGAGGAGCTCTATGCTCTTGTAATTGAAAACTCTTATGATTTTACATGCTCATTAATTTTATATTAATTGGAGCAAGTTGAAGAGAGTTCTACGAGAGTTTTTTGTAGGTTGTGAAGAAGGATTGTTGAAGGAAAGGAAGCATATCAATCAAGGATTGATACAGTATTATTGTAATCTTGTTCTAAGGTTAAATAATATAAGCACTATTGATTATGGTGGAGTTTTTTCCTCAAAAGGTTTCTCCTCATATATTTTTTGTCACTTCTATCTTCTTGGGTCATTCTTCTACAATCTTCTATCTCTTTCTACAATTGGTAAAATTGATCTCAATAGATAATCATACACAAAGAATTGTAACAAATAAAACTTAATTAGGTCTACTGTCTCATAGTTTTATAAGTTTTAAGCTATAATTTCACCTTCATTTTCAACATTTGGTATCAGAGCTAATGGTTGGTTAGAGTTTGGGATACCTTTCTCTTAAAATTTTGAAGGTTTTTTGGCTATAGTGGGAGCTTTTACTATTGTGTTATTGCAGATTTGTAAAAGAAGTGTGTTACAATGAGTTCTAATTCTCATCTAGATATTGAGAGATTCAATGGATCTACTTATAAGATGTGGAAACTAAAAATGGAGGATCTCCTTGAAGAGAGAGATCAGTGGTTAGCTATTTGTAATGAGACAAAGCCATTTACAATGATGTCAGATGAGGAATGGGCTAAGCTTGATAAGAAGGCAAGAGAAACCATAAGATTATGTCTTATTGATGTTGTTCTCTTTAATATCAGTTGAAACTACCACATATAAACTATGGAAGAGGATAGGTGATATCTAACAAACCAAAAGTCTTACTAATAAGTTGTATCTAAAAAGAAAATTATATTCTTTAAAGATGAAAGATGGTGATTATGTTGCACATCATTTACATTCTTTTAATCTAATTCTAATTATGTTAGCATTTGTAGATGTAAAGCTACAAGATGAAGATAAATGCATTTTGTTACTTTATTCTTTACCAAAGTCTTGGGAAAATATAATTGTTGCTATCAGTGGTAGTGTTGTAGATCCTAAGATGGACAATATAATTCCTACTCTCCTATTAGAGGAGATGAGGAGGAAGTCTAAAATAGGATCCCAAGATGTCGTGTTTGTAAGAGGCAGGCCTAAGGAAAAGGAACCTAAGGGAGACAAGAAAGCAAAGGGTAAGTCCAGAGGATGGACTAAAACCCATGGTAAGAGTAAGGTAAAGTGTTGGAATTGTGGGAAACTTGGACATGTAAAGAAGGATTGTAAGAGCAAGAGAAAGAGATCTACTGCTTCTATAGAGAAATCCTCAGATGACAGTAATGATGCATTGGTCATTTCATCTAATATTGTTAGTGATAACTCATGGCTTTTTAATTTAGGTTTCTCCTATCATATGACTCCTAACAAGGAGTGGTTCACTAAGTATATTGCATATGATGGAGGGAATGTCTTATTTGGAGATAATAGCACAACAAAGGTTGTGGGAAAAGGAGAGGTAAAGTTGGGTTTCAGTGATGGTAGGGTTAAGACCCTTAATTATGTTTTACATATTCCAAGACTTGCTAGAAATTTACCTTTTGTATCTAAGTTCAATGAGTTTGGAATGCGTGTGACATTTGACAAAGGTGGTTGTAGATTGGTGAAAGGGAATATGGTGGTTGCTAAAGGATATTGGATTGGGACTTTTTTTAATCCTAATACCTCCAATTTGAATAAATCATCCAATGTAACTAAAGATAAAAATGCATGTATGTTGTGGCACCATAGATTGGGCCACAATTGTGAAAAAGTTCTTAGGACCATTTTTAATAAGAAATTGGTTGATGGTATTCCTAATTTTAATATTGGAAAATATGATTTTTGTGGGAATTGTGTGTTTGGAAAGAAATCTAGATCTTCATTTCCTAATGGAACAAATAAAGCTAAAATATTATTAGAGATTATTCATTTGGACGTTATGGGTCCTATGGATATTGACTCTACTGGAACATCTATATATTATGTCACATTTATTGATGATGTCTGAAGATACACTTGGATCTATTTTATGCATGAAAAATCTGACGTGTTTAATAAGTAAATAAAGAATTTAAGGCTTTGGTTGAGAAATAATTAGATCATAAGATAAAAGTGTTGAGATCAAATAATGGTGGTGAATATTGTTCTAAGGAATTTGATGATTATTGTAAGCATGCAGGAATTGTGAGACAGAAAACTACTTCATATACACCTCAACAAAATGGAGTAGCAAAAAGGATGAACTGAACCTTAATGGAAAGAGCTAGGAGTATGTTAAGTAGTGCTAAGCTAGATCGGTGCCTTTGGGCCAAGGCTATAAGTACTTCTTGTTATTTAATCAATAGATCTCCTAGTTCATCTATTGAAGATAAAACCCCTTATGAAATGTGGCTAGGTAGGAAACCTAGTGTTGCACATTTTAGGATCTTTAGTTGTGAGGCTTTTGTTCATGTACATAAATAAAAGCGGTCTAAGTTGGATCCAAAAGCACACAAATGCATATTCATAGATTATGGTGAAAATGTAAAATGTTACAAGCTTTGGAATCCTCTAACCCAAAAAATTACTTTATCTAGAGATGTCATTTTCAAGGAATTTAGATCTTATTTAGGAGAAGAACAACCAAAGGATAAGGATACTACTCAAATAGTGCATTTTGAGATAAATACTGAGAAGCATGAAGATGCACATGTTGAAGAACAATTGGATGGATTAGATGAGGAGAGTTCACAGAGTTCTTCTGAGATAGATGCTCATGATGAGTATATTGAGAAACAAGAAGAACCTCCTTTGAGAAGATCCACAATACAACGGAATCCCTTTGATAGGTATATCCCAACTGATTTCCATTATATATTTGCTCTGATGAGTACTAATGATGAACCTAGATCTTACATGGAAGCTTTGTCTTCAAATGAGAACAAGATTTTCTCACAAGATATGCATGAGGAAATGGTTTCCTTGGATACTTGTGACACATGGGATCTTGATATTTTTCCCAAAGGAAGAAAAGTCATTGGTTGTAAATGGATCTTTAAAAAGAAAATTAGAGAAAATGGTAATCTCGAAAGGTACAAGGCTAGATTAGTAGCCAAGGGCTACTCGCAAAGAGACGGAGTTGAATTTAATCAAATCTTCTCTCCAGTTGCTAAATTAACTTCTATTAGATTCTTTTTATCTATTGATGTTGCTTATGAATTTTGAGATAGAGCAAATGGATGTGAAAACTGCTTTCTTACATGGGAATCTTGAAGAGGAGATTTATATGAGGCAACTAGATGGTTTTGTTGTAATTTAATGAAAAGAAGAATTGGTTTGTAGGTTAAAGAGATCTTTATATGGATTGAAATAGTCACCAAGAATGTGGTACTAGAAGTTTGATGCTTTTGCATTAAAAATTGGTTATGTTAGGAGTGAGGAAGATCATTGTGTTTACATAAAAGTTATTGATGATTAGATTTTAATTATTATCTTGTATGTTGGACATGTTGTTTATTGGTAACAACAAGGTAATGATCAAAGAATTGAAAGCACAACTCTCTAGCACATTTGAGATGAAAGATCTAGGGGCTGAAAAATATATCCATGGTATGGAGATCAACAGAGATAGAGGTAACAAAAAAAATTGCTTAAGTCAAAGCAACTATGTTGATACTATTTTCAAACAGTTTAACATGTATGATAGTAAACCAATTAATATTCCTTTACCAATTGGCATGAAGTTAAGTTTAGATATGAGTCCTAAATCTGAATTTTATCATGAGGAAATGTTTAAAATTCTATATGCTAATGTAGTTGATAGTTTGATGTATGCAATGGTTTGTACAAGACCAGATATAGCCCAAGCAATGGGAGTTATAAGTAGGTTTATGTCTAAAGCTAGTAAAGAACATTGGACTTATGTTAAGAGGGTGTTTAGATATTTATGAGGTACTTCTAATTACTATTTGGTTTATCATGGTGCTAATCATATTGATATTATGCACAGATCATTGGACATACATGGTTTTGTTGATTTAGATTGGGAAGGAGACCTGGACAGTCGGAGGTCGACAAGTGGCTATGTGTTTACTTTGTTTGGAGTTGTGGTTAGCTGGATGAGTAAGAGGCAGCCAACAGTTGCTTTTTCCACCATAGAAGCAAAGTACACAGTTGCTACACATGCCTCTAAAGAGGCAGTTTGGTTACAGAGACTTGGGAAAGGTATTGGTTTCAATTGCAAGAAAATTAGACTTTAATGTGATAGTCAGAGTATTATTTGTTTAGCCAAAAATCCTATGTATCATTCTCATACTAAGCATGCTGATGTTCAGTATCACTTTATGTTAGAAATAGTTGAGATTAGGAAGGTATTGATTGAGAAAGTTGACACTTTGATCAATGTTGTAGATTATCTTACAAAACCAGTTCCTACAAATAAGTTCTCTTGGTGTAGGAAGGCCATTGGCATTGAGTCCTGTACTTGATTTATAAAAATGATTCCTTATTTAGAATAATTGCAATGTATAATGTCAAGTGAGAGAATTTTGGGAATAGGATGCCATTTAATTGCAATCCTAAACATATTTCATGTATCTCCTAAGTCCTTGGAAAGTGTTCCCCAGCACTAGGATTAGAAAGAGATTAAATTTGAATGAAATGAACATGTAAATTGACATTTGTAATTATTTCTAAATGATAGGAACATGTGGGGACACCCAAGAAGGGCTCTTCCCAAATAGGAGCACATGGGGCACCCACATGGAAGGTGGAACCCACCTTTCTTAAGTTAACTATTTGGAGGATTGATAACACTTTAATAATGCATTTAAAGATCCTACAAATTAGGGATTGATATTTACATGAGTGGAGTTTAGCTTAGTTTAGTTTAGTTCAGTTTAGTTCAATTTCAATTCAGTTCAGTTCAGTTTAGTTTAGTTCAATTCAATTCAGTTTAGTTCAGTTCAGTTATAGTTCAGTTATCTTCAGTTGCATGTAGTTAGTTTGAGTTGAATGCTAGTTGACTTCAGTTGACTTCAGTTGCATGACAGATAATAGGCAAATACTTTCAGTTAAGTGGGGATGATCAATCATGCATAATGTTTACATGAATTGGTGGAGAGATATGTTTTAGTTACCTAAGATTGACTTGGACCCACCTTGGGCTCCCAAGTTGGCATCTTTGAGTTAACACCTTTTGCATGAAAAGATATTTAAAAGGATCAGTTAAGTGGGCCCATTATTGGGCACCAACTTTGAGGTGATGCTTGCAAGATATTTTCTTGACCAACGTTCATTTAAGTGTTCAGTTTGGGGTTCCTAAATTGGGGGAAACTTTGGTTTGATCATAGATTACATTGTGGAAATCTGCTTGCACAATCTAGGTGTATATTTTTGTGAGGAGCTTTATGCTCTTGTAATTGACAACTCTTATGAGTTTACATTCTCATTAAGTGTCTATTAATTGCAGCAAGTTGAAGAGAGTTCTATAAGAGTTTTTTGTAGGTTGTGAACAAGGATTGTTGAAGGAAAGGAAGCATATCAATCAAGGATTGATACAATATTATTGTAATCTTGTTCTAAGGTTAAATAGCACAAGCACTATTGATTCTAGTGGATTTTTTTCCCAAAAGGGTTTCTCCATGTATAGGTTGTGTCACTTCTATCTTCTTGTCTCATTCTTCTACAATCTTTTGTCTCTTTCTACAATTGGTAAAATTGATCTAAACAGATAATAATACACAAAGAATTATAACAAAAAACACTTAATTAGATCTATAGTCTCATAGTTTTACAATTTTTAAGCTACAATTTCACCTTCATTTTCAACAATCATGTGAGTGATGTCAACATTATTCTATGTTCTATATAATGCTACAAATTACCCAAGTAGTGGGAGTCCTTAGTGTATTTATGGCTAATCCTGGATAGGTACACTACAATGCAGTTAAGAGAGTGTTTAGGTACTTATGGGGTACTTCCAATTATGCCCTATGTTTTCATGGTTATCCTAATAGTCCTTGACATTCATTGAGTATTCATGGATATGTAGATTCAGATTGGGTAGGTGATGCTGATAGTAGAAGATCCACTAGTGGTTACTTGTTCACAATGTTTGGTGTTGTTATCAATTAGATGATTAAGTGGTAGGTTGTAGTCGCTTTTTCCATGATAGAAGAAAATTACATGGCCTCTACTCATGCTTGTAGGAAATCCATTTGGCTTAAGAGATTATGTTCAAATATTGGTCTAGATGCAAGACAAATCGCTATTTCTTGTGATAGCAAGAGTGCCATTTTATTAAAAAACAATCCTACATTTCATGCCAAAACAAAGCATTTTGATGTACAATTTTTTTTGTGATATGGTAGAAGATGGAAAGGTAAATTTGGATAAGGTTAACACTTTGTTGAATGTATCAGATGCACTAATGAAACTAATGAGCACAGAGAATTTTAGATTGTGTTCCATTTCAATGGGCCTTGGGGCCCAGAGTAGTTGATTTCACATGAATCTTGTAGGCCTTAGACAAGTAGGAGAATGTTGGGATTAGGGTGTCTCAACCTTAGAGTCCTACCATTTAATTTTATTATTTTATGTATTTATTTATTTAATAATATTAATTTTTTCTACCAAATATATAGTCACTTTTTGGGACTTACCTGAGATGTAGCATCCTACATGAAAAGTGACATGTAAATGTTGTAAGCTACATTTTTGGAGGTAGGCATCCACTTTGGAGGGCCTATATTCTAGGCTATAGTGGTGGAAATTTTTTATAAGATTCTATGTCATGCACTATGATAGATTATAACACTTGCTATGACAATCTATAACAGATTACGAAAATTTGCTATAATAGGGTATGATATCTAAAAGAGTCATCCATGATAGTTTCCAATGAAAACTTTGATAATTAGGATATAATTATTGGGGTGCCTAAGTTTACATGTTGCAGCTACATGTGTAGTGGTGCCTTTCATTTCAAGTGGAGGCTAATTTTGGGGAGGCGGGTGTTGATTTTGGAAGATTGCCTAATTAATGAGTCTTGACTATGACAACATGTCATAATAGACTCATGTTCACACCTTGGGTGTTGGAATTGGTTTTGGAAAGTTTTTGTCACCTTGCTTCATGTTTTAGCATTATAAATGCTTGCAGTGTTAGTACACTTTGGAAATGACAGGTTGAAATTTTCTTACATACCATTATGCTACTAAAATTTATCTAGATTCTCAATGTAGTATGAAGAATCTTGATAATTGCTTTGATATTGTAATTTAAATATTATGTTGCTACTAATACAATATTAGTTGTGTAATTTGGAGTGTGGTTTTTTACCCGAAAGGGTTTTCCCGTGTAAAAACTATGTTATGGTTTACATTGTTTGTTTATGTTGTTTAAGTTTTGAATGTGTATCTTCTAATTTTGTAACTGTTAAAGGTTTTAAGAGAAAATTTTGCAACTCTCCCCTACTTAGATTAGTGTAGGAAGCTACTTCCGCTTACCCAACTTCCTTTCAATTTTGAGGCACAACTTCAAATTGATCATTATGAGCTAATGAATATTAACCTTCATATTGGCTAACCAGAATCTAATTATCATGAAGAGCCATTTAAAAATGTGTGAAAGAGGGATATTTCATCAATATTAGTTTATCTTTAATGTTAGATTGTAATTTTCTAATGAACAGACTTTGAATTTCAAAACCTGGAAGATTATAAGAGATTTTTGAATAAAGAGATTGATATACTAATATAAAAATAGTTACTTTCTCCTTAGGTCCTTAACTACAATGGACTAAGTTAGTTAGTGTGACTTGAGATCCAATGTTCTCTTGAAATTGTTGAAGGAAATCATTAATAACTTGTGTAAATGAGGTAATTGAGTTATTTGGAAATGATAAAAACCATTCAAAGGCCATATATTTCAATGATCTGAGAAGTATTTTTCCTAGGAGAGCATCTTAAAATATGAAGTCACTTCATAAGGTGGTCAAGGCGGACATATGGTTGTTGGGATCTTCTTTGCTAGTGTATTTTTTGAAGCAAGGTATCTCAATGTTTTGTGGAATGGGTGTATTTAGGATAAAAATATAACAATGGGGTATGTGTGAGATATGTGGGTGGGTTTGAATTGATTTGGTTTTGATTCATATTTTCAATTTAATATTAAAGCAAAGACATGTTTTGAAAAATATGGTTTATTATCCGATCATTTTGTGACATGATTTTAATGGTTGGAAGGTTTTGTTTTAGAGGTTAATAAGCGGTGAGGTGAATGGAGGTATGGTGGATGAAGGGACAAAGACATATTAATTATCACAAGAGAAGCCTAAGCTAGATTTAATTCAATTTCTATATTTCATAGTGGATGTGACAAATGGAGCAGGGAAAGTAGGAATAAAAGGTATTGTTGTTAGAGAAGAAACTAGCCTTCCTTTTGTTTTGAGAATTTTTAAGAGCTTGATCATAACTATGTAATGTAGGGATATTCACATCTACTATATGAGCTAGACTATGCAACATTTCTATTCCTTGTGAGTCATTGATTAGTTTCCTAAGGTTATTCACTAAGGGAACTATTAAATTGTCAATGATCTAGTGCTTAAGTATTTTTGAAGGCTCTCTAAATCTTTGTCCAATTTTTTGAGCTTATCTTCAAGGACATGAAAAACATCAGCCTCCAAGTCCACATGAACATTAGGTAATGAAGAGGAAATAGGTAATGTCAGAGTAGGAAGAGAATTAAAGTTGGATTGTGTCAATGTAACTCCATGGGTGAAAGAGTTATGGGACTCATGCTCAATAATGGATGTAATTACAAAATTTAAAGTAATAAGTCTATAACTATGTCTCGTAGGGGTATTAGATATGGGACACTAGGCTATGAAACTCATTAACTTTGTATTATTTTTAGGATACTTGAGTGCTCATATATTGAAGAGAAACATAGATAACATTGACGAAAATTGAAACAAATTTTAGATACATGAAATAGAACTAGATAAGGGTGATAGAGACAAAACTATGACTAAAATTTAAACAAAAACTATTTGGACAAGGGTAAGGTTCCCTAGACTAGAGGTGTAATTTTGTAACAATTTAAAAATTTGAGAATTAATTTCATTGTTTGAGAGTTAAAAGTTACACAGGTCAAGGTCTGGAAGCAAAACAAATTCTAGAAGGTGCGCAAAAACCTAATTTATCTATGTGAAGCACACACATGAATTCAATTTTGTGTTTTTAAAGAAATGTGATATATCCACTGATAATTTCTAGAATTTAAAATGTTGAAAGTAACTAAATTTATCTTGAAAATGTAAAAAATAATACATTTTGAACTTTCGAAATGACAAATAATATACAAATTTTTACATTTTTCCAATATCTTTCCTAAAATTTGTATGCTCCCTCACTAATGAAGACAACCAAAGATTGCACTTAGATTTTAAAACAAAAGTGATGTGATTTTAGAAGATTAACAAATGTAAAAACTATCAATTTCACCAAAATGAGATGGGGAAAAGGTTATCTAGGGTCTAAATCACACCTTAGCCCATCTAACATTTAGGGACAAAAAAGTGATCATAAAATACCACTTGACTACTATCCTCAATGGAAGAGACAAAATGGTTGATTAGGGGTTTGGTACCATTTTGTGGTAGTTGGGTTGGATCTAGTTTAGAAGTGATGTGTGTGATGTAGTAGTGAACTAGGCTAATGATGCACCTACATTGAATTGATAGAATTATAAAAAACTATAGAAGTGAAGCACAAGAAAAATTATAAAAAAATTAGTGTGAAAGGTTAGAGGAACATTGCATTTAAATTTGGATAGAAACTAATGAGTTAGGGATGTGGGAAGCCTAGACTAGAAATGCTTCTTTTTCAGATCTCTAAATAGATCTCAATAGGTTACACTCTGTAGGTTCTTCATTCTAGGTTTCAAAATTTGAAACTTTGTGTGTTAATAAATAATTCACCTTGCCTATTTTTTTTGAAATAGGATGCTTGAATTCTTGATCTTTTCATTAGAACTTGAATCTCCTTCCAAATTTTCTTTAGATATGTCACAAGCACACAAGAAAGAAGAGACATTGTTGTCCTATATAAGGGCTCACTTAAGTTGAAACCTATTTTGGTTTTCCTACCTCCACAACAACTATGATGATGTAAAGAGTGCTTATCCTCAATCAAGCAAAGGAAAAATGTATGAAACGGGTGATAAATTAACAAATACGGTAACCTACAAATTTTTATTTGAGCTCCATGATGGACTGAATTCGTGATACACATCTCATGTAAGGAAAAATGGTTTGATTGAATGTCCTACAAGTGTTAGTACTCACAAAAAAAATGATTACAAAAAAATGAACAATATTACTCATAAATGTGATGCATTGCTAACATAGTGCTTGACTGAAGGCTATGCACAAGATCATCATGCAAAAAATAGGCCCTTAAGTGGCAAAAAATTTAGAAAAAATTAGAGTTAAGAAACTTGACGTAAAAATTTGAATAAGTTATCTATATTATTTCATAAATATGTAAGAATAGAATCTGTATCAAATTGAATGTAGTTTCTAAACTACTAGGCTTATTTAAAAAGAAAAAAAATCTATTTGGTGAAAATTTGAAATTTCAATGCAATAGCACTTAAATTTTAGGGAAAAAATAAGAAGTAGGTGTCTAACCACCTAACCACAATAAAATGATAATATTTTTTTATAAGATTTTATATATAAGTAGAGGACTCATGTCCTAATGTGATGCATATTTTTTTGTAATTTTTTTCCAAGTAAATAATTAATTATGAATTTTTTATTACAAATTTTAAAAATATAAAAATTTGTATGTTTGACCACCTTAACTTGGTCAAAACTTCAGGAAATTCATTTTTTCATTTTTTAATCCTATATTATACAAAGCATAGAAGGTGATGGATGTTTCAGATTCAAAAAATGTGATACCAATTGAAAGCTATAGATGTTTTTTGATCAGCCTATCGATTAGGACTTTAGTCATATTTCAAATAGAAAAATAATAATTGTTATTTATTAAATTCAAAGTAAAGCATAATTTATATTGGTGGAAAGCTAAGAGTCTCCTTTAAAAACCCTTTTTGTTTCATCAATTTTGGGTAAAAAAAAGTCATCAGCCACATACCCTACACATACCCATCATATTGCCATTTTTTGGCCCATCATGATCCTACACATACCCTGAAATAATATTGTAATAATATTGTTAATTATACACTTGACTACTTTTTAGGATACTCAATTAGAATTCAAATTGTAATCTAGTTTCAAATGGTGAAAATTTCTTTAAAATCTAGAATATTGGTCACAAATAGTTTTCGGTGGAAAACCCATCAACATTGAAACATGTGAGAAGTTGGACACCAATTTCCCACATGATCCATACTTAATAGAATTTCATACTTCATCAAGTCCTTGTGGGGACTTGGCCTTCATTTTCAATGACATGAGTACCATCGTCAACTGCACCTTTGATTCATTGCAGAAAATCGAGGTGGATGGGTTCACATTCTAGAGATATGATAGATAACTGGATTGTAGGAAAATAAAAGACAACTAGATAAAATTTTGTAGAGGAATAAAATTTCTTAATTAGCTAGACTAAGTTAAAACTTGGCAATGACTATGAACTCATTCAGTTCAACTTGTAACTTAACAACCTTTGAAATGTAAGAACCCATTTGGCTTCTGAACAAGATGATCCTAATATTTTACTATGAAACCTCACAAATTGAAACATTTACTCACCTTCCACTTGGCCTATCTCATTGGTTGATTTATGTATATTTTTTGTTATCTCATTGGTAATAAGGAATACAAAATTTCTATTAAGAATCTTGATAAAATATATAAAAATAAACTTCCTAGATTCCCAAAGAAATGTTACTATTTATAGGTTTGAATTTTGTCAACCCTATAGAAGTAATTGGTAGAAGTTAATGGATAGATGAATGAATCTAGCTACTTGTGATTCAAGGAAAGATATGGATCAATTGAGAAAAGAATCAACTCTTAATTATGAGGAAAAAATTGGTGGAAAATAGTCATGAATGAAGTAATTATGCATCTCCCAAATATAATAGGGTCACTTATTTTAGGGGTCAATGCCACCTCTTTTTTCAAGGAAAGTCACTCAAGTGACCCTACAACTTAAGGTGGGTTACTCAAGCAACTCTATAGTATCAAAGAAACCCTTTACTTGAAGGTCTACAAAAGGTTCTTAGCGTTATGAAAGTATAGGTAGAACATAGTTTAGAGGCTAAATAAGATGGATAAGAGCCTAGAAGAGGCAACAAAATTATCATCAAGTTGTAAAATATTGAAATATTTTGTAATTCATTCCACATGGGTAATGATCTACTTTTCAAATCATCATCAAACTACCATGTCATCCTATGTAATTTTTAGTCATTAACAAACATAAATGTAAATTTTAACTCAAGGGTCCTATTATAAACTAGACAAATGGGACACCTTCATAAATTATATCAACTATACTCTACAACAATAGCTTCTATCAACACAAAAATGGGGAAACTTTTTTAATCTTTGAATGATCACTTAAGGTTTAAAAATTATTATTTTCCTTTTGTTTACATACAAAATATACATACATGGATCAAGGTAGTCATATTTAAGTATAAACCTCTATCTTCTTTTCAAACCTTTATTAACAATAAATTTATTCTCCCCATAAAATTTTATAAATATTAATTGATATTTTCCATAAATGTAGTATTTTCTTCTTATTACTCTTAGGGTTTTAAATTTTAAAAATGTGACATGTTTAAGCTTGGTAATTTGTTAGCATTGAGGCCAAAATATCACTATTACATTAATTATTCCTTGAAAAGATCAAGATCTATAGACTAGATGGTTAGTAAGCTCTTGAGGGAATCATTCCCTAAAAACTATTTGGTATTTTTGTTACATTACATGAAGGATATAATAACTCATGGGGAATTATATATAAAATTATTTTATTTTTCTTCTTTATTTATCTAGTAGCTCATACTACTATAAGGTCAATAGTTTGGGATCAATAGGAATACAACATAATTTGTGCTACCTTATCATTTCTATATGAAAATGAATCTAGGGAGAATATTTTTGTTTGGTCTAAGAGACAAATGAAAATTAATATTACCATCAAGGGCACCCACCATATATAAATTTTGACTAATATTAGGGAGATACCAACAAATCATTGAGTTCTTCATAGACTCTCACTAGCTAGAAGCATAGAGGCACTAAAAATATATATCAAACAAAAAATATCATGAGCCACTAAATGAATGTGATTAAATGGTGTGTGGAAACCAATCATTGCTAATGAATCAATAATTTCCCCTTACAAAATATATAACTATAAGTTATAGTAATGATGTGTTGTAAGAATTAAGGTGTTGTCATTAATGTCAACTGGTTGTTTTTGTCATTGATGTCATGGTTGCAGGTTATTGGTCGTCTATGTCAAAGATATTGAGGAAATTGTAATGGAAAGGTTGCAGGTATTCAGTGGTTGCTCTGGGTTTTGCTCTAGGATTTCCTCCTATGTTCATGTGGTTCAAATATGTTGATCATGGTTGTTGAAATCTACTATATCCAAATTTTTGGCTTCTAGATCATTGCACAGTGCAAGTTATGTTCACTAGTTGTGAACTGTGCTTTTTTAGGGTTTCTAGCTGAGCTCTGGGACAAATGAAATTGCTTCATATTTCTTCTTGGATGAATCTTATGACTTGTGGTTCTAGATTTAAGTTGTTATGGTCATGTTGAGGATGTTTTTTTCTAGGAAGATTGGATCATGTTAAGGGTTGTATGTGCTTAATTGTTCTATGTCTTTTACATTAATTTGGTTGACCCTGTCTTAAACACTACTTTTGAAGATTGTGAAGAATGTTGGGACTTATTTGGGTCTTCATAAAATGTGTTTCTAGGTCACCCTCATTCTAATTCCATCCTAGAATGCTTTAGTGATGACCTAATTTGAATTTGAATGATGTATGGACGACTTTGGATATATTTCAAAGTTGAATATGGTATAAATACAGGATGAGATAGCGGTGAAAGGTATGCAAAGAAATAGATCAAGATAGATGTGAAATAGATGTGATTATGTGTGTATATGATACAAGTTTGGCAGATCACTATGAAGCCTAATTGATGAGTTTCCAAATGTAGTGATCTGAAGGTCTACTCTATCATTATTGCATGTATGCAAGTGGTTGAGTGAATCATGGTGGAAATATCTATTGCATTGGGATTGTCTTCTTTGTGTAACATATCTCTTCTATCTTCTTTGTATCTGTGTCAATGAGACCTCTAGGTGGTTAACCCTTGTTGGATGGTGAGTCTTGATCCAGATAGAGAGTCTTTTTTTTTGGCAGTGAGCCTACTTCGGTAGTGATCCTTTGTAATTGGTTTTGATATGCTTTATATTATGATCTAATCCTCATTGTGGTTTTTCCCTTGTGTTTTCCACGTAAATCTAGTGTTACTATGTATGTGTGATGTTTTTTTAGTTTCTTCCTTTGCATTTAATGTTTAACCATTTTAGCGGAGTAAAGGACTTGTGATTGATCTAATTTTCAATGAAAGTTTGTAAAGGTTAAAATTTGTCACTACTCTCTTTGTTGTCTTGTTCAACAATTGGTATCAGAGCTTGGTTCCATGGAGAGAAGCTTAATCACTTAAGGAAGGTTCAGTATGGAAGGAAAGATCACTTTTGAGTATCCAAAGTTTGATGGAACTAATTATGCTATCTCAAAAATATTGATGGAAGAATATCTAGAGTATTTTGGATATGACGTGGAGAAATCCTACACTACTCCTTACACTCCTCTTGCTAATGGTCTGAATCAAACTAATGAAATCAAGGTGCATGAAGCAAACAATAAGGAAAATTTCATTTTGAAGAATATTCTTGCACATTCTAAGTTGATTAAAGTTCAAAATCTGAAGACTGTTAAAGAAGTCTAGGATGCTTTAGAAAAGACGCATGAAGGAGATGAAAGAGAGAAAGAAGTAAAGTTTCAGAATTTGGAGACATAGTTTGAGCTCCTGCATATGTCTGGAGATGAGAACATTAAATCCTATGTACAGAGAGTAAATGAAGTGGTAGGTGGAATGCGAAGACTTGGTTCTAAAAGATGAATCCAGGATTATAAAGAAGATTCTTAAAACTCTCCTCGATGCATATAGTGAAAATTTATTTGATATTGAAGAACATATATACTACAAGACCTACAGTAAAGGTTAGATATTGGGAACTCTAACATCTTATGAAATGAGAAAGAAAATTTTGAGAAATGGATCCAAATTAGAATCCACTTTCAAGGCTACAAGAGCTAAAGATCTAGATGAAGAGAATCTTGATGAAGTAGAAGCTAATTTTGTGAGAAGAATGAGGAAGGGCTCTGACAAGTATGAAGGTATGTTACCCTTTAAATTCTTTAGTTGTGGAGGAATATATCACAATGCTTTGAGGAATCCAAAAAGAGCTAAGAGGAACAAACAAAGATTTGAGAAAGAAAAAAAAGGTAAGAAGATCAACAGAGCATATTATGTGAATGAGGTTGCTAGTATTTCTGACAAGGAATTTGATTATGGAGATCCTGCTGACAATAAATGATTTTTCTTGGCTATAAAATATGAACCTACTTCTGCTAATTCTAAAAGACAATTCAAAGAATGTATTTCAGAGAAAGAAAAAGACAAATATGTACTATAATTTCTACCCTACATGTTAAATAGGAAAAGAACTATTGGGTTGTTAACAGTGGTTGTTCACATCACATGACCAGTGATAAGAGTAAGTTTGTTAAATTTGAAAAATGTGATGGAGGCTTAGTTATGTTTGGAGATGATATTGGTGCTAAGATATGTGGGATAGGTTCAGTAAGTTTTGATGCCAAGCATAATATTGATGATTTCTGCTATGTTAAGGGCTTAAGGAATAATCTCTTGAGTGTTGGATAGATGTGCAAAAAAGGATATGATATTGTATTTAAAGATTAGATATTTGAAATCAAGAAAGGATATAGAATAGTGCTTGCTACAGTTAGTTTAAAGGAAATATATATCAACTTAAGGGTGTTGATGGATGTTGCTTTATGACTCAAATTAATGATAGTTGGTTGTGGCATTAAACAATGTGCCATATGAATTTTGATAACCTAGCGAGGATTAGTGTAGTGCAAGATGTGAGAGATTTACCAAGGATTACAAAGCCTATTAATGTTATTTGCAAGAATTGCTAGTTTGGGAAGCATGTAAGAAACAACATCAGATCAAAGGAACAATCTATTGTCAAACTACTAGATTTAATTCATACAGATCTCTATGGTCCTACAAGAGTAAGAAGTCTACAAGGTGAAAGGTAGTTTATACTTTTGATTGATGATTACTCTAGTTATACATGGGTTACTTTTCTTAGAGAGAAATCCGATGCATTAGCTAGATTCAAGACATTCAAAGCTATGGTTGAGAATGAAGTAAATTTGAGAATAAAATGATTAAGGTCTGACAAAGGTGGTGAATTCACCCCCCATGAGTTTAATATGTTTTGTGAAGTTCATGGAATAAAAATTCAATTATCTGCTTCGAGAACTCCTCAATAGAATGGAGTTGTTAAAAGGAAGAACAAGACAAGTCAATAAGTTGCTAGATCAATGATGAATAAAGTTGGTCTCCCGAAAGTTTACTGGAGAGAAGCTATTCATACTACTATTTATGTGTTCAATAAATTTGAATCAAGAACCAACAGTACTAAGACCCCCTATGAGCTATGGTGTGGAAGAATTCCTAGTGTTGAGCATTTCAAGGTATTTGGAAGCAAATTTTATATCAGACGGGATGAAGAAAATTTAGGGAAGTTTGATGCTAGAAGTGATGAAAGTATTTTTCTTGGATATTCTACTATAAGCAAAGCTTATAGATGTTTCAATAAAAGACTAAGGAAGATTATATAAAGCACAAATTTCAAGGTTGATGAAGCAATGAAGAATTCAATTGAAGTTGATGGATATGTATCTGATGAACCTAATTGCACGGGGATTGAAGTTTTGGAAGAATAGGAAAAGGATGGGCAAGAGAAGAAAAATGAAGGGGAAGAAGAAGCTCTGGGGGTGTCCCTAAACATGCCTAAATATGTGCAAAAAAATCATTCAGAAAGTCAGATCATTGGAGATAAGACAAAAGGTCTATTGACAACAAGAAAAGCTATTGTTGGTTAGATAAATCTATGTTTACTTTCTAAGATTGAACCAAATACCATAAGTGAAGCATGTAAAGATGAACATTGGATGGAAGTTATGAAAGAACTTATGCAAATTGAGAAGAATCAAACCTAGGAATTAGTCTCTACATCAATAGATAAAAACATAATTGGATCAAAGTGGGTATTCAAAAACAAGTTGAATGAGAATGGAGAAGTGGTTGGAAATAAGCCAAGGCTTGTGTGTAAGGGCTACTCACAAGTAGAAGGCATAGATTTTTACGAGACTTTTTCTCTGATGACAAGAATGCAAGCTATCAGGATGTTTTTAGCGTTTGTTGCTCATAAAGATTTCAAGGTCTATCAAATGGATGTTAAGTTTGCATTTTTGAATGATGATCTAGAAGAATATGTATACATGGAAAAACAAGAAGGATTTTAGTTATCAGATCAATTGGATATGGTCTCCAGATTGAAGAAAGTTTTATATGGATTGACGCAAGCTCCTAGAGCTTGGTATGCAAGGTTATATTGGAACTTGATTCAACAAGGTTTAAACAAATGTACGATAGATAGTAATCTATATTTTAAATTTGAAACTGAAAAAATCTTGATTATGGTTGTATATGTTGATGACATTATCTTCAGAGGAAATGAAACTGTGTAAGATGTCCATGTTTGGTGAGATGAATTTCTTTCTTGGGCTGCAAATCAATCAAACAAAGTGTGAGACGAGGATTGTCAGTTTGGATTGATTATGCTTAATTCATGATGAATTGAAGCATAATTTACCTAAATAAACCTATATCTACAAAACAAGATCATTCAAATTGAAAAGTTAAACTAAGCATTTTAATTGAAACTAGAAGTTACAAACTACCAGAATAGTTAAAATCCTACTCTAACCCATTTGAAACTTATCCCATTTTGGTATTGGTGTCATGTTGATGTGAAACGATGACCATTTCCTAATCCCATGATTAGTAAGCATGTTTCAATCGATTGTATGGAAGAGAGTTGATGAAACCATTGTGATAAGTGGATGAAACCTTCGTTTATGCTAGAAATGAACATGATGCAAGCTAAGTTACCATTATTTTATGCTACAAATGATCTAATTACGCTATTGCTAAGCTAATCTAAGCTAATTCTAAGCTAAAAGATGAAAATCCTAATTTATATAAACAAGCTAAGATGGATGCATGGAAGCCATTAGTGGATGCTTTAAGTTGTTATGCAACTAAAATTAACTAAAACAAGCTAAAAGTGACTAAAATATGAGTGTGAGTGCTATTGAATTCAACAACATGAGTTTTCTCTAAAAAATATGGATCCATTTGTCTCCAAATAGTGACCTATTTATAGGAAAGAAAATGAGGAATGAAGGGTTGAGATCAAAAAGATTAATCAACAATCAAAGTTGAAGGAGATGAGAGACATGGATTGTGGATTCTCATCAATGGATGAGAATGTGTGATGAGATTTAATCAAGGGTACACACTTGCCTCAAAAAAACACACTTTTGGCCTACTCACACAGGTCAAACGTGACTTGTTCAAAAGGTTAAAGGTTAAAACTTGCTTAAGAAGCCAAGTGAAAATATCCCTTTTCAAATGATGGAGGAATAAGAATATTCTTTTGGAATATTCCCATGGGTGAGGAAAAAAGGCATTTTGCAAATTAAAATAAATTCTTAATTGTGCAAAAAGGGGATAAGGAATATTCCATGGGAATATTCCCTTTTAAGAGGAAAATTAGTTTAATTGCTAATTGAAACAAGGTTTAATCATGTAATTAGGGGATTTGGAGGAATTAAAGGGATTTTCATTAAATTAACTGATGTAATGAAAGCGTGAAAGGTGAGAATGATATTTAATTAAATAACTTAGGGTTATTTGATGAAATAAGATGACTTATGAGATTCAATTAAATGTTTTGATTTATTTAATTTAATAGGATGGAATATTAGCATGAAGGGGGATGAATTAACCCAATTAAATTAATTAGGATAATAGATGAAAATGATGCAATTGATTAAATAGCTAGGCTAATTTAATTAATTAAGCAAAACGAGGATGGGTTAAAGAAGAAATAATGTTAATAAACATGTTTTGAGTGTATGATGACATTCATGATACTTTTCAGTGTCTACATTTTTCCCCTCTTTGAAGCGAGGTACCTGCTACTTTGATTCAAAGAATAACGCTTTTTGGATAAAAAATGTTGCTTAAATACAAAAAAACAAAAAAAATCTAATTTTTTAGATGCCCCAGCGGAAGTATAAAGCTAGTTCCCTGCCCCCTCAAGAAATCGGGTGAAAATTTCAAATTTTGGGTTGATTTCTCGATAAAGGTTAAAAGCCGCCCAAAGGGTCTAGAAAGGTTTTGGGATGCAAGAATTATGCCAAAAATACAAAAAAAATGCAAAATTAGGTCTAGATTAGAAAAATTGGTGAAAATGATGATAAACTTTAGGGCAAAAAACCCTAATTTTCTAGCTTAAATAAGCTAAGGGTCACTTTCAATTCATTTGTGCATTCACACTTAAAATATTCTTGCTACTTTGAGATTTGACCCTCTGACGAAATGGCATGTTGAGAGCTTCCTAGGAATATCTCTAATCAAGTTTGATAGTTCTAGTGGCTTTCAGGCACAAGAACACCGGTATGTGACTCGAAACTTGATTTGAAATTTGACTTTTTGATGCATTTATTATGCTTTAAAAATTTAAACTTAGGTGGTGTCACTATATAGCGATGCCCAAATTGAAATCGGTGACACCGAAATGAATTATAGTGATGCATATTTGTATGGCGACGCTAGTCGCAATTTAAAATTAGGGTTTCTAACTTTAAATCTCCATGCATGTTTATATAGCGACGCTTTAGCCGATTTAGAAATTAGGGTTAGCATTTTCCAAATATTAAATCATGACGCTAATGTATCTGGTGAAATATGTTGTGATTTGCGATTAAAATGCTTTTGGGCCACAATTTGAAATTTCAATATAGTGAGGCTATTGAAAACAGTGACGCTTTTGTGATTTTTGAGATGTAAATTCCAAATTGAGTTAATTTTTTTTATTTCCTAGTGAGGTGCACTTTTTGGATGTAGGAGGTTATTCCACCACTCATGCTGTGGGAGCATAGGCCCATCGTGTTAGAGAGACTTGGTGATTTGTTAGAGTTGTGCCAAGAGCACCTGGGAGAGATTAGCCTCTGGTATGTCATGTGTGCGCCCATCATCCAGAAACACTTAGTGATCATGACTTCTCTGTGTGAGAGATGGCACAACAAGACCTCATCCTTCCACCTTCTAACAGGCAAGGCGACGGTGACCCTAAAGGATGTTTGGTGGATCCATCATTTTCCTATTCATGGTGATCATGTAATCTATGATGTTGATGTCTGACTCAAGGTTCTATAGATGGAGAAATTTATTTTGTCTAGATCATATATCGATCTCAATTCATACAAAGGTTATGTTATGACCTTCTGATTGATCATTGCAGCCATTATTTATGGTTTGGTTTCCTCGGATAGACGCAGCAGAGGATTCATCCCAGGATAGGGCTTGGCATGGCATCACATGCTATACAAGAGGACACTCTTTATGTGGGGACCCATGATGTTGGCCTCCCTATATCATGATTTGCATGATTTTGTGTATTGTGATGGGAGAGCCATTGGTGCAGGGGTGACTCTGCTACACATTTGGGCATGGGAGCACCTTGTTCAGCTCTGACCTATTGTTCAAATGGTAGATGTCAAGCTAGATGATCCTATCATTTGGTGATATAGAGGTGCCATTACATTGAGGCACACTAGACATATTGGGCTCCCATATTGGGGATAGGTGATTGATGATATGACAATTTTTCACTGGCACCTGTGGCTTCAGATGCCACCATGGTTTGATGATATTCAGTATCTGCATTTTTCCAAGAAAATTCGATATATGCAGGGTCACGAGCACACCATTGTTGAGATATATTTACCAGATAGGGTGGCTTGGCAGTTCAGAGAGATTCAGGACAGGCCAGATGATGGTTACAGAGCCATTTTTGTGAGGTCGGCCAGAGAGGTTCCCACATGGGGACCAATGATGCAGGGGCATCCAAAAGCATTCAGAAAGTTCAGGTAGTTGAAAGCGAATATGCAAAGTTGTAGAGTACCAGATTATTGAATTCAATTGTTAGAGGTTGTGGATTAAAGGGTTTGTTGTTGATGGTGTCTAGTATTTCCATGTTAAGTTTTAGGGATTTGCGTGAAGGATTGATCGAGTTGTGGAGATCTGTGTGCTAATAGTTGTTCAGTTATTATAGTTGGTATTCTAGAGGGAAGATAATGTGATTCTAGTACATGGAGTTGTTGTGAACATTTTTGTGGTTATTCGTGAGGCTCATGGATGTTTCCAGATCATGTGTTGTTGGTCCACATTGATCTATCTGCCTACAATTGGTAATTTTCTTTTGAGAGTTTATGTTTTCCATTTTCTTGGCTGATAGGGCATTGTGGCATGTTGTGGGTCTTCGAGGAATAATCTAGGTGGTGTTTTCACGATCGAGAACATTGAGTTGGGTCATGGATTTGTTGTCTTTGACCTGGGTTGATTCACATGGTTAATCATTATTATTTTGGTCAACCTATCTAAGTTGGAACGTTATATTTCGAGTTGTTGTAAATGGGTCGACATGTTGAGGGTTAGACAATTTGCAGATGATATAAATAGAAGCAAGAGGACTTGTTGTGAGAGGAGAAGACAAAGACATCGACAAGGTGCCCGATGGTGTGAAGAATGAAGTGTGATGATGAAGTATTCTAATCCAAAAGGATCTTAGAGTAGAGAATGTGTTGAGCAGGAAAAGAAGTTGATTAAAATTGTTGTTATATGAATTATTTGTAATCATTGGGCTATGGCCTAGATCTTGTAAGCCTTTCAGGAATTTGTAATGTGTTTTGAGATCTAAGATAGTGTGGATAATATTTGACGGCTGGGTTTTTCCCTATTAGGGTTTTCCCAAGATATATCTTGTGTTCGGTGTTCATGAATGTCTTTTATCTTTTTTGTGGATTAACCATTAAAATCATATTGCATATTTGTATGATCATAGTCTAGGCAGAAAGGTTGGATAGTTCTTAATTGGATCCTCCCACCTTGGCTACATTAAATGGTATCAGAGCTAGTTGCGAGTCTATTTGTTGGTTGTGGTGTTGAAAGAAGTGTGAAACCCTAGAAGAGAGATCAAGGCAAGAATTGGTGGTTTATCTAATCTGATTTAATTGGGAAAAGTGGGAAGAGGATGAAGAAGGTAAATGAAACCATGATCTGTGAAAGGGATACTTTGGAGGAAGAGTTGTGCAAAATCAAGAAGTGTAGTGTAGAATTGATGGAGAGGATGAAAGAACTAGGAGGAGACAAGTATGATGCTCTTGAAGAAGAATTGAAGAATGCCAAAAGGAGAAATGAAGAACTAGAAGTAGAGCTAGATATGTTTAAGGATCTTGCAAAGGATTTTGTAGAAGGATTCAAGTTGTTTAAGATATTGGAAAAGAGGAGTAGAGATTTGGAATAAGGTCTAGAAGACTTGAAGAAGGAAAATAGAGACTTGAAGGAACATGCTAACTAGTTGGAGAAGGAGAATGAGACTCTGAGATCTAAGCCTGAAGTGTGTGATGTTTCTTGTGATACTAATGATTTGTGTGATGTTGCAGAAGTTTCTTTAGAAGGCGAAGTTGAAGATGAAAAGGTAATGAAGCCTGCAATTGTTGGTGATGGTATTGGTTTCAAAATCATGCAAAGAATGGGATATGAATGGAAAGCTTTGGGAAAGCAGCAACAAGGAATTACATAACCTATTAAGTTGGTAATGAGATCAAAGAGTGAGGGCCTTGGATATGATAGAGGTAAGAATGTTATTGCAAGTTTGAATCAAAGAAGAGAGGGTATGTATTATTCACATTGTAATAGGAATGGACATGAAAAGGAATGGTTTTGGGATCTACATCATTGTAAGTTATGTGGATTAAGGAATCATTCTGAGAGGATGTGTTGAGATAAAATGAGAAGGAGAAATCCTATGATAGATTGTAAGCAGATGGATTATGGATGGATTAATGGAGAAAAATGGAAACATGTTACTTGCATGCTTAGAAGGTCATACAGATGGAAGAACTCCCATGTTGGAGGAAAAGAGGGATCAAGATACAGATAAAGAAGACCTTATCTAGAGCATGAAGGAGTTTGGAGGAAGAAATATTCAACCATTGTCATCAAGAACCTGATATCAAAGAAGTCGATGAAAGGGAAGCAATAAAGGATGCAGAGATAGTTTGTGCAGATGAAGAAGAGCCTAAAGTAATTTACCTAGAGGAAGGGGAACCTTTGGAGGAATCAAATTTCCTTATGGAACTAGAAGAAGGTGAAGCATTGATCTTAAGGAGACAATTTATGAACCAGAGTGAAGTAAGTGTGAATGAAGGAATTGATCCTAAGGAAACTTGCAGAAAAGGCTAGCTTAGACCACTAACCAATGAGGCAGTGTAAGGCTTGCAAGGCTTGCTTAGACCACTGACCAATGAGGCAATGTAAGGCTTGCAAGTAGATTACCAAACCTTTACCATGACAAGATAAAGAACTAGAGGCAACTTGCAAGGTGAGCTTGCTTAGATCGCCAACCAGTGAGGCAATGCAAGGCCTACAAGTAGATTGTCGAACCAATACAAAGAGAAGAGCTTGAGGTAGTTTGTAGGGTGGACTTGAATAGAACAATGACCTTGAGGTAGTTGCAATTACCTATAGACCGATCACCAAACACATTTAAGGAGAAAAAAATGGATTTGATACAGTATAGACCAAAGTGAAGAGGCTCACTTTTCAAATAACCACAAGAGTCTGATGCAGGGGCATCCGAAAGCATTCAGAAAGTTGAGGTAGTTGGCAATGAAGTTGCAGACTTGCAGAGTACTAGATTATTGAATTCAATTGTTAAAGGTTGTGGATTAAAGGGTTTGTTGCTGATGGTGCCTATTATTTCAATGTTAATTTTCAGGGATCTGCATTAAGGATCGATCAAGTTGTGGAGATCTATGTGCTAACATTTGTTCAATTATTTTGCTTGGTATTTCAAAGGGAAGATGATGTGATTCCAGTATGTGTAGTTGTTGCAGACATTTTTGTGGTTATTCATGTGGCTCTGTTTCCAGATCATGTGTTGTTGGTCCACATTGATCTATGTGCTCACGATTGGTGTTTTTCTTTTCATATTTTATGTTTTACATGTTCTTTACCGACAAGGCATTGTGGCATGTTGTGGATCTTCGAGGAATAATATAGGTGGTGTTTTCATGATCGAGGATGTTGATTTGGGTTGTAGCTCTGTTGTGGCTGACTGATATTGATTCACATGGTTATGTAGAAGTTGTCAAAACCAAATTCAGAGTCAAAGAACACCTGCATGCAAAGAGATACCTGTCATAGGGAAGAGAATGGAGAAAAAAATCAAGAGAGGGTTTTAAGCTCTATAATATGAAAGATGTATTAACAAAACAATAGAATGGAAAATATACAATGGATCAATCCTTAAGAAAGGAGATCATGCAAACCTAAAAGTAACCCTAATAGGTAGACATTTAATAATTAATATAATTATTAAATGTCACAATATCCAAACTAAAGTGAAATATTAAGAGAGGAATAAAGGTAACTTAATTAACATAATTAAGTTAAAACCTTTACTCTAACACCCCCCTTTAGGATGAGCAAGAGTACAGCTACAAACATGTGCAAGAAAGCAAAAGTAACTACAATGCATGAAAGTAAATTTGGGTCCTAAAAACTAGGCTTGATCAGGTACCCAAATACAAAAAAATCTTTATAAAGAGGAGTAAAGGAGAAAACTGAGTGGGAAAAAAATCCTCTCCAAAAAGAGATAAAGAAACATGCTGAAAAAAACATGAAGGAAGGAAGGCCTCAATGAGACCCCCCAAGGACAACTTCCTTCACCCCAAGAATGGAGCGCAACTAAAGATAGCGTGGAGATTCCAAAGGTTTAGTGAAGATGTCTGCAACCTACTCCTCTACAGGAATGCACTCCAAGATGAGATAACCATCCTGAATCAATTGCCTGATGAAGTGCATGTTGATTTCAATGTGGTTAGTCCACTGATGCTCCACTGGGTTGCGGGAAATGTGAATAGCACTCTAATTATCACACCAAAGAATAGTGGGAGTATCAGGAGGAAACCGAAACTCTGTCATCAACTACCAAAGCCATAAAACCTCCTAACTAGCTAATAATGCTACTCAATATTCAGCCTCTGTAGATGATAATGCAATAGAAAACTGCTTCTTGCAAGACCATGTGATAGGACTAGTACCAAGGAAAAAAATAATGCCAGAAGTAGACTTTTGATCATTGACACCATCAGCTCAATCTAAGTTAGTGAAGCCAATAATGTGAGAGGATCTAGAAGTGTAGTGAATGCCATAATGAGTGGTGCCCCAAATGTAGCTCAAAATATGTTTGGTTTCTTTCCAATGGCTCTCATGAGGATCATGGGAGAACCAAGAAAAAAGGCCAACAAAGGAAAGATCAGGATGAGAGTGTGTCAGCTACAACAATCTTCCAACCAACTGCATGTATAAAGTGGGATCCACTGAAGGAGTAGAACAAGTGGAAGACAAAACAACACCTAATTGAAATGGAGTGGGGGTACGCTTGCAATCAAGCATTCCAAATTTTTGAAGCATATCAAGAGAATACTTCTGCTGAAATATGGAAATCCCATTCGAAGACTGAATAACCTCTAGACCCAAAAAGAATTACAGAAGACTGAGATCTATCATCTCAAACTGCTCCATCAAAGCTCTTTGAACACTCTGAATCATGGAGGATGAGCTACCTGTAAGAATGAGATCATCTACATATAGCACAAGAATCAAAAGATCACCCTCCTAACAGAGAATATACACTGTGATCAGAATGACAATGTGTGAAGTGAGAGAGGAAAGCAAGAAAGAGTTCATCTTCTCATACCAAGCCCGAGGGGCTTGTTTGAGACCATACAATGAACACTGAAGTTTGAAAACTAGAGAAGTGTCCTGCACAAATCCCTGAGGTTGCTCCATATAGATCTCCTCATGTAGGTCTCCATGCAAGAAAGCACTCTCACATCCATCTGAAACATTGTCCATCCCTGTGGAGCTACAAATTACAATACAAGGCGTATAGATTTCATCTTGGCAATAGGAGCAAAGGTCTCAGAGTAGTCAATACTCTCTACCTGAGAAAACCCCCTCACAACAAGACATGCCTTATACAGTTTATTAATTGAACCATCTGTAGCATACTTGGTACGATACACCCACTTGCATCGAACCAACTTTCTTCCCTTAGGAAGAGGACAAAGATCCCAATTATTATTCTTCAGCAAAGAAGAATACTCCTCATCCATGGCCTTATCCCACTCAAGGTGACCTGACGCCTCTGAAAACTTTTGAGGGTCATCTAAAATGGTATGACTCAAAAGACTAGAGCTAGATGTTTGAGCACAAGTACGATGAGTATCTTAAGGATCACCTGCCAAAGAACCAGTTGCCTCAATAGTAACATGAGCCTACCTAGGAAAATGTTGAGCAATTGGTGGTGGTGGAGATGGTGGATCATCATCTGCATCATCCTCAAGAGATGAAGAGGGAGTAGTAGGCAGTGAGGGAGAAGCTAGTGATGGAGAATCCATCTGAGGATAGCACTCATCAAACTGGACATCCCACTGAAACAAGACCTTAGTAGAATTAGGATTAAAAAACTTATACACCTTAACATCCTCATAGTAGCCAAAAAATATGAGTGGTCCACTCTTCCTCTCCATGGCTTTCTGCTAAGCATCGGGAATAAATGCCCAAGCCTCACTACCAAAAAATCAGAATGTAGAAACATCAGGCTTGACATGGGTCCAAGCCTCCTCGGGAGTCATATGTTGTAATGCCTTATGAGGCATCTGATTCTAAATATAATTGGCACAATTGACTACCTCAATCCTAAATGAAAAACTCATAGCTCAAGACTGTATCATACAATTTTCCATCTCCCATAAGGTTCTGTTCTTTCTCTTAGTGACACCATTTTGCTGAGGGGTGTAAGGTACTATAAACTGATGTGTTAAACCAAGCTCAATGCAAAAATCTATGAAACCTTGATTAACATATCCCCCCCATTATCTATGCATATCCTCCTAATAGAAAGTCTAGATTGCTTATCCACAAATGTCTTAAAGATCCTGAATGAATCAAAGACATCAGACTTGTACTTAAGAAAGTACACCCATGTACATCTCGAGAAGTCATCAATAAAAGTGAGCACATATTGGGACCCTAAAAAAGGAATTGGAAAGGACATAAGATCATTGTGTACCAACTCCAGGGGTTCCTTAGGATGTGTGGCTCGACCCTTAGGAAAAGGATCCTGGTGATGTTTTCCAAGAGCACAACCTCAACATACACCATCAGTACAGGAAATCTGAGGAAGCCCAATCACAAGTGCCTGAGTACTCATCTGCTATAGATATCTATAATTGACATGGCCAAAATGCTCATGCCAAATCCTACTCACTGAGTTTGCATGTGCTATAAGAGAGGAACCTATAGTTTCTGAACTCTCAAAGAAAACAAATTTGTATAAGTGAGATGCAAAATCCACACTTCCAGTAGCTACAACCAAATCAGGATCATGAAGGTTTCAAATAACCACATCATGTGGTGAGAACTCAACTATCTTACCAGAGCCAAAATGGAAAATTTGATAAGTAGAGAGAAGGTTTGTTGAAATGTCAAGAGCTAGAAGCACATCCTAAAGACAACCACCATCCAATGAAGTAGTACATGAACCCTTAACTGAAAGTTGTGTTGAGTCACCAACTACAATGTGTGTAGTTCTAGTAGCGACAAGTGCAGTGACCAAATCTCGTGTGTGTGTCATATGGTGAGAAGCACCAAAATCTAGAATCCAAGTGGACCCTAAAGATAATGCTCGTGTAGAAAGAGCATGACCTTTCCCTGTGGGTTGGGAAGGAGACTAAGGTGAGGTGATATTATGTTATTGCATGGCTTCCTCTAAAGCCTCTAATCATTTCCAACACCTAGAAACTAGATGTTGTTCCTTGCCAAAAAAATTATATAAGGATCACCTAATTTCTTCTAAGTCTCGGAGGAAGACTCATCAAACTTTGAATATTTTCCCTATTTAAAATTGAACTATGGTTTTGAATCATTCTTAGGAGGTGGCTTGGAGGAACACTCATTGCCTATTGAATCTATCTTGCACTTTATTTTCTTCTTCTTTTTCCCTTTAGATGACTGAGCTACCAGTGCTTGGTTCTTAGATCCTATGAGAGCATCCAACTGTGATATTTTGGCCTCCTCTTGTGTCAACCGATCATAGAACACCTCAAAAGTAGGAATGGTAAATTGGTTACCCAATGCATCCATGGTGGAATAAAATTTTGAAGAGAATATCTGAAAAGGACCTCAAAGCTTCGAAAGAATCAGGTAAATACACTCATCATCTATTTTGTTCTTACCACAACCCTGTAGAAGGGATCTTTGTTGTTTGAATTTCATCAAAAAGTCCTCAATAGAGGGAAAAGAATTAGGTACAAGTGAAGTCAACTTTTCCTCAATCTGTATTGCACAAAACTGATTGATGGTACCAAATAAATCATTGAACTTGGTCCACATTTCAAGAGGAATGTTACACCCATCAAGATGAAACAACAAGTTGTCTGAAACATGTAAGGAAATCAAACCCATAGCCTCATCCATGTTATTTCTATGTTGCATAACCTCAAATGGTTGTGTCAAAACTAGTTGAACTGCATCTAAACAAGACCAAAACCCCTTTGATATGAGAAGATGTGTCATGAATGCCTTCCAAGTATGATAGTTATGAGGTGTGAGAAGTTCAACAGAAGAAGGGTTTTCGGAAATGTTTGGAGAGGTTTAATGAATTTTTAATGTGAATTTTTTTTGGTTTTCTAAAGTAAATGACAGAAAACAAGAAAAAAACTTTCCCCACAATGCAAGAAATCAAACCCCAGTAATGATTTTTTAGAGAAAAAGCAAGAAAAAAGAAAAAAAAAAGGCTTAAGAATGAATCTTGTGTACTTGTAAATTTTTTTGAAAAAATAATAGAAGATATGAATAGAGTGTGAGAAGAGATTTCTGATGCCTATTCATTTTCTAAAAACGGAGCAAAAATGACCAAGTTATGCCCCCTAAAGTGCAAAACATCATCTGAATTTGACTACAAAAAATGGAAACCAAACTACAAAAGTTTGGAAAAATTCCTATACCATCATGATGGACTCAGAGCCAGCTTTCCAATGCCTATTCATTTTTTAAAATCAGAGCAAAAACGCCCAAGATACACCCGATTTCGTGAAAAGGGTCAAAAAGGATTGAAATGGAGCCCTAGTGGCTCTCTGGTGGCTCTACCTAGTCTAGCGGCACTCCAATGGCTCTGTGGTAGCACACCGGTAGTAGGTGGGTGGCTGGCTAGTGGAGGCTCGGTGGTGGCGGCGGCTAGGTGGCCAGCTGGCGAAGGTGGCCGCCTGGTGGTCTAAAGTGGTGGTCGCCGCCTCTACTGGTGGTCGCTTGGCTGAACAATGGCACCAATCTACTTTTACATGGGAGGTTCTTTTTCTTAAGCAAGTTTTTTTGTTTATATTTTTTGTTTGAAATTTTTTTGAATCAAAACGCATGCCTTGGGGTCTGTATAGCCTTGGGGCAAAAAAAAAATTCCTTCTGAGCCAACTGCACCAAAATTGGGCAAATTATATATTAGAAAACTTGGAAATGGCCTCCTGAGCACAACCATGAGGTCAGTTTGGTCTCAAACCACACCGAATAAAAAATCTATGCCCTGGATCAAAAAAGCAACCTAAAACCCTTGAAGCTCCAAAGATCTTCAAAAACAAGAACAAGCAGCAATAGGTCTACACTCTGATACCATGTAGAAGCTGTCAAAACCAACTTCTGAGTCCAAGAACACCTACATGCAAAGAGATACCTATCATAGGGAAGAGAATGGAGAAAAAATCAAGAGAGGGTTTTAAGCTCTGTAATATGAAAGATGTATTAACAGAACAATAGAATGAAAAATATACAATGGATCAATCCTTAAGAAAGGAGATCGTGCAAACCTAAAAGTAACCCTAATAGGTAGAAATTAAATAATTAATATAATTATTAATTGTCACAATATGCAAACTAAAGTTAAATCTTAAGAGAGGAATAAAGGTAACTTAATTAACATAATTAAGTTAAAACCTTTACTCTAATAGGTTAATCATTATTGTTTTTGGCTGATTTATCTGAGTTGGCATGTAATATTTCTAGTTGTTGTAATTGGGCCAACATGTTGAGGGTTGGATGATTTGTGGATGATATAAATAGAATTGAGAGGACTTGTTATGAGATCAAAAGACAAAGAGATCAAGCAGGTGCTCAATAGTGTGAAGAATGAAGGACAGTGATGAAGTATTCTGATCCGGAAGGATCTGAAAGAATAGAATGTGTGGAGTAGGAAAAGAAGTCGATTAAAAAATTGTTGTTATATGAATTATTTTTAATCCCTAGGTTGTGGCCTAGATCTTGTAAGCCTATGAGGCATTTGTAATGTGTTTTGAGATCTAAGATAGTGTGGATGAGCTTTGAAGGTTGGGTTTTTCCCTGTTAGGGTTTTCCCAGGATATAACTTGTGTCTGGTGTTCATGAATGTCTTTTATCTTTCTATAAATTAATTGTTAAAATCATGTTGCATATCTGTGTGATCATAGTCTAGGCTACAAGTTTTGATAGTCCTTAACTGAATCCTCCCACCTTGGTTGCATTCGACTATTCTAGCTCCTGAGGTAGTTGAGAGCTTTAGACAATTTTTGGCTTAGCCCTGAGCCTATAATTAGGGATAGGTGGTAGATTAAACTACGCTTGCATATGATGCTTGGTTCGTTCCTCCCTGATGACTGACAAATCCAATGGGTGCTCCTCCCTGAGGGAGACCTAGAGGTAGGGGGCGAGAGGCAAAGGACAGGGTGGCCAAGATGGCTAGGATGGTTAGGTTCCAGGGGCTCCTCCATTAGGATAAAAGCCTCCTCAGTATCCTCCAGTGGTACAATAGCAGGAAGGACCACCACCATGACCACCAAATGCAAGGGATGCATAGATACAACAGTTGCAGCAGTAGGTGCAGCCATTGACTAGTGAGCAGGATCATGCCCACCAACATATTTTGGGTATTATTGCTAAGTGAGACCAGGCATGATAGAAGGTGGTTAACCTCATGGCCAAGAGAGATCAGGTGCTATAGCAGGTACAACTCGTGATTGGAGAGAGAGATCAGGAGGTTTCTCTATGCCAACAAATTGAGGCTATGATGGTGGCCACTCATCATTGAATAGTTTCATCGAGGTTGTACTGGGAGGCAATTATAAAGGTTGCATATTATAGAAAACATTATCATCGTGATGTATCAGTGGCACTAAGACAACCTGATTATTTGCAATGGAGTGATGCATGACCGCAAGCAAAGGATTAGCCTGAGAGGTAGGTCGAAGAGGGTAGTAGCCATCAGGGCTAACTTTTTGATGTACAGACACTTTTCAATTTTGTTGCCTGATTCTTTATCACAAATATACATTCATGGGCTCCTCTTTTTTGATAGCCTCATGGATAGTGTACTCATGATTGTTATACATACACTTATCCAGATTTTGTACCATGACATTCATTTTTTGATATATATATGATGCAGATACAAATGATTTATGATGTGATGTGCTCACTTTATTTCATGTATGGATGGATATGATATGGGATGCTTATATTATGCATGGATTCATTTTATTTATGCCTATGTGATATGTGATGATCATGATATGGATGGATGCAATGTTATGTTCTTTTTCATTATCTTTTCACGATATGCTATGGAATGAATGATATGTGATGAAAATGATATGGATGCAAATGATGTGGATTCATTTCTTTTTGTGTATTTTCTATGTTTTTTTTATGATGATATGATCATGTAAGTATATGAAGGTAAATGATAATGAAATGTATGTGTATGACATGATATGCAATGATTATGTTGATGGATGTTTTATGATTATGCTATGATTATGAGATGCATATATGTTGATGGTTTGTGGATATAGGGTGGATGTATTAATGATGTTTTTGTTGACTATCATGATACTAGGTTAGTGTGGAGAGAAGGTAGAAGAATAAAGAATAAATGACTGGTGATTTCGACGATTGCTTCAAAGGATCCAACAAGTCCATGATCCATCGAGACTTTATTAGAGATGGTGACAAGACAATGCAAAATGAGGATGAAATGTAGGATTATGAGATTCTCACACTTTGGGATTGGTATTTTCCATTGTTCCTTATTATTTTATATAACACATAGACACAATGCATCAAGGTATTGATAACCAGGACAACGTTGTATCTAGTGTAATGGACTTTCACTCAACAAGCAAATAGGATAGTTCTTGTTCACACCTTGACATATAGAAACCTCGCTAGAATGCAAGTTAGAAGCTTAAAATATATTGGACCAAAGCATATGCAATAGTCAACAACATACCCTAAATGACCTTCCTATGTATACAACTAAGCAAGTATGCACCAAGATTATTTTACAAGAGTGCCCACAAGCATAGAAAATGAAATATAATGATTGATGCCCCATTCCTTTCTCTCTAAATCATTTTGATACACATCATCGAGAGGTTCTTAGAATGGTTCATTAAGATAAATCATAAGAAAAGATCAAAGAAAAATAGTCAGTGTTATCTACTCTTGCCTAGTTTAATTTAGCTAAGACCCTAATACTGGTGTCCATTGCAGGAAGGATACATCCTAGGACATGTTGATCAGGCGTTTTTTGATGTTGGGATGATGATGCTAAGATGATTCATTGACATAAACTTCACTAACGTGTTTATCCATGATTTAGACTTTAGATTTTGACTTTTAGGTTCTCACTTTATGACTTACTATGTTTTCCTTCCACTTGTTTTTCCAAAGGGTGAAGGTGACAATCGATTTATTATGGGTGAAAGTTTATTGTAGGTGAAAATGAGATGGAATGGGTGGTTTTGGATTTTTTAGAATATTTCAATGTTTTGAGGTTGGTTTTGGTCTTTTTGAAAGTTATGTGAATGTTTAGGATTTTCAAATTTTCTAAGCTTGTTTAGGGTTTTCTGAGATATTTGGGGCTTTTTAGGTCTTTTGAATGTTTTCTATTGTTTTTGTGTTTTCTATTTTTCCAATGTTTTTGTGTTTTCAGAATATTTGGATGTTTTGGGTTTTGAAGATTTTTTACCAAGAACCTAACCTAAAGACCTATCCTAGGGGCCTCGAGGGTTGATCAAAGATAAGCCTTTCCTATGTTATACACACAGAGACCACGTAGTTCAACTGACTCGACCCATTTACAAGATGAAGACATGAATAGATGAAAGATGTCAATTTATTATGACAGACTCCTAAAGGACTAACCTAGGGTGTCTTAGGGGCACATCAATGATGGCCTTTCCTACGTTCAAGCTCAAAGACCCATAGTTCGACAAGGAGACCACTTTTTTAGATTTTCGATGTTTTAACTTATTTAGGGATTTTGATGTTTTTTGGATGTTTTGGATTTTTCCTTTACAATTTTTAGAATGTTTTTGGATTTAAGTTGTATAGGATTTTGAAAATGTTTTTGGATTTCCTGATGAACGTTTTATGATTATTTTTGGGATTTTTGAGATAAAATTTTATGATTTTTTTTTTAGATTTTATGATGAGATAAGATTCCAATGACTTTAAGATATACAAGAACCCAATATTTCCCATAACAAAATGCCCCCAACGTGACATGTTAGACTACTTCGATAAAGGCAGGACATACTGACCTTTGGAATATTCCAAGTAGTGCTAAAGGGTTCATGATACCTCACAAAGTCAAGCCATGATAAGGATGATGGATAAATGGTGGTGCAAAGAATGATAAGAGAAGATCCAAAGAATAGATGGAGACTCTTTATTTACACAAGGCACTTGTTTGCCAAGTTTTCACCAAGGTACTTTCCCAAAGCTCCACCGAAGTGGTTTTCACTAGAGGATGATTTTTTTCTTTACTTTTTTCAATCCTTTTTCTCATTTTTTTGGATTTTGATTATTTTATGATATTTTTGTATTTTCAAATTTATACCCCTCAAGACTAGGCATAAAAATTTTTGAGATGCAAGCTATCAGTTGGCTCCTGCAAGGGTTCACCTTCAAAGGTTGATAGTTGGTATGCTCTTGATCCATAGCTTGTTGTGATGACAAAGGGACCTAATCAGTTAGGTTCAAACTTTCCTTTGATGTCTTGATTTTGAAGGTTCTTTCAATTCTACTTTAGGACAAGATCTCCAACTTGGAATGACCGACATTTGATTCTCTTGTTATAGCTTTGTTTCAATCGGTTTTGATATACTTGCAAGTGATTGAGGGCATCGAGGTGACATTCCTTTAGGAGTTCTAGTTCATTCAGCCAAGACACTCTATATTCTTCCTTAGTAATCAGGTTTTGTAGTGACACTCGCAATGATGGGAGCTGAACCTCAATAGGAAAGATGGCTTCTAATCCATAAACTAGAGAGAAAGGGGTTACACTTGTATGCATGTGGATACTTGTTCGATAACCCCAAAGAGCAAGATTTAGCTGTAGATTCCAATCACAACCAACTTCATTAACTATTTTCTTCAAGATTTTTAGGATAGTTTTTTTCAGTCTTAGGTTGGCCATTGCATTAGGGATGATATGGGGTAGAGAATCGGTGTTGGATATTGAATCTTTGGCACAGCTCTTTGACATCTTGATTTTTAAAATGGGTCCCATTATCTGAGATGAGAGTTTGAGGAACACCATAACGGAAGATAAGGTAATTCAAGATAAACTTTGCAATTTGTTTCCTTGTTATGTAGGTCATAAGAATGGCTTCTACCCAATTAGTAAAGTACTCAATGGCGGTTATGATAAACTTGTGGCCATTGGATGAGGTTGGGGTGATTTTCTGTATCAGGTCCAAGCCCCATTATTGAAAAGACCATGGTGTGATTATTGGCTGCAATTCTTGTGTTGGAAAATGAATCATATCCCCATGTTGTTGACACTAGATGCACTTCCACACATAATGATGAGATTCTTTTTCCATGGTTGGCCAATAGTACCCCATCCTCAACAATTTCTTAGCTAATGTCATACCACTATAATGGGACCCACATATGCCATCGTGTATTTCTGTTAAATTAGTTAAGGATTCCTCTTGGTTAAGACATCATAGTAATGTCCCTTCAATGCTTCGACAGTAAGGGGTATCACCTAGGATCACGAATTGGGATTCTTTTTTTAAAAAAATCCATTTTAAGGTTTGAGGTGATGTCAAATGGGAGGGTTCCTCTACTAAGGTAAGTGAATATGTCATGGTACCATGGGGATCCAGAACCAATAATGACACACACGAATTCAAATTCAAGGATTTCAAAAGTTGGTATGAGAAGTTGTTCTACCAATAATTCACATTGGAGAACATTGTTCGGCATGTCTAATAGTGATCCAATTGTTGCCATGGTGTCCACTACTCTATTATTCATGCAAGGAATTTGCTCAAAATCTATTTCTATGAAAAAATCCTTGAGATTCTCCACCATTTTCTTGTAGGGAGTGAGCTTGTCATCTTTAGTTTGATAGTCATCATTGACTTGCTCGATAACTAGTTGTGAGTCTCCATAGACTTTCATCTCTTGAATCTGCCACTGAACTGCTATCCTTAGACCTGTGATTAGGGCTTCACACTCTACAATTTTGTTAGTATAGGGAAATGATATCCTATATGACTTTGAGATACAATCACGTTGGGGGGTGATGAAAATAATGCATGCTCTAGATCCATTTCGGGTGAATGATCCATCAAAGTACATCTTCCATTGAGCTATAAGATTGATAAGGAACACTAAATCATCAGGGAATTCAAATACCAAGGGGTTTTTAGCATAGATGGGTGCTTCTACTAGTTAGTCTATGATCACTTTCCCTTTGATTGCTTTGTGCTCCACATATTTTATGTCAAATTCTATTAAGATCATCACCCATTTAGCCATTCATCCTATGAGAGTTGCTTTAGATAATAGGTATTTTAATAGACCAATCTTTGCAACGAGCTTGATTTGATACGACATGTAGTGCCTAAAATTTTGTGAAGAAAAAACAACTACTACGCATGCCTTCTCAATGGGTGAATAGTTCATTTCATAGCCTACCAAAGTTCTACTAATGTAGTAGATGACTCTTTCCTTTTTGTTTTCATCATGTTGTGATAAAAGAGCTCCTAGTGTTGTTGGTGTTGCTAAGATGTACAAGATCAGTGGCTTGTTCGGTATTGGTGGAATGAGAAGTGGAGGTGTTAATATATAGTCTTTGATCTACTGGAAAGCTTTATCACACTTTTCATCCCACTTATAAGTTATCCCTTTATGGAGAAGATGTGAAAAGGGGTGGATTTTATCTGATAGTTGTGCTATGAACCTCCTAATGGCCTAAAATCTGCCTTGTAGCCCTCTCATCTGCCTAAATGTTTGTGGTGGTTCCATGTCTAGGATGGATTTTACTTTTTCTGGATCAATTTTTATCCCTCTTTGTGAGACAATAAAGCCAAGAAGTTTCCTTGATGTGACCCCAAACACCCACTTGTTTGGATTTAGTTGTACCTTGTATTCTTCAAGCCTATCAAAGATGGGACCTAAGACTTGTATGTTCTCACTTCTCTTTCTTGATTTTTCCAAAATATCATCCACATAATCTTCAACTATTTTTTGGATCATGTCGTGAAAGATGAGGGTCATGGCTCTTTAATAGGTTGCTCTTGCATTCTTTAACCTGATTGGCATCGCATTCTAGCAATAGGTTCCCCATGGACAAGTGAATGAAGTTTTATGTTGATCCCCCTTGGCGATTATGATCTGATTATAGCCTGAAAAATCATCCATGAGTGATAGCATTTCATTCCTAGCTATTAAGTCCACAATGAGATCAATGTTAGAAAGAGGGAAATCATCCTTTAGACATGCTTTGTTTAGGTCCATGAAATCAATGCATATTTTGATGCCTCCAGTGGGTTTTGAGACTAGTACCAGGTTTGAAACCCACTTAGGATAATTTATTGGTTAGATAAATCCAACGTCAAGAATCTTTTGCAATTCTAGCTTGACCAAGAGTGCTATCTGAGGATGCATCTTTCTTAATTTCTGCTTAACTGGCTTGGCTTCATGATAAACTGCTAAGTGATGTACAACCACTTCTAGATCAAGGCCTAGCATATCTGTGTATGACCATGAAAATTTAGCTCTTTGCTCTTTGAGAAATGTTGCAAGATTCTTTTGTTCTTAATCCAATAATGATTCAGTAAAGAAAGTGATCTTAGGTGCTTATTTTTTCCCACGTTGACTAGAGTGGCCTTTTCTGCTAGCACTGTTGACTTTTTTGGATGCATTGCACTAAGGGGGAGATTGAATCCTTCATCCTTGGGCACCTTAGAGAGGCTTTCACCATCAGATGTGTCCTTTTTTTTACTATTGTAGGATCAGAGAGTGCCACTAGGTGGTTTTCACTCAAGGATCTGCATGTTAGTTGCAATTCATTAATTTTGTGATTGAAGGATTCAATTGTCTCCCCATAGTATGCCCTTAAGTTGAGCTCTATGTCGAAGCCTTCTTTGTGATCCTCCCATGATAAGTTTTCATGGAGTCCCATGAATTCTAAGATTGCTTCATCATTTTTGAATAAATCTAGAATTGGTGGTCCTTGTTAGTCCATGTAAATAAGTTGTGGGTATACTAGGCATATTTCGATTGGTTGGTTGCTTGAGAAAAAGGATGTTATGGATATCATAAAGAGGGTGTTGTTCTCAAATAGTTCAGTAACATCAAAGGTAAAGTCATCTAAGGTTGAATCACACCATATAGGTGACCAAGAGGAAGCCTCGGCCCATTTAGCAAAAGTACCTTTTCCAATAAATGTGACCTTACTAGTACAACCTAGACCAAGATTATTTAACTGTTTCTCAGGAACAATGGGTTCTAGCAAACCATTGTCATTTTGTCCTAGCTTCTCACTCTTGTTATATCCCATGCTTTTCATTAGCTACAAGACTTTATTTTCATCTTCCATGGGAAGAACAGAAATAGGTCATTCATCTTGATAGAGGAGTTTAGAGATATCTTCCTCATTGAAATCTTCTTGATTCAAATCTCCCCACTTGATGAAGGTAGTAGCTACCATCTTTATTTTTTATGGTTCTTTGGTGCTAGATGTGGGTTTTCCATGTGACTAAGGAGAAATAGGTAACTTTCCTAAGACAAAGGCATCTTTCAATAGTTTGTAGTTTCCACAACCATCATCCTGGATCACTACTTTGACGTAGGGTATATTCTGCACAATGGCCATTTTTTATGCTGAAGTAGAGGCCAAGGATGATGAGTCAAAAAATGAGCTTGATGGTGTAGGCCCTTCATCTTTTTTGGATATTTAGGTTATCTTATAGAACTTAGCTTCAGGGTATGTGCAACATCATCATGGTAAAAACACGCCCTTAAGTGGCAAAAAATTCAGAAAAATCAGAGTTAGGAAAATTGACGTAAAAATTTGAATAAGTTATCTATATTATTTCAAATCTATGTAAGAATAGAATCTGTAGCAAATTGAATGTAGTTTCTAAACTACTATGTTTATTTAAAAAAATAAAAAAATCTATTTGGCGAAAATTTGAAATTTCAATGCAGTAGTACTTAAATTTCAGGGAAAAAATAATAAGTAGGTGTTTTTCTAGCCACCCTAACCACAATAAAATGATAATATTTTTTTATAAGATTTTAGATATAAGTAGAGGACTCATGTCCCAATGTGATGCATATTTTTTTGTAATTTTTTTCTAAGTAAATAATTAATTATGATTTTTTTATTACAACTTTTAAAAAAATATAAAACTCGTGATGTCTAACCACCTTAACTTAGTCAAAACTTCATGAAATTAATTTTTCTTTTTAATCCTATAGAATGTGACATGTTTCAGATTCAAAAATGTGATACCATTTGAAAGCTATAGATGTTTTTTCAATCACTATTAATTAGGACTTTAGTCGTAATTCAAATGGAAAATGAATAATAATTATTTATTAAATTCAAAGTATAGCATAATTTATATTGGTGGAAAGCTGAGAATCTCCTTTAAAACCCTTTTCGCTTCATCAATTTGGGTAAAAAAAAAGTCGTCAGCCACATACCCTACACATACCCTTCATATCGCCACTTTTTGGCCCATCATGATCCTGCACATACCCTTCAAGACTTTTACAGTAGTAAAAAGGCTTGGGATCTCCATGGATAGTGATTTCTTTGCCTTCGAAAGGAAACTTCACACATTTATGATAGGTTGAGGCTACAAATTTTAGAGCATGGATCCATGGCTAGCCAAGTAAGATGTTATAGGGAAGATCAAGATCAAGCACTTGGCATGTAGATTCTGTAGTAAGAGGTCCCACTTGAATGGGAGGTGCAATTATTCCTTGTGATACCTGTTCTTGGTCATCATATGCTCTGATGGTGGTACTTTTTGTTTTGTCAATAGTATCTTTTGAATAGCCAAAATTTTTTATCAACTACAAGGTACAAATGTTTAGACCAACACCTCCATCTACCAAGACTCTTTTGACCTTGTTTTTATTAATGAAAACCTCAAGGTGTAAAGCATGATTATGAGATGGTTGTGATGGTAGGTCTTGCTCAAAGAAGGTGAGAAGATGGTTGGTGATGTGGCCTACCATAGCTTGAAACTGATCAATATCAATATTCTCGAGAATGGATGACTCAGACAAGAATTTTTCTAATATTTCCCTATGTGCGAGGGATAACCTTAAGAGTTCTAAGATAGATATTTGTGTGGGGGTTTGCTTAAGCTGGTCTAGAAAATTTTACTTGCTATGATTAGATGTGGGAAAATTAGGTTGTGTCCTAGATTGAGATGGGACTCCCTGAACGGTTATTTTTCCACAGCATGTGGTGACTCCACATTCCATACTAGCTTCTTTGATGGTAACAAAAGTGATAACACTATCATAAGAATCCACTACATTAGAATAGTTATGTTGAACATTTGTGCAATCCTTAGCTTTTCCATTGTTGTTTGCTTTGTTATGATCTGACATAGGGTTCTTGTCTATCTTAAGATCCTAATTCCCATCTGGTATGTCAAAAGATATGGTATCATTTTGTATGAGGTCTTGGATGATATTCTTAAGTTTCATGCTATTTGTTGTTTTGTGTCCTTTGATTTTTTGAAAGTCATAGAGATTGTCCTCATTATACTAGGATGGTTTCTCTTATGGTTCTTGGTAGTTTTAAAATTTGGGAAGTGTTATCAAATTTGACTCTACCAACTTCTTCGTGCTTGTTTCAATAGGTTCTGATAACTATGTGTACTTGCATTTGGGATAGCTATTTCTATTAGCCATTTTCCTTTGTCGCATGTTTGTGTTATTGATCTGATTATTCTGAGGAGGTGTTGTTTGTTGCACAGTTGATTGGATGTTAGAAAATTGATTGTTATTAGGTCTAGGGGCACTTAGTATGACCTTAGCATCTACCACACTGTCATTTGTTACATTTTTGTTCTTTGCCTAGACACGAGGTTTCTCATTCAAACTATTTGAAGGATGGTTGTCTTTGTAAGCTTGAGTATTTGCTTGAGTTTAGAGCTCTTTCGATGTTAAGGGATCTAGGGACAAATTTCTCATATGATGTGATGCACTGCATTTTCAAGTGGAATGACAGATTTGGATCCAGATTAGCTATGATGATTCCCACTTGTTGTTTGTTGGAAAGAGGCCACTTGCTTTTACTAGCTCTTTATCTCCATCATTGTAAGAAATTAGCCAAAGTTTCCCCTTGATTTTTTCTAAGAGTGTATAATTCTTCTAGACTAACATCCATGTCAAGATTGAAGGAGTAGTGATCGATGAATTTATCACACTTGATTTCTTGAAAAATTTTGATACTAGGAGGTAGATGAGAAAAAAAATCCATAGCATGACCTGTTAAACTTCGAGGGAAGAGGCATATTAGATATGAATCATTGTAATCTAACTCCATGTACATGGCATTAAATTCTTTGATATGGTCCATCGGAATTCCTCTCCCTTTATATTTGTCAAATTTGGTGATTTCAAAACTAGGAGGGAATGGTATCATTGCTATCTTTCGGTCAAGTGGATAAGGACACAAATTCTATGTATGGAGCTTTTTGGTCTTTCCCATTCAATGGCCTTGCATTTCTTGTGAGAGTACTTTTAGTTGTGATGGTAGATCATCTTGCAAGTTGGGTGCAGGAACATATGGTGGGATGATGGATGTGTTGTATGGTGAGTATGGTGGTGTGAGATTTTGTGAAGATGATGGGGATATTGATGTATATGTTCCTAATGTGTTTGGATTGATGATGTTCAAGTGAGGATAATAAGAACCTTGTTGTTGTTGTTGGGAATACTGTTGAGCTAGTAAGGCTTGTTGTTGAGCTTGTTGTTGTTGTACTACTAGAGCTTGCTATTGGGCCTGTTGTTGTTGTTCCATGACTTGATGTGCTACTAAGGCTACTTGTTGTTGTTGTCATTGTTGTTGTGTTAAGGATGCTTACTGAGCTTGATGTTGTTGTTGTGCTAAGGATGCTTGTTGAGCTTGATGTTGTTGTGCTAAGGCTACTTGCTAAGCTTGATGTTGTTGTTTTGCTAAGGCTACTTCTTGTTGTTGGATGGCTTGTTGTGCTTGTTGTAAATCTAAGGCATGTGCTTGCAATTTGGGACCAGGTGGTTGTTGAGACATCTATGAAGGATTAAGGATATTGATGTTTTGAGTGGGTAATGGATTACCAATGAGAGGTAGAGGGTTCCTTTGATTTAACATTCCTTGTAAGATGGTAGAATGAGGTGGAGGAATGCATGTTTGAGGTCCTAATTGATTTGGCATAATAAAGGGGACTGTGGAAAAGATGAGGATGATGTCATTAAATTTTTCACTGGAAATGACACACTAGGACCTTGAGTCCATTGATTGAAAATATTTCCTTGTCCCATGTTTTGAGGATTGCCTTGTGCCAAAGATGTAATCAAGGGATTTTTTTATCAACGTACTTCCTAGATTGACAAAACTTGTAACCAAGGGATTGTTTTGATGTGGATTGATAGTGGATGAGGTGGAAATGGTAGATTGCATGGATGAACCCACTGAAGGGTTGGATAAAGATGTCCCTATTTGCATTAAGGGTTAGTTTTGTGATATGGTATTGACATGGCCTTGTGTGTTGTTTTGAGATACTTGTTCTATACCACTTTCCATGATGGTGGGCACACTTGTGGTACTCATAGGTGTGGATGAAGAAGGGTGTCCCTAAACTGTCATGGTTGTGGAATAATGAATTTCAAGCAGTGTGTGTGATTGTTTTGGAGCTTCTCGAATAGTAGGAGCACCAAAAGTAGGTTTCCAAGTGGTTGTTGGAGGTGGAGGATTAGTTTCAAGGGTACCCACAAGTGTACTACTTTCAAATGGTGAAGCATGACCAAAGTCTTTAGCAAGGTTAGTTGCAAGACTAGGAAAAGATGTTTGATTTAGTCCTAGCGATGGAGTTGTGAAATATTGTGTTAAATTTTGTGCCACAAATGTAGGGGAGATAGGAGCTGTAACTAAGGGTTAATTTTTAAATTCTATTAAGTTTAGCAAATCAAAACAAATCAAGAAACCCAAAGAAATTACAAAATACAATGAAAGCTAAAATAAATAACGATTATACCAGCTAATCGCCGAGACCTCCATGATTCACTTTTGTAACACCTTCTAACTTGTTGGTTGATGTGTTGCCCTCATATCGAACGTGCGAGCAATCCTTGACGAAGTCCTACACAAGATTTGAAGGATTTTCTTATACAATGCCTATGCCTATGATAATATGATTGAAATGTCTATGCCTAAATATGCCAAGACTAAGTGGAATAATAAATAAATGCAACAATCACTATGAAATCTCTAATTATGTCAGTACGTAAGTGTGTAATGTGTCTGTGTAATCAAAAAATGAGAGGAAAATGGAATTTTATAGAAAATGCCATTTTGAATGGACGGATGAGATTGACTTCTGACAGAGACCTAAAATCAAAAGCCCAGATTAAATCTGACAACCCCTAATCAAGGTTAGGGTAAAGTCATTAATCGAGCGGTCGAGATGCCATCTAAGAAGATCAAATTGGCAGTGGAGAATAAATGAGGAAATTAGTTCAAAAATAAATATTTTTGAAAATGAAGAAGATAAAGACTGGAATTAAGATCAGATTTGGAAAGATCAAGAATCCGCCTGATCACTTGATTTTTTGGAGGAAAGTTACCATTTCGAATTAAATTAATTCCAAATGTGAATTTTGTGAAATAATAAATAATCAATTTTTAGATTATTTACCAAAATGAACTGACAGTTAAGAATGCGATGGAATTTTAAATAATTTATTTTATTTAAAATGAGAGGAATATTGATTTTGATAATTAAATAATTAGAAATAATTATTTAATTTAGCAGATAAGATTAATTAATTAAATAAATCCATTAATTCATTTAATTATGACAGTTAGTGACATATTAAATAAATAAAAATTATTTATTTAATAATCAGGAAGAAACGACTGAAGAAGGGTAATTAAATAAATTCAGAAATTTATTTAATTAGGGGAAGACTTAGATAATTAATGACATATTTAATAATCATGAAGAATAAAAGAGATGTGAATTAATTAAACAATTATGAATTATTTAATTAATAGTCGAATGTGGACCAAGGACATAATTAAATGTCATAATTATGCTATGACGAAAGTGGTAAAATAGTGCTCGCAGGCCTAGGTCATTTTTAGGTATCTACATTTTGCCCCTCTTTGTCATAATGTCGCTTGTCGCATTGTGACAAAGAAAACTAAGTCAAAGCCATGCCCTAGTGAAGGTATAGAGTATCAATGCCCCCTTGGGAAATTTTCAAATTTTGGGTCGAGGGCAAAAAAATTTGTAAAGGGTCCCGATAAGTCAATTTGATGACTAGAAAAATAATGGTACAGTCGGTTTCAGATTCTGACATGTTTAAGGAAGGTAACAGGGTGGTCAAAGTTGGTCAAATGAGCCTCCAGTAATAACCTAGTTGACAAATGTCATTTTGATTTTATAAATAGGTTGATAAAGGGGTAAAATTCAATTCATCCTTACTATTCACCTTGTGAATTTTGAGAGCTCAGAGCAAAAAGGACAGCAGCGAGGATGGTGATTCCAGTGACAGAGCATCACAGCGAGATCATGCAAACTTTCAAGCGGCCAGAGGGCTCAGAGCCAGCGGTATGTACCCCTATCCTCCTTTGTAATTTTTTTGTTTTGCATGCTAAAGTTAGGTTTCTAGGGGGAACAACTAATGCGCCGCGACGCATATGCATTCGCGTAAGCCGCATTCGCTTTCACGTTCAACGCATTTGATGCATCGCGATGCAAATGCAATGGTCAATTAAGGGTGGGCAAGGTTTTGCGCTGCATTTGCGAAAAATTGTGACGCAATCACCTTTTTGAGTCGCAATCGCTATTTAGACTGCCGCAATCAACAATGTGTGACGCAATTGAATGTTAAAGCGACTCATTTGAATTGAATGACACAATCGTCATATATCATGACGCAATTGCTCTAATGCGACACATTTGAGCAGCCAAATGACCCATTTGTCATGATGCAACGCATTTGAAGTACCAAATGATGCATTTGATGTTTTGCGACGCAATTGTCCCAGCGCAACGCAATTGACTTTATTTGTGACTAGGGCTGATTTTGATACTTTTCCAATTTCAAATGCTTTTGATTGTACAGGTAGTTGTCTAGAAGGTAGTGACACATTATTTGGCTTTATGCAGAGGCAGCTTGCCCTGATTTATACATGCGAGAGCAGACCGATGACCTTCCAATTTGCAAATCAGCTGACTCTACGGGAGCGGCGACGACTGATGCGGTTGGGATTGTTCTATGTTTCCTATATGCCCGCTATTCGGGAAAATAGGGGACTACTTACTGCATTATGCGAGTGTTGGCACTCTGAGACCTACTCTTTTCACCTCCCGATGGGAGAGGCTACTATTACACTCAAGGATGTCTACCGCATTTTACGGGTGTCGATCCAAGGAGAGTGGATCATCTATGACCCTCGCCATGGTGAGCAGAATTTTAGGGCGTATTATCATGATGAGGGCACTGGACTTGGCATCCAGGGCTACGAGATCTAATGGGAATTCATGATGGAGCACTCTGGTCATTTTGATGCATTCCTAGTGACTCTTATTGGCGGGATACTAATTCCTAACCATCGTGGGCATGGATTCCCTATTGGCTGGGGAGATGTTTTGGTCGGTATGAGATGAGATAGGACGGTTTATGCCTGGGGCCCATGTTTACTGGGGACACTCTACCATCAGTTGCACGATGTTTCTTACAGGAGGGCAGAGAGTATCTCGTGTGGTACCACATTGATGATGATTTGGGCCTGGGAGCATATTGCTATATTTTGCCCACCGATTGAGAGACCACAGTTGGCGGAGGGGATGCCTTATGTATACTACTTGTAGAGCAAGATTTTTTCTTGGCTAGCCAAAAATAATAATCAAACTCCTTATGAAGCTCTTAATCACATCAACACAAGAAAACATGATAAAAAGCATTACAAAGAAATCATAAAAACATGTAAACCTCTCTAAAATGGATTAAATGTTCAATTCATAAGTGGATTGGTGCTTCTTTAATGTGGAAAGAAGCCCTTTCCCAACCCTTGATAAATAAGCTAGATGATGAAATGCTTTGAAGATGGAAAATGCTAAGATTGTGGAGTGAAATGGACAAGATCGGTTCTCAAATGAAGAGAGTGACCTTGCATGAGGATTTGTGGAGGATTTGATCAAAGATGAAGCCTCTATTTGTAGATTCTCAAATTATAAGAGTGCCAAACATGGAGGATGTGGGACTAAAAACCAGCTAATGAAAAGAGGCCACTTGTCAACTTGTGAGTGGTTGATGCATGTGCAAGATTTGGGAAATGTGCCCAAGAGGGGGAAATTTTCAAATTTGAAATGAGAGTTAATGTTGAGTTTGACTTGTGCAAGGGACATGTAAGAGACATGTAAGACCTATTAAATGCCTTGTTGGATGTACCTTTCAACTTGCTTTTGAATTCAAATTTGAGGGAAGATGCCATGTTGAGTGAAAATGTTGATTTTAATAAATCAATAATGGATTTATTTGTGCAAGTGGGATTATCTAGAGGATGTGACATGCATTAGATTAGATTTAATCAGGATTAATTAGCTAGGATGATGATTAGGTGAGTTTGACTTATTTGATTTAAATATTTGATTTATTTAAATCAGAAAAGGATGGAAAATGCATTTGGATTTAATTAAATGAATGTTTGATTTATTTAATTAGAGGGATGATGTAAGACAAGTTGATTTATTTAATAATCCTGATTTACTTGGTGAATGGATTTGATGAATTTGATTTATCTAATGAATGGATGAAGGTGAACTTGATTAATTAAATGAGTGGATGCATGTGAAGCCTAGTTTACTTGATGAATGCATAATGCTAATTTTGTATGTCTACATTTTTCCCCTCTTTGAAGCAATGTACTTGTTGCGTTGGTTCAAAGAATAATCTTACCATGATCAAAATTAAAAAATTTATGATTTTTTGGATGCCCCAGTGGAAAGTACACTGGTACATTTCCCGCTCGAGAGATTGAGAGAAAAGATTTGATTTGAGGGTCGATCTCGCGATAAAGAGGTTCAAAATGGATGTTTATGGACGATGATGCAAATGAGATGATTTTAAGATGCTTAGAATAACAAATCTATATTATCTTAAACAACTTAAATGATGATTTGATGTATGATATGGATGATGTGATATGTTGTGATTATGCAATGGATGATTTATGAGATGCTTAGACTAACAGATCTATATTATGATGATGATATGTTGTGATTATGCAAATGCATGATTTATGCAAATGTGATGATTTATGAGATGCTTATACTAATAGATCTATATTATGATGATGATATGTATAATTTTGATGGTTTGTGGATGCAAGATGAATGCATGATGAATGCATGATGGATGCATTGGTGATGATGATGTTGGTGCGGAAATGAGATGATGACAAGAGGATCCCACAAGTCCATGATCTGACGAGACTGTATTAGAGATGATGATGATGATGATGATAAATGATGATGATTTGCTTATCAAGGATTGGGATTTAAAAAGGGCTACTTACCTTATGTTTGATAGCACACGTAGGTATGATGCATCAAGGTATAAAGAACCAGGATGGCGTTGCACCTAGTGAGATGGACTTTGACTCGACAAATAGATAGGAGTATTCTTGTTCACACTTGACATACGAAAACCTTGCTAGGATGTACCTAACAAAGCAAGTATTCGCCAAGTTATTTTACAAGAAAATCCAACAAGCACAGCAGACAAAAGATAATGATCGTTGCCCCATTCCTATCTCTCTAAATCCTTCGTTTGGATATCATCGAGAGGTCCTTGGAATGAGCACAATAAGATAAATCAAAAGAAAAAGATCAAGTATGCAAACAAGTCAATGTTCTTCATACCTTCAACCAAAGGGATGTGTTTTGATAGGATAAGAATCCAAGGTGATATCCAAAATGATGCCCATTGTCAGAACGATATATCCTAGGACACGCATTGTATAGGATGATGATGGTTTGATAAGTTGATTGATAGGCTGTTGATATAAGGTCGATTGACATATTTGTGAATGATCAAGATTTTGATTTTGTGTTTAAAGGTTTGTTGTTTCGATTTTGATTTTACGATTGTAGATTGATTTTGTTGGTTGCTATGATTGTTTCTATTTGCGCTGCCAAAGGATGAAGTTGTTGATCAGTTTATTATGGATGATTGATTATTGCGGGTGCAAGTGAGATGAGATGGATGGATTTTTTCAAATATTTAGATGTTTTTGTCATTTTTTGGAAATGTTTTGAGCCTGTTTTTGATATTTTCAAGATTTTACAAATGTTTTGATTGTTTGATTTTTTGAATGTTTTTGGATTTTGTGTTTTTTTTGAATGTTTTGGATTTTGGTGTTTTTTTTTAATGTTTTTGGATTTTGATGTGTTTCGGGGGTTGATCAGAGATGAGCCTTGCCTACGTTTAAGCTCAGAGATGACGTAGTTCAGATACCAATGTTTTTTATGTTTTATTTTTTACTTGTTTTTGGATTTTGATATGTTATGAATTTTTTTGGATTTTATGATTTTCTGATGTTTTTGGATTTTTTGATGTTTTGGATGTTTTTTGGATTTTCTGATTTTCTGATGTTTTTGGATTTTTGCATGATTTTGACGATTTGGATATGGACAGGTATGACGATATCAGTGCTTTGTTTGGGATTTTGCTAAAAACCAAGCTAAGGTTGACTGATCGAATTGATGGATTGATGATGATGATAACATTGTTGAGGATACATAACAATGTAAGGATTGGATTGATCAGGATTGATTAGGATTGATGATGATAACATTGTTGAGGATGCACAACAATGCAAGGATAGTGTTAAGCAACACAAGGATTGGGAAATATATCCCTAAATCGATGAATTGATGATGATTTGATCAAGACTGATGATGATAACATTGTTGAGGATGCACAACAATGCAAGGATAGTGTTAAGCAACACAAGGATATCCTGTTGATTTCTTGATTGGATTTTTTTTATCATGTTTGATGAAGATTGATTTGGAACAAAAGTTGTTCGAATGATTTGGCATGATGTTTGAAGTGTAAATTAGATGCGAATGATAGTGATTATTTTGATTGATGTTCAATGAAAGATGAATACTCATAAGGGATGTCTTCTCGTCAAAATGTGCCATGGGCTAGTGCTTTAGACTCTAGATCACAAATGCTTTGACCAATTTGGTTTTACATTTTCCAATGTTTGGATCACCATATAAGGTGAAGGATATAGATCAAGATTTATTCATGAAGCAAGATCTAAATATCTGCCCCCAGTGTCTAGCAATGTATGGAATGTGATGGGTGGATGCTCGGATAGGTGCATGGATGGATGGATATGGATTATCTTGCGATAAGATAAGGTGTTCAGATAAAGGATGTTGATTTGGATAACGCTTCATGGCTTAGATAACGTTGGATAGGATAGGATCAATGAAAATGACCCATGTCAAGATGTTTACCATAAGCAAGTGTAAAGCGTGCCCCAAACTTTCATCAAGATCAAGATAACTTGGATGATGGATGCAGATAGATAAAGATGGATTGGATGTATGGCTCATGGATAACTAGATTTATTATGGATATTATGGACGGAATGTTGGATTTATTACGGATGGGATGAGATGCTTTCATCTGAACTAGCACATGTAGATGCTCGATTCTACACATGATGCCTATTTGCCAGGTTTTCATCATGGTCTTGCCCAAAGCGCCACCGTAGTGGTTTTCACTAGAGGACGATTTTTTTCTTTACAGTTTTCAATCCTTTTTCTGATTTTTTTTTTTGGATTTTCATATTTTATTTTATTTTTGGTTTTTCTGAAAGATTCATGCTGATCCACCTAGTGGTGTTCATGTAGATGCTTCTATCATAATGTGCCATTGGTATCCTGCCTGAAGAAGTTTCTTTGCTAAGATATGTGCACTTGAATGCAGCTTTTGGGATTCTTGATCTGCTTCATCGATATCAGAGTTACCTTTGTCTTTGTGATCACATTGCGATAGAGTGCCTTCTGATTCCTTATGATGAAGAGTTGTTTCCAATACATGGTCAATGTGAGAATTGGATATCATGCGTGGAGGCATGGATGGAGTGTGTTTAAGGAGAAGAGATGGATTGGTTGACAGTTTGGAACCTTTGACTCTCCAAACTTGGGAAGATGAGCAATGATGGGTGGATACGAAAGTGTGCATGGAATTAGGACCAACTGCTTGATACACTTTGTATGTCGCTTGAAAAACCTGCTTTTTCTTTTGTGGACATCTTCGATGGATACTTTTCCCTCTTTTATTTTTCCCCATAGTTTCTTTGACTAATGGAGTTTGATAGGAATGATATTTCTTTGTATGTTTTGGTATCCATTCATATTTGATTTTTTCATTATGCTTCTCAACTTCTTTTCCTTTGATAACATTCTTCATACTTTGATTCAAATCTTTTTTTTCAAGTTGGTCCCAATTCATGGATGGGATGATGGGTGGATGAAGATTCATGACGTGACTAGTTGTAGTATTAACATCGGTTTCATCATAAGGATTCTTCATGCTTCCTATGTTGACGTATGCTTGAGACATAGTTGCCCCCAATATTATGGAAGTAGTACCTTCATGCCTTGATTCTGACTATTTTGAGATGTCTTGTTCGATAAGTGTTCTTTGATAGATAGCCACTATAGATGACATTAGTTCAATTTGCTACTCTTCTAACTCTAGAATATCCTATTTTATTTGACTTGTTTCCTTGAGTGGATAATGTTGGATATCCTCATCCCTAATGTCCTCAATCTAAATTCGGGATATATCTGATCCTGATGTTGATAACTCAGTTTGACTGTAGGAGTTAATAATCTTCTCTTTTTGTGTAATAGAATTTTGTTCTAGATGAAGATCATCTACATGTCCATCCATAGAAATCATCGCATGGGTAGATGGAGGAGTATCTGCTACTTGGATATGATCATCTTGCATAGATAAGAGAGTTTCCATTAGATTATTGTAGTATCTTGAAGATACAAATCCTTGATCTTGCATGATTTCGGAGTTGCTTTCAACATGCTTTGGATCAAGTTCTTGACATGGGTCAGTTTCAAAGGATGGATTGCTTACAAAGGGTTCTTGGATGTCGTCATTAGACATGGTAAGTGGTTCAATATCCTCAAGTGTTGAGTTCAGGGTTCTTTCAATATCTATAACCATGAGGTCAAAGGGGTTCAACATGCCTTGGAAAGGACCATCACTAGACCTTACTAAAAGATGTTGATCATGCTTTGGGATAAATTCTTGAGATATGTCCTCTAACTCATAAGGAAATTTAGAGACATTTTCAACATGATCATTGGTCAATAGATCATGCATTATGTCAATAGGATCAAATAATCCTAACACTCCTTGAAATAGATCACTAAAAAGTTGCTCTTGATGTATGGCGAGTTGATCATCAAATGGGGTGGAAATATCTTCAAGATGCTCATCGATGGAGAGATCTTGATAATTGTTTTCAATAATTGTGGTGAAGAAGTTTCCAATGTTTTCAACCATAGGGTCAAATGATGTTGACATTTCTTGGATTGGATCATTGTTGGTTGGTGGATTTTGATCATGATTGAAAAGTGACTCTTGGCATATGTTGATTTGATCATTGGATGAAGTACGAACAACTTCAAGGTGCTCAGTGATGGATTGATCTCAATCCTTGTTCTCAACAGTTGTGGTTTTTTGTGCTTGTGCTTGTGTTTTTTGGGTATCTTGAGAGGCTTGGGTAGCTTGAGCAGTGTGGGTAGCTTGATATTGTTGAAGCGCTTGTTGGTAGGCTTGATGCACTTTTAGTGTGATGTTACAATATTGACTTATTGCACTTGGTTTTGGTGGTAGTGGTGGTGTATTCGGAATTGTGTTGGATGTAGTGACAAGTGGTTGAGATACACTTGGAGTGATCATGGTAGTGAGGGGTTGAGATATGATGGGTGTGATAGGGGTGTTTGGAGTGATCAAGGTGATAGGGATGGTTGGAATGACTGAGGTGATAGGCCCTTCGGAGACCATGTTTTGGTTTGTTGGGATCAACATTGTTGCTTGATTGAATACCATATGTTGGTGCGATGTCGATGGTATATTCAAAGGATTTGATGTGATGGCTTGATTGGTGTTAGGTGGATTGATTTGGATGGAATGATTAGTGTTGGGTAAAGGGGAAAGCCCTAAACCAAGGAATGATAGAGGTAATGGTGGTGGATATTTCCCTTGGCGTAATGACTCAACTATTTTGGTAATTGTAGCAATTTGATCATGCCAAAATTGTTCTTGATTTCAATCTTGACTTCCTTGATATAGTTGATTTGGCTTTTGTTTAAGCAGATTTGGAGTGTGTACTTGTGTTTGATTTTGGACAATGTTTTGATTTGGGATGATGATAGGTTGAAATTTACCATTGTTCATGTTTGGAATATTCATATGATTTACAAATGTATCCATCCCAAAGTTGGCCGGATTCATGTTTTGAAAACTTGTACTTGGTACATTTTCATTTGGCATGTAGGGATTTGATGGGATGACATTGTTTGCTTGAAGGCTCCTGCATTGATTGTTTGGTTGACAGACTTGTAGGTTTGGATTTAGATTTACCATCGGGAAATGTGTTCCAATCTTTTATTTGGGAATACTCACACTTGTTGTGCCATTGACATTTGTAGAAGGTAATGATCCCTTGTATGGATTGTATAACTGTGAGTGTTGATAATCAATCGGCGTTGTAAGGCTTTGAAAGTTCAACTGATTTGGATTACTCATGATGTATGGATCAATTTTATATTCCATGTTCCTCTTGTGTTTTGGCTTTGTTGCAAAAGTGACCTCTAAGGTTCTTAGGACTAATGACGAGATGGAGGATGAAAAGAGGTGAATGATATGAGTGTTGAATGTTTAAGAACTTTGGATCAATGCTAGACTTAGGGTTTGATTTTGATTGTTTGATTTGGATAATGGACTTGTAAACCCTAAGATGTTAGATGTTATCTTAGGATGAACTTGTTCAAAGGATTGCTGATTTAATTAAATGTATGAGAAAGGATGCATTCCCATACACCTAACTTAACAAATGACTTTGATTTGATTTAAGGATGTACCCAAGTCTAGATAATGATGTTTCCAAAAGCTCTAAAGTTGTTTGGTGGGACGGATTTTGATAAGTGTTTGGGATGGGTGAAATGTTTGACTTGCTCCTAAGTGAACCTAGGAAGGACTTGTTTACTAGATCAAGATAGTGAAGAACATGCCTTTATCTAAGAGTAATTCGAAACCAAAAGACCAATGTTTGCATGAAAACCATACGACCAAAAGATGCCAAGCACATATGTGGGGTCCAATTTGATTTAATCTTTACTTAATGGATTTTTTTTACCACAAACACACTCTTGATTAGATTTTTAATCTAGATGTCTAATGTCTCAACTTTCCCCTTATCCCACAAAGTGTATTATGCGGAAACCAAGGAAATTTGAGGCAAAAGTTACCTAAAGTTGAATTTAGTAGAAGCAAATTGAGATGAAATCCAAATGTTTAGGAGCCTCTAAGGATATGAATCCAAAGGGAAAGCAATAACATGTGAATTTGTTCAAGGATATTTGCCTCTCTTAAAGGGTTTACAATTTTGATGATTCGTTGAATGTTGGTTTTCTAATGTTTTTTATTAAAGCACTGTCTTTTCAAACTAACTCACAAGCAATGTAACATCCTAGCTCAATTGGTACATTTTTCTTAGTGGGCCTACCTCATGCCCTTCGTAGAAGAGATGATTTTACATGCAACCAAAGAAAAAATATAAAGGTATGTTAAGAATGAAGTCTTAACCTCTATATTTCAACCAAGATCGGACATGACAAATAACTTCTTGGAATCTAAGTTCCAATGCACCACTTTGATAAACTCGATGAATGGGTTAATAGGTCACTACAAACAAGGGTTTTATTTTAGACTTTCCATTTGTGGAGATTGACCCATATAGCAAGAGTCCCCTTTGGGATCCATCTTGTCGAAATCAACCACGTGATACTAGCGTTTACTCCAATACCCACATTTATATCCCTGTTGGAAATACTCTTGGCTTTAGAGTGTTACCGATTGAGTTGTTCCCTTAGGTGAGTACTTTTTCCCCAAGGCAGACCCTCTAGGATAAACAAAAGAAAACAAAGACAAAATTCGTAGCTCGATCAATCTTTGACGACTCAAAGAAAGAGAATATACGCGATGATGCTCTACTCACACTCACACAAGATGTTCAATTTTAAACCCAAATCAAAGTGTGTATGGGAAATTATTTACGCAACTTAATGTCACCAAAAGACTTTTGATTCTCAAGATCGCTGTGAGGCACGAGAGAAGCGCATACGTCTTTTGATGATATTACTTTGTGTAAATAATTACAAAACAATAAAGGCACACATAAATTTTATCCTTCAAAGCAATGATTTGATTCATTTTAAAACACCAATATCAAGTGTGAAGTTGCTTGCTCAATTTTAGCCCAAATTGAAATCTATTAGGTGTCTAAGTTTCAATTTTAACCCTTTGCAATGAAAAAATCAAAGTGTTCTTTTTAAACCCAAATGAAAATTAGTGTCCTAAAATGAAAAGATAAACAATTTCATGAAAAGTGTTTAAAACAAACACTAAAGTGTTAAAAAACACTTTAATCTTCCCAAAATGTCATCTTCATTTCTCCTCCTTTTGTTTTTCTTCTTCGTTTCACCTTCACTTTCCTCATTTTTTGTTGTACCTTTGTTTTCCTTCGTTTGTACCTATTCCATCAAGAAAGAAATCATATGAGGATCATATAAAACTTCAATCAATAACATGACCTAAATAAGTTAGTTTCCCTAACATGATTATTTATAAGTGAATAATCCTTCATCACTTATTGATACCTTATGCAACAATTGTCCATTGATCCATATTAAAGGTAATGATGCCCTAAAAGATTGATTTTATGATGCGCATTGCTACAAATACTTAAGAAATAACTAGAAAGAGTGAGCAACAAAATGCAACTTTATCTAATTTTCCATGTAAATTTCATTGTTTATTTCCCCCATAAGCTCGCATAGCTTATTTTCTCCATATAGGTGACTTATTCAATTCCTTTAAGAAACAAATTGATGATGGATGACATATGGAGTGACCATCTTGTTGAATTTTTTTCTTGTTAATGCAATATTTCACCTACTCACTTTATACGCCACCACCTTCCAATACTTGTATAATTGCGAGTGGCAGAGGTCCTCGATATTTGACCAATGGTGTGTCATGTAAGCTTCTTAATTTTTTGCAGAGAGATTAAATAAAATGTCTATGAGAAGACTCCTAATCTGATCATTTTTAAATTTTCAATACACTGAAAGGAGTAGAAGCTACATACAGTAAATAGGTGAGCAATAGGCGAGTAAATTCTCTTTGGCCTCAGTAATATCTAGGTACTATAACGATGGAACCTTGAATGCTCCTTTGACTTGAATTTTCTTGAATGCTCCTTATAACAGTGGCGCCTAATATCATTGAATTTTTGTCCCATCAGAAGCCATGACAAAGTCACCCATGACTGTTATTCCGGTCATGCACATTTTGTGTTGTTTTTGTCATTATCATTCACATTAGTTATCTTTAGAAGTCAATACCCAACTCTTGGGTTTAGAGCATAGAGTACGTTACCATGTCGTAAATGTTGAGATTGCTAACATATAAAAAATACAATACAATTACTACAGAGACTTGTACGATATTAGATGCATGTAGTGGTGCACAGGAAAGTCAGCAGACTGTGTGACATAACGTGTCAGCAAGGAAGGGGACTATTCTAAACAATTGCATGGTAGAGGATTGAAAGCGGCGGTTGGAGTTTTTAGATTTCAAAATTTTGAAATAGCTAAGAATAAATGCCATGTGACATAAAATTTGGGTAGATCAAAAGAAATCTTAGCTACTTTACTGCACAATCACTAGCACCTTAACCATCATGCCAGAAGTAAGATTGAACAACAAGCAAGAGTGATGGGAGTGCGGCACAAATTAGAAGTCAATAATCAAACTGATGATGCTTTATTGTGGCAGAAATGTGTTGGCTCTATTTTCACGCCTCAAGAAGACATTTCTCATGCATGTACCTCTCGTGCTCGTACTTCCATAGAAAATAAAGCTCCTTAACCCTGCATTTTCTCAGAGGAATGAGCAAGGGCATGCACTGGTCTCTATATCCCAACAACAAGTGCACTTTCATCATTCCTTCCTACGTAGCAAGCATCAATGGAAATAAAAACCAGCATTCACATTATGATGTGTGAATATAATAGAAAATAATACAAACATTTTAAAGCTATGTCTAGAAGTGGCGAGTGATTTCAAATAATATTAGTGAGTTCAGTGAAATCCCACACAGAGAATGTGCGGGAAATTATCTCGCATCATTATGATCAGATAATGAACTAGCAGCGGAAGGAACAATCTTTTGTCACCAAAATCAAGCGATTGGTTTGCAACAGAGTACTCTAGGACAACCATGAAACAAGGCTTGGTTGGGTGACTGACAAATGAGTTTCCAAGAGTAGATGATGCAGGGGCATGGGATACAAATCGGCTTCAAAGGTATGCAAATTTGGAGATCTCCGACAACTGCACTTAATAACATTACTCAAGAAAAGACACTATTCACACATCTTTTAACCTTAGTTCCAACAGCTCCATTTGATCGGTGTGAGATCACATTCAACGCCTAATGCACCTATGGGTTGTCCATTGACTCAGGCTAGCATACTCTGCTTAGTGACTTCTATTTAGGGAAAAAGTTAAAGATTCTAAATGGCGCTTGGGAATTTTCAAGCTAATGCAAAGAAATGGATTGGAACCCAAATAAATGGCATTATTCAGTAGGCACATATTCCAAATGCAAAGCATAGAGAAGGCATGTGAACTTTTTGATAGAATACTTCTTCGAAATGTGATCTTATGCAATGTCACGATTGCAGGAAGACACACTAAAGTTGTGAGAAACTTTCAAGCAAATTCCATTTGACAGGTGAAAGAAGCTGCGTAAGGACATAGATTAAAAGGTCTTTTAAAAATTTTAAGCAAATGCATCTGATAAGCGTAAAGCTAGCAACCATAATGTCATTTTGAAAAGAATTTAGAAACTAAATGGATCTAACATACATAAAAACTGAATTCCACAAGCATACAACTAATTGTTAAAACTAGAATGCATGGCCCTCCTTCTAGCGCCAGAATGTAGAGCAAGGATTTTGCTTGGCTATCTAAATCAACACAACAAACTATTACTCAAGTTAGCCAAAAACAATAATCAAACTCCTTATGAAGCTCTTAATCACATCAAGACAAGGAAACATGATAAAAAGCATTACAAAGATATCATAAAAATATGTAAACCTATCTAAAATGGATTAAACCTTCACTTCATAAGTGGATTGGTGCTTCTTTAATGTGGAAAGAAGCCCTTTCCCAACCCTTGATAAATAAGCTAGATGATGAAATGCTTTGAAGATGGAAAATGCTAAGATTGTGGAGTGAAATGGACAAGATCAGTTCTCAAATGAAGAGAGTGACCTTGCATGAGGATTTGTGGAGGATTTGATCAAAGATGAAGCCTCTATTTGTAGATTCTCAAATGCTAAGAGTTCCAAACATGGAGGATGTGGGACTAAAAACCAGCCAATGAAAAGAGGCCACTTGTCAACTTGTGAGTGGTTGATGCATGTGCAAGATTTGGGAAATGTGCCCAAGAGGGGAAAATTTTCAAATTTGAAATGAGAGTTAATGCTAAGTTTGACTTGTGCAAGGGACATGTAAGAGACATGTAAGACCTATTAAAAGCCTTGTTGGATGTACCTTTCAACTTGCTTTTGAATTCAAATTTGAGGGAAGATGCCATGTTGAGTGAAAATGTTGATTTTAATAAATCAATAAATGGATTTATTTGTGCAAGTGGGATTATCTAGAGGATGTGACATGCATTAGATTAGATTTAATTAGGATTAATTAGCTAGGATGATGATTAGGTGAGTTTGACTTATTTGATTTAAATATTTGATTTATTTAAATTAGAAAAGGATGGAGAATTCATTTGGATTTAATTAAATGAATGTTTGATTTATTTAATTAGAGGGATGATGTAAGACAAGTTGATTTATTTAATAATCCTAATTTACTTGGTGAATGGATTTGATGGATTTGATTTATCTAATGAATGGATGAAGGTGAACTTGATTAATTAAATGAGCGGATGCATTTGAAGCTTGGTTTACTTGACGGATGAATAATGCTAATTTTGCAAGTCTACACTACTATGTCGGTGCGCTACAGCAAATGTGGATGGGTGAGACCGGTTAGTGGTGTCACAAGATTGATACCATGGTGACATTTATCTAGAGGCCGTACAGAGATTGTGAACAGTGGGATGATGAGGTGGGCCATCTCAGCCTGTGCAGACAGTATCGGTATTTGATTGGGAGGACAGTGCAGAGCTCACTGATTATAGAGATGTATATGCCAGCGTGTTCTTAGATAGTTTAGAGAGTAGCAGGGTGTACCTGCAGGGATAGCGGAGTATGCACACTCTTCCAGAGAGTATGCTTGGGGGCCGACCATTCCAGTAGCATTTGCAGAGCAGCAGGTCGATAGGCTAGGAGCCCAGCCATGGGGATGGAGGGGTGGAGTTGCAAATTTTGGGACTACTGCAGATTATGACCTATGGTGGTAGGCACATAAGCCAGTGCCATTGATTGATCCTGATGGGCCCGTACCTATAGGGGCAGAGGTCGGGGGAGAAATGGAGGCAGGGATAGAGGCAGGGGGAGAGATGGAGGTTGGGACAGAGGCAGGGATGGAGGTAGAGACGAAGGTTGTGGGGGAGATGATGGAGATGATGGGGATGATGGGGGAGATGGTTGCAGGAGGAGGAGAGATGCTAAGGGATAGGGCCGGACGATGCACCCATGTGTGGCGAGGGTAGCATTAGATGTTATCCCTGAGGTGGTCAAGGAGGGAGAGGGAGAGGGAGAGGGGGAGGAGTAGCCGAGGCAAGAGGAGGATGTGGCCGAGCTGGAGGTGGAGGTGGAGACATAGGAGGAGGATGTAGAGGAGGAGAGACGTGAGGAGGGTGTGGCAGAGGGGGAGATACGGGAGGAGGATGTGGCAGAGGAGGAGAGATGAGAGGGGGATGTGGAGGTGGTGGAGGCCAGACAGGAGGAGGAGCAGCATCAAGATGAGGGATTTGGCGGAGAGGATGTGGGAGAGGATGATGATGATGACGATGATGCTATGGATGAGGCCAAGAGACTCCTCAGATGGCAGATGGTGGAGGGAGAGGAGGAGATATTGTCCAGTTCAGCATTGCCTCCCAATGCCACGATAGACCAGAGAGTGGTAGATCTTCAGAGGAGATTGGATGAGAGTGTTGCACAGGTCCAATCACTACAATCAGTGCTAGAGGTGGCCCAAGTAGAGTGGGATCAGGCAGTGATCCGTTAGCAGGACTCAACTCAGTGGTGCATTGAGTTTTCTGCATTATGCATAGGGCCCTCTGGGGATATTGCTCGTGAGTTGGCCAGGGTGAGCATGAGGTTGGGTCAGTACAGGACCTTCTATGATCAGGAGGTGCCTCATGAGTGACGAGATCTGGAACTATCATGCTCACAGACTAGGATAGGCAGTGGCCACCGATCAAGGAGTGGGAGTAGTAGCAAGAACCACACGAGTGCAGGAGGGTCTACCGTGATAGGGCACACATCAGGGCACAGGTCCCACCACTCACGCAGGAACGCCTCAAGTCACCACTCTAGCCGCAGTCACAGGTCTATTGGTTTAGTGCAGAGGTTCATACAGAGACAGCCACCAGTGGTTGATCCATCTACTTCTCAGAGTCAGGCAGCAGTGATGTCGCAGGTGTCTATTACTGTGGAGATTATGCCCTCAGTGTCAGTTCCAGCAGTTGCATAGGCAAAGGTTGCCATAGGTCTGCCCATCATTTCAATGCCAGTCCTAGAGTTCCAACCGCCACATTCTTCGCCATGAGGGGATGATGAGAGTCTACCCTAGGGGCATGTTTGTTATTAGGACACATCGTGTATAGCTTATTGAGCCTACGAGCTCCATTTTTGGGATATCTATTGACTCTATCCTGTGACATTGTATATTTTTGAGATGGTATTATATGATGATGTAGTTTTGATGTGGCCTACTTGTATGTTATGTGATGTTCTTTGATTTAATGCATTATGATATATGTGATGTATGATGTTGATTTATGATGTATCATGTATGTCCTATGATGCTTACTTATTATTTTGATGCTATGATGATGTAATGCTTACTTATATGAGATGATGATGATAATGATGTGCATAATTTATTTACTAAATGGATGCAATGTTGATGATTATGTTAATGCAATGTTTGTGATTATGTATATGATTTAATGCTATGGATGATGTATGTATGGACCTAATGCAATGTTTATATGATCCTGTATGCACTTATGTTTTTTGGATGTCACAGGATATCATCGTGAGATGGATGAGGGAAGATGACTAGACTGATGAGAGAAGATGACCAGACTGATGAGAGAAGATGACCAAATCGGAGGAGATGCATGTTAATTCCTAGACCAAATCCTTCAAAACTTTACCGTAGGACTTTAATATTTATTGCTCTTAATCATCATTGGGCAGCCTGTTGTAATGGCCAACAAACACCATGATATGGCATAGATCAAGGTATGCAAGGTCATACCATCACGTAAGACAAGCAATCACAGACAAGGATGATCATGACTCATACTAAGAGCGTGACTGCCCCATTCTTTTTGTCATAATCAACCACAAGCAGAAAAAGACAAAGACAATTTATGAAACGTCGTTGCTTCTCTAAATCTTGTTCCTAGGACATCCTTGAGAAACTAGCAGCATGATTTCCATAATACAAAAATAGAGCCCTTATCATGATATGTCATTGTTTTTCTAAATCCCAGAATCAGGACCTCGTTGAGAAACTAGTAGTCATGCGTGTCAATCGTCATGATACGTCACTGCTTCTCTAAATCCTATTAGTGGGATCTCGCTGAAAAACTAATAACATGATAAAAAGCCAAAAGACAAGTGTCAAGTGTTTTCCAAGTGCGTCTGGATGATGAGATGCAAGAGTGTCAAAGCTTTGATGATGCTACATCTTGGTGTTCCATAATTTCGTCTCTAGTAAGCTCAAATGGATTATTTGTGGCATCTTCAATCTCATATGGTCCTAAAGGAGATGATAATTGTTGTGATGGGGTAATGTGACTTCTAAGATCAAATTCTAAAGGATTTGGATCACTTGAGGTAAATGTAACTTTGGTTTTCTCCATGATTCTCTTGTGTTGTGATCTTCTCTTTACCATAAATTTTGTGTCACCTATGGGAGAATTGTGTTGATTTTTGTAATGTTTGAACTCCCTAGTTGACTCAAATCTTGGTAAAATGGATGCTCTAAGTCCTTTTTGAGCAATGATGATAATAGGGGATGAAAAGATGGGTGATGTGGGAAGTGATCTTTGAAAATGTTTTGGGACAACACTTTTGACTTACTCTTGATGTTTTGATGTTGGGATAAAGGATGTTTATGAACTTAGAAATCTTTAGGATAGACTTGTGACCTTCAAGATAAACTAGTTCATAGATGATAACTAACTTAACTAAGTTCATGGAAAAGGATACATTTCACATACAAAGTAGCTAAGTTAGCAGTTGGTTTGATTGATGTTTAAGTCACAAAGTTTTGGTGTACTTGAAATTTTGAAAAGTTGGATAAAGTGAAAGATGAATTTTGATGAAGGGGTGAGTGAAATGTTTGACCCAATGTTGACTTTAAAGTGACCCTTTATTTTGACAAGACCAAGGTAGTGAGAATGATGCTAGACCTCTAAAATGTTCAAATCCTAAAGAACGAATGTTGATTTAGATGAGAGGATGGATGGGGATGCCTAGAGCTATTTAGATCCTCCTAGCTTGAGCATAAAATTTTCTTAACAAGCGGTAGCGATTTTGATAAAGTATTGAAGCCCATTTCCTATTATATTGTGCACTACGATACCTACATTTGCAATGATGGGATGGAGATCTTCGCCTATAGATTTTTATTATGCGATGGATCATTTAGAGGAGTTTAGTATCATGAAAAAGACTAGTATTTTGACTCCAAAAGAATGCATATAATTTTGGACTATACCTTGAAGCGTTTCTACAAAAGTTTGCTACTAACCTATCTCTATTCTTGTGAAGTTTTAAAAGATGTTTCTTGAGAGATTTTGGAGTGAGATGTCTAAGTCTTAAATGAGGACCTATAGACCTTGCTTTAGGGATCCTTACTTTACGTGAGATCATATAGAAACAATTCAATTTTATGGAAGAAAGGAAGATATTTATTGCCACGTGGGAGGTGGTAATGTGGGCCTTCTAGCCTCAATATCAGCTTGTTCCTCTTCTTCGTCTAAAATGGTTGTTGTGTTTCTCCACGTGGTATTTGTTTCTTTTGTTTCGAAAGTGAAGCTTCTCAAACTACTAATGAGATTGGTTTGTTGTCCATTAATGAGTTCAAAGTTTGGCTAAATTATAGCACCTGGAAGATCAAGTTGTTCAAGGGAAGCAATTGGTCTCCAAATAGTCATGTGGGGTTCATTTTTCAATTTATCTTGCTTAATTTAATTGATTTTACAAACACTTATCTTGATTATGTTTCTAAAATAGATGTTTATATCAAAAACATCATAACTTTCACAATATCCATTTCATGAAAATCATGAGATTAAAGCCATAATTTCCTATGTTGTCCTTGGGAAAATATGGATTTGAGATTAATGTCAAGATATTTAGAAATCATTAAGGATAAATCCTTAGGAAAAGTAGTAATATCAAGGCTAACTCAAGAGATCCATATTTAAGCCAAAGTGTTTATAGTTTTGAAGATGATAGTGAATGTTTGTTTTTGTATCATTTTGAAACCAAGCAAAGTGTTAAGCTAACTCACAATTATTATAATACTAGGCTAGAAATGGCTATATTTGTTGAGTCCTCACTTGGATTTCTCCAAACACTAAATAATGCGAACAGTTAGAGATTTGGTGACACTAGCTCCCCTCCAAGGCACACACTTCTCGAGACCACCAAATCTCAAAATCCTTAAAATCCAAATATCAAAAGTACTTTTTCTCTTTCTACAATTGAATAGTACAAATGTGGGGTGGCTTCAGAATGACCATTCTTGCACCAACAAATATTAAGGATTTTTGGATTTCTAAAACAAGGTTTGTAATAAGGGTTTCTAGTTTAGGGGGTGCAATAATGAACTCCATCAAGAGGTCTCCCAACCCTTAGAACAAGTGTTTTATGCATCATAAAGATACTGGGGGAGAGCTATCATGTACCACTTCCCATTGATCACAATTTTCATTGCAACCACACATTTATATCACGGTTTGGAAGAGTCTGGCATTAGCTCATTATTGCTTGGGTCGCTCCCTTGGGATGAGTACTTTTTCCCACCAAGGCAGGCCCTCTAAAGATAGACAATAGCAAGGAAGTACATCTTTAGTTTGATCATCTTCATTCGTAGGAACAAAGAGAGAACACACGCTATGCCTTTTTCTCACACTCGCAAGGGGGTTTAGTTTTAATCTAGATTGAAAGACGTAGGTGATTTTGCAAAGTCTTAAGGAATGTTCATGTTTCTCAAGATTTCCAAATGGCACGAGATAATTGCATACACAGCCACTAACAATGTTGAAAATCACAAAACATAGCAAACAGTTATAAATTTTAACCCTTCAAAGCATTGATGAGTTCATTTTAAGCATTAATTGAAATATGAAGTTTCCTTGTTCATTCTTAAACCCAAAGTAAAATGATGATGTGAAGGTTCAATTTTATCCAACTTTGAGCATTCATTTTAAACCCAAAAAAAATGGTGAGGGTTCAATTTTAGCCAACTTTGAAAATGATCTTTAAGCCCAATTGAAATCTAGTTCGTCCTAAGCTTGTAATTTTTAAGCCCAATAGAAAATTAGATGTCCTAAAGCATAAAGAAGAAAGCATGAATGTTGGGTTATAATTGCCCCAAAACGTTAAACGCTTGTTACAATTATAGAATTCAATATAGAAAAGGCTTTCTTCACTTTAGCTCCATGTCTTTGAACCTACAAAACCCTGTTAGTCTAACAACCAAAACATAGTTAGAACCACAGCAGTGGTCAGATAAATCAAAGAAATTAAATCACATGTTGAGAAAATTAGCATAAAATTTCTTACCCTAGTTGGGCATCGTTGAACATGATAGTGTCACAATTTGAAATATGGGCATCGCTCTGGTGAAAACAGGTGTCGTTTTGCAGCAGAAATAGTGAGCATGATAGCATCGAGATTTGGTCTTGCGTTGTTGCTCACAATAGTGTCACGATTTGAAATTTGTTGGCATTGCTCTTGTGAAGTTTTGGCGATCGTCGTTTGAAATTTTCAATACCTCCAAATTAATTCAACATCGCCAGATTTAAATTAGCATTGGTGCATTAATTTTGCATTAGGATTTCAAATTGTGATGGTGTCACTATATGGCGACACACTTTAAATAGTGTCATTGTTTGTAGTTTTGGTGTCACTGTATCTTGCAAAACAACAAACAAAGAGAATTCAAGCTAAAAAATTGTTAATAGTTTTCCCTCCTTCTAGCACTAGAATGTGAGACAAGAATTGTTAGTTTGGATTGATTACGCTTAATCCATGATGAATTGAAGCATAATTTTCCCAAATAAACATACATCTACCAAACAAGATCATTCAAATTGAAAAGTGAAACTAAGCATTTTAATTGAAACTGAAAGTTACAAACTGCAAGAACAATTAAATTCCTACTCTAACCCATTTGAAACTTATCCCATTTTGGAATTGGTGTTGTGTTGATGTGAAATGGTGACCCTTTCCCAATCCTGTGATTAGTGATCCTATTTTAGTCGATTCTATGGAAGAGAATCGATGAAACCATTGTGATAAGTGGATGAAAACCTAGTTTATGCTAGAAATGAACATGATGCAAGCTAAGTTACCATGATTTTATGCTATAAATGATCTAATTATGCTATTGCTAAGCTAATCTAAGCTAATTCTAAGCTAAAAGATGAAAACCCTAATTTATATAAACAGGCTAAGATGGATGCATGGAAGCCATTAATGGATGCTTCAAGCTATTATGCAACTAAAATTAACTAAAACAAGCTAAAAGTGAGTGAAATATGATTGTGAGTGCAAGTGAATTTAACAACATGAGTTTGCTCTGAAAAAGATGGATCCATTTGTCTCCAAATAGTGACCTATTTATAGGAAAGCAAATGAGGAATGAAGGGTTGAGATCAAAAAGATTAATCAACGATCAAAGATGAAGAAGATGAGAGACATGGATCATGGACTCTCATCAACGGATGAGAATGCATGATGAGATTTAATCAAGGGTTCACACTTGCCTCAAACAAATACACTTTTGACCTGCTCACATAGGTCAAAGGTGACTTGTTAAAAAGGTTAAAGGTTAAAACTTGCTTAAGAACCAAGTGAAAATATCCCTTTTTCAAATGATGGAGGAATAAGAATATTCTTTTTGAGTATTCTCATGGGTGAGGGAAAAAGACATTTTGAAAATTAAAAGAAATTTTTAACTGTGCAAAAAGGGGATAAGGAATATTCCATGGGAATATTCCCTTTATAGAGGAAAATTAGATTAATTGCTAATTTAAACAAGGTTTAATCATGCAATTAGGGGATTTGGAGGAATTAAAGGGATTTTCATTAAATTAAATGATTTAATGAAAGGGGGAAAGGTGAAAATGATATTTAATTAAATAACTTAGGGTTATTTGATTAAATAAGATGACTTAAGAGGTTAAATTAAATGTTTTGATTTATTTAATTTAATAGGATGAAATATTAGCGTGAAGGGGGATGAATTAACCTGATTAAATTAATTAGGCTAATAGATGAAAATGATGCAATTAATTAAATATCTAGGCTAATTTAATTAATTAAGTGAAAAGAGGATGGGTTAAAGAAGAAATGATGTTAATAAACCTATTTCGAGTGTATGATAACACTCAGGATATTTTTCATTGTCTACACAAAGAAAAGGATTTTTATTTCATAGTCAAAGTATGGAAGAGAGATGATGAAGAAGTTTGAGATGGATGGTTCCAAACTAGTATGCACTTCTATGGTGATTGGTTGCAAATTAAGTAAAGATGATGATTCAACTAAGGTTGATCAGTGCAAGTATAGGTCTATGATTGGTGTACTATTGTATTTGACTGCTACTAGAAAGGATATTATGCCTGCAGTCTATCTTGTGGCTAGATTTCAAGAAGATCCTAAAGAAACACATGTTGCTATTAAGAGAATATTCAAATATTTGAATGGAACTCCATATTATGGCCTATGGTATCCTAGGGATACTAACTTTACACTAAGTGCTTATACAAATGCAGATTGGGTTGGTTTTGTAGATGACAGAAAAAGTACAAGTGCTGGTGCATTCTTTCTTGGTTGCAGATTGGTGGTTTGGTTGAGTAAAAAGCAAGATTTAGTTTCTTTGTCCATTGTTCAAGCTTAGTATATTGTTGTTGCATCTCTTTGTACACAAGTTTTATGGATGAAACGGATTGAAAGATATCAAAGTAATGTATGATGATCATATTTCTAACTTCTATGATAACACACTCGTGCAATTAAAATTTTAAAGAATCCAGTTATGCATTCAAGGACAAAGCATATATCTATCAAGTATCATTTCTTGAGAGAGAAGGCTATGGAGAATGAAGTAAAACTTGAGTATGTACCTACGAAGGATCAATTTGTTCATATATTTACAGAGGCTCTTTCTAAAGATACTTTTGAGGATCTCTAGGTGAAGTTAGGGGTGATTTCCACTCCTTTCGTGAACTAGATACATATGGAGATGCATCAGTCTGGTGGGTCTATGGATCTATCTTTCTTCTGGACTGATGTTTTGGTGGCTACCTCTTAGGGGGAGCGGGTAGTGTCATGTGTTGTCATTGAAAGTGTATTTCATTCTTAATGTCAAAGGGAAAATTAATGCAAAATATATTTTTCCTTTTCCATTGATGTCAAAGGGGGAGATGAGGAAGATATGAAAAAGATTATCTACTGATATAAGGAAGAGAGGAAAAAAAATTGTCTACTAAGGGGGAGAAACAAAAATCAAAATCATGAGAAGTGTTTAGAGCTAGAGTGTTATCTTTGATTATTTTTCACATCATGTGCTGTCATCAATGACAAAGGGGGAGATTGTTGCAAGAGTGAAGGTTTTTTCATTGATGTCAACTGGTTAACTAGTTATCAACTAGTTTTTGTTGTCATTGATGTCATAGTTATAGGTTATTGCCTATATATGTTGAAGATATTAAGAAATTTGTAATGGAAAGGTTGCAGGTATTCAGTGGTTGCTCTGGGTTTTGCTCCGATATTTTCTCCTATGTTTGTGTGGTTCAGATATGTTGATCATGGCTGTTGAAAGCTACTATATCCATATTTTGGGCCTCTAGATCATTGTACAGTGCAAGTTATGTTCACCAGTTGTGAACTGTGCTTTTTGGGGTTTCTGGCTGAGGTCTAGGAGAAATGTAGTTGATCTAAATTTCTTCTTGGATGAGTCTTATGACTTGTGTTTCTAGAGTTAAGTTTTTATGGTTGTGTTGAAGATAATTTTGTTGTCTAGGAAGATTGGATTGTGTTAAGGGTTTCATGTGCTTAATTGTTCTATGATTTTTTACACTAGTTTGGTTGACCTTGTGTTAAACACTACTTTCAAATATTATGAAGTGTTTTGGGACTTATTTGGGTTCTCATGAAGCGTGTGTCTGGGTCACCCTCATTCTAATTCCACCCTAGAATTCTTTGACACTAACCTAATTTGAATTTAAATGATGTATGGATGACTTTGGATATGTTTCAAAGTTGAAGATGGTATAAATACTAGATGAGATAGTGGTGAAAGGTATGAAAAGAAATAGATTAAGGTAGATGTGAGTCAATGTGTATGTGATACAAGTTTGGAAGATTAGTGTGAAGCCTACTTGTTGAGTTTCTAGATGCAATGAGCTAAAGGTGTACTCTATCATTCATGCATGTCTGTAAGTGGTTGAGTGAATCGTGGTGGAAATCTCTATTGCATTGAGATTGTCTTCTTTGTGTAACATATCTCTTCTATCTTATTTGTATCCATGTGGTCGTGAGCCCTCCAGGTGGTTAACCCTTATTGGATAGTGAGTCCTAATTTGGATACCGAGTCCTTGTTTTTGGCAATGAGCCTACTCTAGTAGTGATCCTTTGTAATCATCTTTATATTCTTTATATTATGAGCTAACCCTCACCGTGGTTTTTCCCTTATTGGGGTTTCCATGTAAATTTGGTGTTATTGTGTACATGTCTGATGCTTTTTCAGTTTCTACCTTTGCATTTAATGTTTAATCATTTTAGTAGAGTGAAGGATTTGTGATTGATCTAATTTTTGGTGAAAGTTTGTAAAGGTTAAAAATTTTCACAACCGATTCACCCCCCTCCTCCTCAGTGGTCTTGTTCAACATGATGCTATGACAATTATTCTAGATCAAGGAAATAATTTATAGATATAACACACAAATATGATGGTGAAATTGGCCTTATAGAAATTTCTTAAATTGGTAGCCATGATAAAAGGTCACAAAAACATAATGGACTAGGAAAAGTATTCTAGAAAGAAGAAATAATAGCAAAACAAAATTTTGAAACTGGAATACAAAAGTTCCACTATATTGATAAATAGAGATAAACACTTATTATACCTCTCATTTTATTGGTTACATTTATCAACTTCACATTCTAATTAATTTAGTTCTCATTGTCTCTAGTGATTTTACTATCGACTTCTATGAAGTTATTAGTAAACTTGGTGCTCTATTCCCTAACAATTGGTAATAAGGTACTAGCTATTGGTCATAGTAGTTTTCAATTAATATAGGTCGTATACATAAGGAATCATCAAAAATTTGATCATTTGTATTCTTTCAATAATTTTAACTTAATATTATCTTTCAAATGATAATAACCAATTATAAAGATAATAATTTTATGAATGACCAAAATAATAAATATTATGCATTTTCTCATTTTCATATATATATATATATATAAACAAATGTATATATACATTTGTTACAAATATAAATACTCTTCTTTAAGATTTACTTTTGATTTACTATTGAAACTACAATAAGTAATGTACTTGAAAGTTAATTATAGAATGGGTGATCCCACAAAGTTGGTTTACAATTTCTGGGAGGATCTAATTTTTGCTGAAATCACATATTTTTAGAAAATATAATGATTTAAGCCTTAAAAATTTCCATTTAAAGCATTCCAATTGAGGAGGGTTTGATCAAACTACCTTAAATCAAACCCCTTTGGATAGAACCTCGCTAGTTTTAAACCATACATATTACAGAGTCTCATTTACACCTATCACAATGCTGATAAAAAACCACATTTGATTTATCTTTTGGGGGATCAAATGAATTCATTTAAAATTTATTTATTGTAAGTCTATAGTCCTTATTATAAGCTTCCCAAAAAGTATAATTTTAAATAAATTTAATTTTATTATTATATTTATTTTTTATTTCTTGTGAATGTAGGTTTTTCACTAAAAATCAAGCTCTCTATTCTGCACATGTGGAAAAATAATAGATTATCAAAAAAAACAATTGAAAAATATGAGTGCACCAAATATTGAAGTCCTTGATCCAACAAAGAAAAATAAATTGAATTTTGATACATACAAAAAAAGTTACGCGTTATACAGTCGCGCTATGTCTGAATTATAATTAGTTTGACTTCAAAAATTGATTAAAGAAAAACTATCTAACTAAGTGGAAGTAGTAGATATTGGAGTTATGAATCTAAATTCAAAAGAATTAAAATTTTATCCTTCATGGAAAAAAAGTTATACGCTATACGGTGAGCGTCACTTTTTTAAAATGTTGTTTTCTGGAAAAAACTAGTTTTTGAGAGAGATGGAAAATGAAGTGCAATCTGATTCCAAAAATTTTGAAAAAAATATATTCATAATCTATAGAAAAAATTTAACGAAACTCTCGTTTGCATCATCTTCAAATTCCTCACGGTTTAGCCACTATACGTGCCTAAAGTAAATATTTAGTTAAAAAAAATTATTTCAGTGTCTAGTTTGGCCAAAAATTGTAAACCACTATTGTAGGATCACTCATATATAATAGAAAAATATTTTACACATAATTTGATTATCATGAAATATTATTTATTATAGCTAGAAATATTATAATGATATACACCCTTGATATAAATAATATGACTTAAATTTATTTCCCATCCCTTAGCATACATTTTAACAAATCAATGTTTTAATTGTTTAACCTAACTTATAGAATAACATTACTTTAAAAGCTATTGGCATTATTTTCTTATTTTAACTTCATTATTATCTAAATTTGAAAGGAATCTTGAGAATTACTTTTTAATTTTTAGAAAATATTATATTATTAGAAAATCGCATATACCTAGATAGTGTTTAATTAAATAATATTAGGGAAAGTAGACATCTTGAAATAATTACATCTTATAAGTTGCATTTTCCATAAGAAAAAACAGAATCGTATTCTACCACATCACAAGAACAATGACTAGACAAATTTTCAAGGTTAAATATTATATCGGTTTCTTTTCAATTTTTAAAATAATTTCCATACATTTGCATTTGGACGAGAGCTATAGTCAAAATGTTTACTCGATTTCCTTTATTTTTAACCTTTTAATCTAATATAAATACATTAGATCACATTCCTTAACAATTATTCATTATGTCATAAAACATGTAATAAAAAATTAAATTGCTTTGTTCATTTACTATTATGTTCATAATATTTAGTTAATATAAATTATTTATGTTAATATGATGCATTAAAATATAATTGAAAAATACAAAGTTTGATAATGTAATAGAAATAATACTATTTAGTTTGATGATCACTTCACTACAATATATAAGTCTAACATTTTATTTATTGAGATTTGAAAATATTCTAATATTCACAAATGTTCATGCGCTCTTGAAGGATTTGAACTCCAGTATACCTGTATAGATTACATTAAAAATGTGTCATTATTGGATAATATTTCTAATCAATTAAAATAATATAATCAACAAAAAAAGGGCATACCTTCCAAGCATCATGATAGTGGCTTGTGGATTGGTCCCAGGGCTATATTTGAAAATTGAATTATCCACAACCCTTAAATTATCAACATCTTTCACATGAAGTTTTTTGTCAATCACAGAATCAACTTCACATCCTCCATGGTAATGCCAAAATGTCGCTACTGTATCTTTACAAAACTTCACCAAAGCATTATTGTCTAATTGATTTTGTGGTAATTCAGGCCCTATGAATTGAAGGATGTTGGAGTTTCCCTTTCCCTTAAATGTAAATTCATGCATAGCAAATGTCATGGTAAGATTTGATAGTACCTTCATAGTAAGAATGCATTCTTCTTCATCAAAAGGATGAGAAAAGTAGTTATATCTTAGAAAGGGGTTATCTTTGGGGTTTTTACTTTTAAGTCGAAGCTCCCCTGTTGATAAAGGAAAAGAAACCTTGGTAATAATAAGTCCTAAATTTTGATAGTGTGTGGCATTTTCTTGTTGAGAATAACTAAGAGACTCCATGTAGACTTGTGAATTGTCTAGTATACCAACTACTTGTACTGGACAAAATTCAAGTGTTTCAGGGGATTTTATAGTGATTGTTGTACGTGGTGGGTCTTTAATTCCTTTTCCTACACTTTTTAAGTCTAAAAATATAGGAATATTCAATTCTTTAAGTTGTTCTGAGGGGCCGATTCCACTTAACAAGAGAAGTTGTGGACTACCTATGGTTCCTGCTGACAAAATTACCTCACTCCAATTTGACAGTTGGTTGATAAATACTTGATAAGACAGGTCATCAACACTACTCATAAACTCAACACCAATAGCCTTTAACATCCCTACAAAAAAGAATAAATAATCTTAGAATTCTATTATAAATTGAAATATTATTATCAATAAACATTTTTTCACTTTTATAAAAAGATAATTAAGAAAACAAATATTATTGAAAAAATTGAAAGAAAAAGAAAAACTTTAACCAAGATATTGGAGATTCAATAATCAAAATAAACAACTATTTTAATTAATATTTTATAACAAAATAAAATAAGAAACATAGGAAAGAAAAACTACCATAACAATTGTTTTTAATAAAACATATAGGTGAAGAATTATATAATAACAAATAAGTTTATACTATATTCTTATATTAAGAA
>VDFB02252616.1:140950065-141104677 GCA_007258455.2 Sequoia sempervirens
GCCATTCTAACCAAAATAGTGGTTGTTCATAAAAAGGATTGGCCAAACAGGCCGATAGAAGCTGTTTGTGCCTATAGGACAACCTGGAAAATAACTACAGGCTTCACTCCTTTTGAGTTGTATGGAAAGACAACTATGACGCCCATTGAATTTGAACATAAGACTCTTAGGACTATAGTAGACTTGGGGATGGATATCCCTGAGGCACAAAGAGAAAGAATCATGCAGCTAAATGCTTTGGATGAGATGAGGAGAGAAAACTTGCATCATACAGAGGTAGTGCAGAATCAGAGAATAAGGTGGCATGAAAAATTCATCAAGGACAAGAAATTCTAGCCAGGTGACTGGGCACTGCTCTATGACTCAAGGTATCAAGATAATGCAAAAAAAATGTAGATGAGGTGGCTAGGACCATATGAGGTTGCTGAAGTCTTCCCCAATGGTGCTATTTAGCTTACTACCATTAAACCTACCAGATTCAAGTTGCTTGTCAATGGTCATCGCCTCAAATTGTATCACAAGCCAACTTCCAAAGAGGAGTTTCTACAACAATTCACTCAACATGCAACACTTGAGCTTCCTGTAGCCGAGGGAAGTGGACCTAGTGTCCCTCCTTCTAGCTAACTAAGGTATTTACCTTGTCATAATAAAGACTTCCACTCCTGTGGGAGTCCACTTATTCACCCATCCACCCATCCGTTCATCCATCTCCACCTTTCTCTCTCTTCCATCACTTCACTTCATTCCTCTTCACCTCATTCCACCTCATTTTCATTAATTACTCAACTTATTTCTTAAAAGGTGACTGATACTTTCTCCACAATCTTTGCAAATGAATCTTCCATGAATCTAGGTATGTGCACATTAATTGCTATATCTTAATTTTCTTTAGTGCATTCATTTAATTGCTGTGAATTAATATGGACATTCACCATAGCATGTCATTATTCCCTGTCCCTATCAAATCATCATTACCACCTCGCATGTGAAGAAACATGCTCAAATTTAGCTTTGGGGGGGAATATATGAGTCCTTTTCCCATGTGTTAGTCCATGCTAGTCTACATCAGTAAAGTTTAAATCGAGCCAATTTGAATTTTGAGTGAAATGATGGCTCACATGTGTGAGGTGACACCAACCGCCACTGCCATTTTTCTCCATCATAACCTTCCTTTACTACCATTATTGATCTTGTCATAATCTTAAGTTGCCAAAAGGTAAAACAAAAAGAAAAAAGGGTAAACAGAAAAGGAAAATTTAGATGACATTGGCATTGGAAATTTAGTAGTGTTGTAGGAAGGAAAACTTTGCAAAGTGATTATTGATTGCAAAAAATGGGAGGTGGGTTAATTTGAAATGAACCCATGGTTCACGATGTATTACTACAGGATGCACCCTGCCAGGCCAAATTCAAAAACTGCGGGTGGTTAGAATATTTCATGAAGCTAAATGGTTTTAATGAAGACATTGCATTAGAATTTTCCTAGACAATGTCTGAGGGAAAGGCCATGGTAAAAGGTTTGGAAGTATTGGCGACTGAAGAAAGGATTGTAGAAGTTATAGGGTTGCCTGTCGACAATAAAAATTACCTTGCTTCTAGAGATGCCAGGTCAGCTAGGGCCAAATTTATAGAACCTAGTGACCCTCCATTGAGTGTGGAAAAACAAGGTACGAATAGAACCTCTCTTCCCAAGCCATGGAAGCAAGTAGCTATTTATGTTATAAAATATATCACCTGTGAAGGTCGCCAGTCGAATCTACACTTCATGCACTTCAAACTCTTGAACCACATGAGGCACGGGAGGAGGATGGATGTGCCGAATGTGCTATACCACCTTATTTCAATCATGGCAACTAAGACTTAAAAAGGTAGGGACAATTCTGTTTCCCACCATTGTTTGATCAAATTGTTAGTTGAGAAGTCTCTACATGATGTGTCTGGGATGACTTGGGAAGAATTCATAAATATTGATCAAATTAGACCAGAGCATTTGTGACCTAGGGTTTTACCCCAACCTAATAGGTCTAGTAGGAGATTGAGCATGGTTGAAGCCACTCCTGGTGCTTCAACCTCTGGCGCAGGCCCTAGTTTAAACCCTCCTACAACAAAAAAACCATAGAGATTAGTTCTTTTGAGATAGAGCACTCAGACAAAGAAAGCTCCTCTCTAGATTCTGATGATGATGATGTTCCTCTTGGAATCCTAATGAGAACTAGGGCATAGAAGAGAGAAGCATAAATAATAAAAGGAAAAGCTAAAAAAAAACCAGCAAAAAAAGAAGTACCAAGCTCTAAGAAGTGGAAGGTTGACACTGTTCATCTTGTAGCCAAAGAAAAATGTGGAAGTCCTCCCAAAAAATCAAGACCAGTTAGGCTAACCTTTTATATACCTCTGCAGGAAATCCCTAAGCCTAGAGAAACATCACAAGGGGACATAGAAGCTCCAATGGGGTAGGTGAATGTCAAGGAAGAGGACATATTTGAGAAAGGAGCAAACATAACACTGACAAATCTTGCTAATATTGTAGAACAAGTTGAGAATCAAGGATATAAAGAAAATCAGGAGGTCCTACAGCAAGAGTTCTTGCAACATGTGAAAGAATAAGAACAAGAGGCACTGTAACCAAAACTGGGAGAAAAATCAGTAACCCTGCAGTCAAAATTGATTAAACAACCTGAATCCCTACAACTGGTACTATATGAAGATCAAACATCAGTGGCAAGAAAAATGTTGGCAGGAATACATAACCCCCCTAATTTTATAGTACACACAACAATTCTGAATCTATGGAAAGAGATGCAAAGAAGGGAAGAAGAATGGAAGGAGGAGAAACACAGGATGAAGAAGGAAATTCAAAAGAGAGATGAGGAGATTGAGGATAAGAATGAGGAAATTACTACTTTAAAGAAGAAGGTGGATGATATGACAACCTTGTTACTGCAAATTTTAGAATGTAGGACCCCTCCAAGGGTCTATGCTTTGCATTTGAAGGAGAAATATATTTCTTTTAAGCTGGCAAAGATTGTCTCAGGTTTGAACCCTTCCATTGAGACTCCTATTGATTTTTTCAATTCTTATTGGATTGCTTCCCCTGAGATAAATTTGTTGTGTGAATTCTATTTCCATAATTATGCTATGACTCAAGACCATGATTGGAATCCACTGTGTTATGTTAGGGATTTCCAATTGAGGGAATTTATGTCCAGGGTACATAATGAGATCAATTGGGCACAACAATATGGGGCTTATAAACAAATAGAATCCAACATCCCTCTACCCATTAGGGCTGAATCAAGAAACCCAAGGGACATTTACAAGGATTGGCACAAAATTATTTTTAGACCTAGCTATGGTAATAGGATCATGCCCTAGATAGAAGTAGTCTACAATGAATATGAGGTGGTGGAAAAAGTAAAAGAGGAAATTGTGAAGAGATACCTATGACAAAGATGGAACAACCTAACTGATGAGCTAAAACAAGTCGAGTCCCACTCTATACAGAACTATGTTGCAACACTTAAAAGAGTTGACAGATATATATAGATTGGAAGGACAAAGGGATGATTTTGACTTCCACTAACTTTTTAGCCACCCATCTTGATGTGGCCCACGCCAAATTATAGGTTTTACCACTATGAAATTGCTACAGAGAGACATAGATGGAACAGATTGGATAGACAACAAGGGTTCTATTGGGATCCTGATTCATGTACAAAAAACACTGATGTAGGATAGTTGGTGGTTGCAAATTTTAGGGCATTGGCTAAGCAGAAGAAAAACCCTTCCCCTGCTGGAGGACCAAAAAAACCTTAGGTTGGGGAGAGTGATGAGTCTAGTTTATTGTTTAGTTTTGGTAGAATTTATGATCTATTTGTTGAAGTTTTCATGGACCTTTATGTTTGAATGTTGATATTTCCTCAAAACCATAAACATTAGGCCTAATTTTATTTCTGCAAATCTTTAATGACATTGGCATGTTATAAGGACTATCTGTGTTAATTCTACATGTGGATTAATGAATGTTCTTTTAGATAGTTACAAATATGTGATTATTGTGTGTACTAATATTGCCATGTAGATATGATTACAGGCCACTAAATTGACAAGATTCTGCCAGCTGGTTGGTCACCATAATGTTCAACAAGGGAATCAATGAAAGGTCAGTGGAGGTTGATGGTGGGAGGTTCCTCATGCAAATAAAGTTGTAACTACCTTAAAAATGCTCTTTATTACCATTGAGAAAATATAGGTGTTACTGTTGTGCTACATCTATGTTGAGGCAAGCATGTATGACCAGATTCTGCGCATGCGTAACTGCCTCTCAACTTTTCATTCTTTCCCTAAAATGGCATCCTCCTAATCTATTGGAGTTGACCACCTTGCTAGGTGATTAGTTAGTAGCTTCTTTTCCTATAAATAAGACTTAGATGCTCCTTCTCAGGAGGTTGCGTGATTTGACAATGTACTTGCACTCTTAGTTTTCAGCAATATAGTTACACTGCTCTATTGTACTCATGTTTTCCAATGAATAAAATGAAGTTATAAGTCTATGCATATGAGTTTACATTAGTTTTAGAGGATACTCGTCTAGGGGCCCCCATTTGGTGAGCATTTCATCCTTTAGTTTAGTTTAGTTTAGTTATTACTCTTTGTTCAGTAATTAGTTAAGAATCTGGCACTGACTGTTCTTGCAGCCACTAGAATTCCATTATGTGACTCTTCTTGCAGCCAAAGAAGACAGAGTAGTTTCCTATTTGTTTGCTCAGATTTTTGTTTCTTTAATGAATTTCAACTTAGTATAGTTGTTGGTTGATGTGCAACACCTATGTTATTTCTTTCTAAGCAATTTACCTTTAGCATTATGTTTTTATTAGTTGTAGAATGAATATGGTTACTTTGGATCCTTAGTGCACATACTGTGCTAACCCATTTCAAGTTCACATCCCTGGGTTGATAAGTTAAATGCACCTTCATGATGATTGAAATGGCTATTCAGTTTAGATGTCCAATCTCTGAATCACAACTATAAGGGATTAGTTGTTAGATCATTATATGAGGCCAACACACCCATTAAGGTTCAAACAGAAAAGGGAAACCAAAATTCAAACAAGGTACTTTAGATTCTTACAAAGCTATTCCACTTAACAACATAATATGAAATCACCAAAAACTTTAACAAGATATTGAAAGAGTATCAAAAACATGATTCAATTCCTATAAGCTAAGGTTCGGAGATCATAAAGCTTAACAATTGAAAGTTGATAATCAAGACTTATTGTAGACACTGAAAAATTCCTGATTGATACTATGCATATGATCATGATCATCTAACATTGTTTCTTCTAAAATCATCTCATATTGATCAATTAATTGAATAATCAACATTATTTAATTAAATTCAACAAATTTAGCTATTAATCAAATAATGAAATTTATTGGATTAATTCACCCTTCTTCTAACTAATTATTCATCTTATTTAATTAAATCAAATCATTTAATTAAATCCTCTCTTATTCCTCTCATTTGATTAAAAATCAATCAAATCAAATGTCACATCTCCTAATTCACTCCAATTAATTAATTCTAGATTAATTAATCCTAAATCAACTTTCTAATCATCATTATCAAATCCTCCAACTTTTAACTCCTCAAAGGTTAAATCAAATCATGGTCAACTAACTAGGTTGCACATGAAAATAATTTTCAATTAATTATTTAATTCATCTATTTTCCCTCACCAAGGCATATTCCTCTCAACCACCTCATTCAATTTCCCTCCAAAGGTTTTCAAAAACCTATCACATCATCTTACATTTGCAATAAATTCTCTTACAACCTTTCAAACCCTCTTACATCCTCTCAAATCTCATTCAATTCCTCTTACACCAATTTCAAATTCTCAACCATCAACATTTACTTTTCTCCCATCCTCCCCCACTCACACCTTTCCCAAAATGTGCTCCAACTTCCTCCAATAGAATTGTGACACTTGGAACATTCTCATTGGCTCTCAATTTATCCAAAATTCACCAATTTCCCCCATTCTTCAACCCTTGGCTTCTATAAATAGAGACATCCTTTTCACAATATGGATCCACAACTTCATGCATTATCATTATAGGCATTTCACTCCATAGCTTCTCATCATTTTCAAGCAATTTAGCTAGATTATAGCCATTTTCATACTTGGATCATTTACACTTCATCAATATTATCAAATGGATTGGGAAAGGGCTTCTTTCCACATCAAAGGAGCACCACTCCCCCTATGGGATGGAGGTTTAGCTAGTTCAATTTGATTTAAATGTTATCTTTCATTAGTTTCTTGTTATTTTCATGTTTTCTCTTGAATTTGGCTAAAGAATCTCATAGGGAATATTATATTTTCTTTTCTAACATGTTTGACACTTGGTTTGTGATCGCTTATTAGTTTGTGTAGGTTTGGTGTTTGCATTTTGGTGCTAGAAGGAGGGCAGATCAACTTAACATGTTCAATTTCACTTGATTTTCCCATTTTTTTGGAGGTATAGGAATGCAACATTGCCTTTGTGTAAATACAACGTTGTAGAGAGTCAATTTTGTTCTACAAAGTCACATTCTCTACGTCGCACTACATATGCACACTTTTGTAGTGTCACTTTTGATCTAATGCCGCATATGCACTCTATGTCTTCTGTCTTACATTTTTGCTATAGAGCACCACCTTTGTTATAACCCTGTATTCATGCTCTCTATTTCTGTAGAGTAGAGCACCACATTTGTTTTTTAGTGCCACATTTGATAATCCCAGAGTGCTGCATTTGTAGTCCAATTTCACATTTGCAAGAAACAGGGGAGGATAAAAATTTGAAGTCTCAAAAGCATTTGTCAATGCTCTTTGTGGTAATCTTGGGCTTACATTTTTGTAATTCATTTTCTAGGACCAACTAGATTCAATTTGGACTTAAAATTAACCTACAACTCAAGCTTTTTCAAGTTGGTTAAAATTGAACCTTAGATACTAGAATTTTGAGTTTGGATTCAAATTGAACAATCAACTTTCACACTCAAAATTGGTGCTATAGAAAGAACTTACTTATTTCCTTTGAGGACTAAAAAAAATTTGTGTTTGCTTTGTTTTGTAATATTCTTTACAAAATCTTGTCATTCAAATGAGTATGCACTACTCTTGTGCTTCACAATGATCTTGAGAATCAAAAGCATTTTAGTGGCATTAGGTTGTCTTAAATATTGCCTCCACATTTCAAATTTGGGTTTTTTTAAAATTGAACAAATCTTGCTAGTGTGAGAAAAGGCATAAAGTGTGTCCTCTCTTTGTTCATACAAAAAAGGATTGATCAAACTACAGATGTACTTACTTGCTTTTGTTCACCTTTAGAGGGGATTTCCTAAGACCAATTTGAAGGTGACTCCAACCGGTTTTTCACTCAGGTTGGTATATAAATGGATAAGACTAAACATCAAATCCTCATAGTATGTAGGCCTTAGTCGTACAGTGTCTTTTAGAATGGGGTACTATTGTAAAAAGTATAAGCACTCCTAGTAGGATTGATTAAAGCCTTCAGTGGCTTGCTCGATGCTCGCAAGGTGCCATGTCCCTGAGCACCCTGACTACGAACCAATTTTTTTAGAAGCCAAAATCCTTACTATTTGTTGGTGTAAGAACAGTCATTTTGAAGCCATCCCACATACTTGTAGTTTTGAGTAGAGATAAAAATTTTGTCATGGGAGATTCATGAGAACTTGAAGCTTGGCTAACTCGTAGAAGTGAGTGTCATGGAGGGGCCAGTGTGGTAAAGCTTCTTTCATCTGCTCTGACTAAGCGTAGCTAGAGAAATCCATGTGGGAATTCAACAAATATTTCCTTTTCTATCCTAGGGTTGTATAATTTTCAAGTTAGTCACATAGTTTGTTTGGATTCAAAATCTTGAAAAAAAACATTCAACAAGGTCATAAAATTTCAAACCCTTTAGAAAGAGAAAATAACTTTGAAAAGTCCAAATTTTACTACTTTTCCCTTGGGATTCTATCCTTAGAGGCTTCTAAATATTTGGGCCTATATCTCAATTTTCTCTCTCTAAAGTCAACATTAGGAAACTATTGCCTTGATTCTCTTGATTTCCACATAATGGACCTTGTGGGATGAAAATAAATTGAGACATAGACATTTAGTTTGAAAAGCTAAGCAAGAAAGTGTTTGTGGTAAAAAGAATCCATTAAGCAAAGATAAAGGACAAATTGAACCCCACACATGTGTTTGTTCAAATGATTTCCTGGAAGATCAAAGTACCAAAACCAAAGTCTATCAATTGTCACAAATGTCTTAGTCCAAGAAATCTCAAGAAACATCAGTCTATGATTTATCAAGTTAGAGAAAGATTGGTCTATAAGTTTTACAAATGGGCATCAAAGGACAACCCAAACTTGTACTCATTTTATTATTGTCAAAATCCATCTCTCTTCCAATGTTTCAGTATCTAACTTAGGGTTGAAAAAAGTTCTTAGAAGTATAACATGTTCTTCAATACCGAAGTCTTGTAAACAAAATTCTCTCTAGGTTTACCTAGGATCAAAATTAACACTTTCATCCATAAAAAAAAATCAATCAAAATCCATCTCACAAACAACTCTTAGAATCTTGGAAAAACCCTTCATGATATACTTTTGGTAATCCTTCAAATAAAAAATCATCTTGTTTGACTAAGTGTGTGTGGATGAATCTTTCTTCATACAATTAGTTAAATTATCATCCTTGTGGAAAAGTTTATTCCAAGATAACATCCAATATCTCAGGGTTTATGAGTTCATTATCTAAAATCCAAATCCAAAATCCAAATCAAATCCAAAATCCAAAATCCAAAAATCCCTAAAGTCCAGTATCCCTCCAAGGTTTCTTAAGAGTTCAATCATTCACATCATCCATCTTTCATTTATCTCATCATTTGATCCTTAACACCCTAGTTTTTCTTTTTTGTACCTACAAGTTTAGACCAACCTAAGGAGTTAGAGGTTTACCTCCCATATTCCTGAAAGTTGATCCTTATTTTATGGTACAAACTAGATCTCAACACAAGAAAAACATGGAAACAAATAAAGAAACATCCACTTCAAGTGACTTGAGTCAAACTACACCTAAAATCAACCCCATCGGATCTAACAATCCCTCACTCAACCTTCCTCTACTACCACAAGATCTTCAAGAGGGATGTTTCCAAGTGGAGGATATCACCAACAATTTCCTAGGAATGACTCAAGATGAAATCACAGACATAGTCCAAAATCATAATAACCACAAAATTGTCAATACAATGATGAGACTTAATCCTTCACAATACATGTTAGCATTAGCAAAGGAAGGGGCTAAACTACCTTTTGATTATGATGTGATCACTATTGTGGAGCAACCTCTTGGGAATATCCCACTAGTATCATTCAAACCTTCCTTCTGAAACATCATCCAACCCATCCCACAACCAATATCATCTCATGCTCCAATTCAACCCATGGTTACCAAGGGAAGTTCATTGCTTCACGCTCTTCAAACACACCTTGCAAATAACCAGGACTTAGATGAAAACACCATCTTTGGTCTACCAAATACCATTCCTCAAAATCCAAAACATCCATATGTCCCACTCATCTTTCATGACACCAAAAATCCATCCACTCTCGCCGCATCACTGACATATTCCCTTGATACACAAGTCTCTCTCCCCATAACTTCACAAGGACAAGTGGGTCCATTTGGAAAAGGGGGAATCTTTGATGCCTCATCATCACTTTCTCAAGGAAATACACCACCAATATTCCCACCATTTCTGCCCCTAACATCAACATCCACACAAATCTTTAGTTTAGGGAAACCCCCTTTACCAATCCTCAATCAATCAAATCAAAATAGTCCTTCGATCGTGAATAAAATCAACATACCAAATCCTCCAAATTTTCCACCAATATTTCAACACCAGGTGGAACCAATCCAAATAACACAATCAATCACCACACCATCTATAACACCTCAAAATATGGTCTCCCAAGGACCTAGCATATCAACCGCACCGTCTACCACACAACCCATTATCATCACTCAAATGACACCTCAACAACCACCTCAGCAAAATCTCATCACACCATCTCAAACCATTCTAAATCCTCCACCTCCACCACCAATTCCAAACATGGAAAACCAATACAACATTACCCTACAAGCAGCCCAATAAGCCTATCAAAAGGAACTTTGATAATTCCAAAATCAACAAGCTATGCAAGCTGCACAACAAGCTGCTCAAAAAGCATAGGAATATCAAGCCACACAACAAGCACAATAGGTTGCCTAGGCAAAATCACAAGATTTATTGCAACAACAACAAGCTGCGCAAGTTGCACAAGCTACACAAGTTGCACAGGATGCGTAGGCAACACAAGCCACACAGGCTGCCCAAGTTGCAAAAGTTGCCCAACAAGCCCAAGCTAAGGCACAAGCTCAGTATCAAGTGCAATGAGCTCAAGCACAAGCCTTGTTACAACAACAATCTTATCAGCAAGCTTTACAACAATACCAATCACAAAAACAAACAACTCAGTTACACTTCCAACAACAAGCATTGTTGGCACAATAACAACAAGACCAACAACAAGCCTTGTTGGAAAAATAACAATTTTAGGCATACCAACAAGCATTAGTGGCACAATAGAACTCACAGTAGCCTCCCACAAACACACAAAACAACCCACCACCTGCTCAAATAATCAAACCAGCTCAAAACACATTCAACCCACCACCCAATCCGCAAAATGATGTGTCAACACAAATCAAATTACTCTCACAAAAAGTGCTAGATCTACAATCAGGGAAAACAACAAAAACTCAAGGGAATTTGTGCCCTTATCCATTCAACAAAAACATTGTGATGGTTCCATTCCCACAAGGGTTCGAGATACATAAATTTGACAAATATTGTGGGACTGGCATCCCTGAAGATCACATTAGGGAATTTCATGTCCACTATATGGAAGTTGCATAGGACAAGTCTTATCTCATGTGACTATTCCCTTGGAGTTTGGTTGGACCAACAATGGAATGGTTCTCTTTCCTTCCTCTCATAATCAAAAAGTTCCAAGAAATTGTGGACTTATTCATATAGAACTATTCATTCAACATAGGCATGAATGTGAGTCTAGAAGAACTATCTTCTCTAAAACAAGCCAAGGGGGAAACATTTGCATCCTTCTTGCAAAAATGGCAATCCAAGGCCAATCGGAACAAGTGGGCCATGCTCGAAGAACAACAAATCGGTACTGTCATCGCCAATCTTGAAGGGACCTTGTCCTTCCATCTAAAAATGTAATGCATCACCACATATGACCAGTTGATCCCCAAGGTGCTCAACATTGAAAAAGCCCTTATTACACAAGGGGTTACACCTACTTATCAAGACAACCGTCCATCAACTAGTTACAATGAAAAAAATCACACATGGGAAAAGAACAAAAATGTTACTAACAATGGTGTGGTTGATGCCACAGTTATAATCAGTGATCCAAGGAAAAACACACAATCATATCAACAATCACAAGTCAATAACCACCATGGAAACAATCGACATTGACCACCAAGGACAAATGAAAGGTTACAATCATATCAACAATCACAAGTCAATAACCATCACAACTAATAAGGGACACATGAAAGCTAGTTACATGAGGCTTAGAAATATGATTCAAGACCTCATTGATGACAAAACCATAACCATTGAACAACCTGCAGGGAATCAAGATCTCAAAATATAGATGAATCCGATGCCATATAACAATAAAGGAAAAAACAATGGTAAGGAAAAGTACAATAATGTGAACCATGTTTACGACCATGTGGTTGCATCCTTAGATGAGTGGGTCACTATTGTCAATATCACAAGATCCAAAGCTGACTATGGAGTCACCACATGTGGTGGAAAAATTACCATCTAGGACAATCCCAACCACCCAAAGCACCTGCTACCAATTTGAAGTCAATAACCAATGGGTATAATGTCCTAGATCAATTGAAAAAGACTCCTGCCTAGATTTCCATCATGGAATTATTAAAAATATCACCCACACATAGGGAAATCCTAGAAAAGGCATTGGTTGCATCCACTATCGCCACAGATCTTGATGCAAATTAGTTCCAAGCTATGGTCGGAGATATCACCACCCCACATCTCCTAACATTTTTCAAACAAGATCTTCCAACCCAACCATCTCATAACCGCACACTCCATCTTGAAGTCATAGTCCATAAGAATAAAGTCAAAAGAGTCTTGGTGGATGGGGGTGCATGGTTGAATATTTGTACTCTCAAGCTAATAAAGAATCTGGGATTCTCTAAAGATGACACTGAAAAGGGAAAGGGTATTACCATTAGGGCCTATGATGATCAAGAATGGGTGTCTCAAGGCACCATTCAACTCCCTATTCAAGTAGGGCCAACAATCATGGAGACCACATGCCAAGTCCTTGATCTTGAAATACCTTACAATATCCTCCTGTGATGCCCATGGATCCATTGCATGTAATTTGTTGCATCCGCCTTCCATCAATGTGTGAAGTTCCCTTATCAAAACCAAGAAGTCACAGTCTATGGAGATCCTAAACCATTTTATTATTGCAAAAATCTAGAAGCCAAGTACTACAAGATCCCTCAAGTTTTGAAGAATGATGAAGGACCCACATCTCTATATATAGAACCATCTACCTTAGCCTCCACTTCTGAGACAAAAACACCCTCCATTTCAGACATCTCTAATATTAAATTCATTATCCAAGATAATGGGTGTGGGGAATACAAAATGAAAAATAGTTCCTTTGTAATAGGAGAGTTACCTCAATCTCCTTGATCTCATGGGAAACCACAAACAATTGACACATCATCTCAAAAATTCAAAGAAGACCCCTCCAGATTCAAAAGGTGGGGGGACCTAAGTCAGGAAGTGGTATATGAAAAGGATATATCAAGCTTATTGTATCAAGATGAAAAGCCCATACCTGATCTTCCCATGGACAATGACAGCAAAGGATTGTAGTTAATGCAAGGATGGGGCTATAACAAAAATGAAAAGCTTGGGAAAAATGATAATGGTCATTTAGAACCCATTATTCTTGAGAGGTACCTTAAGAATCTTGGCCTTGGAAGTAACCCTCTGAAGTTAATCATACGTGGCAAAGGGGCCCCAGTTAAAATAGTCAAAGCTTCCCCCTCGGTTCCTATATCAATTACTTATCCTTTTGATGACCTCATCACTAACCTACCCATGTTATTTGAGCACTCCCCCCTCTATATGATCAGTACCCTATCTTTCAAACCAAGTAATAAGACCAATGAGCTAAAACTTGTCTACCCCAACTCATTGATTATGACCAACAAGGACCACCGATCTTAGACACATTCGAAAATGATGAGTCTCTCTCAGAATTCATGGGACTACAAGATACTCTATTATATGGAGACCATAAAGTTGGATTTGACATTGATTTGGAAACACATACATACTATGGGGAAATGATTGAATCCCTGAGTCACAAAATTGAAAATTTAAGAGTAATATCTAGGTCTTGAAGTGAAAACCACACGGTGGCACTTTTTGACCCAAAAAAAGTAAAAAGAAAGGATGTACTGAGGGTGGAAACCTCTTTGAGGCACCAAAGGATGAGGGCTTCAATCTTCCCCTTAGTTCTATTCATTAGGGAAAATCAACAGTCTTGGTAGAGAAGTTCAATCCCGGTCAACCTAGGAACTGAAGAATCACCACATATCACCTTCTATGCAAAATCACTTTTGACCAAAGAACAAGAACTTCTAGTTGCATTTATGAGAGAAAAAAAGGTAAAATTTTTATGGACCTATGCTGACATGCCTAGTCTTGATCTGGAAGTTGTGGTTCATCATCTATCCATGTATCCGGAGGTGAAACCAGTAAGACAAAAGTTGAGAGAAGTGTATCCATAGATAGCATTACTAGTCAAACTTGAACTGTAGAAGCTCCTTGACGTTGGCTTCATATGACTGATTGATTATCTAGAGTGGGTTCCAAACCTTGTACCTATCTCTAAACCCACTGGGGGCATCCACATCTGCATTGAATTTAGGGACCTAAAAAAAGCATGTCCTAAGGATGATTTTCCTCTTCCAAATATAGACATGATTGTGGATATGACGATAGGACATGAAATGCTATAATTAATGGATGGGTTTTCAGGGTACAATCATATCATGATAGCTAAGGATGATCAACAAAAAATAGTTTTCATTTGTCCATGGGGAACTTATTGCTGGAACATGATGTCGTTTGGGTTAAAGAATGCCAGAGCTACCTACCATAGAGCTATGATGCTAATCTTCCACGACATGATTCACAAAACTATGGAAGACTATGTGGATGACATATTAGCCAAATCAAGAAAGTGTCAAGATCTCATAGTGGCATTAAGCTCCATGTCTTATAGACTAGAAGAATACAAGGTTAGGCTCAATCTTAAGAAGTGTCTTTGGTGTACAATCAGGAAAGCTCCTAGGGTATATTATATATATGAGGGGAAACGAAATAGACCCTTCCAAAGTCAAAGCTATTATTGAGATGGAGGCACCACAAACACTAAAGTAGTTAAGGGGTTTGGAGGGAAGGCTCTAATCCATTCATCGGTTTATAACACAGTTAGTAGATAAGGCTATCCTATATTCTCATCTACTCCACAAGGGGGTAGCATACAAATGGGATGAGAAATGTGATCAGGTGTTCAATAAAATCAAGAACTACTTGCCAACACCACCAGTCCTTATGCAATCAACTTCGAACAAGCCATTGATACTATATATATCAGCAACAACAGTAGCCCTTGGGGCTCTCTTACCTAAACATGATGAAAATGGGAAAGAGAGAGCTATTTACTATATCAATAGAACCATGGTGGGACACGAGTTGAATTACACATTCATTGAAAAGGCTTGCCTACCAGTAGTGTTTGCTGCATAGAAATTTAGACACTACATGTTGGCTCATCAGATAAAACTCATCGCCAAGATAGATCTACTCAAGTATCTCCTTTCTAAAGCAATGCTCACAGGGCGAATGGATAAATGGGTCATGATCCTAATAGAATATGGCATTGAGTATGTAGAATGGAAAGCCATTAAGGGACAAGTAATTGTAGACCAACTAGTAGAGGTACCGATATATTCAGAGAACCCACTTATATAAGCATTTCCAGATGAGTTCGTTTTCAACCTCAGTGCAGTAGATCATTGGAAAGTATATTTTGATGGATCCTACACACAACATGGGATAGGAGCAGGATTATTCTTCATCATACCACAAGGATATTGCATACCAAAGTTATATAAGTTGTCTTTCCCATGCAAAAACAACATTGCAGAATATGAGGTTCTTGCCATAGGACTCAAAATTGTAGTATAATGGCAGATTATGACACTTAAGGTCTATGGGGACTTGCAACTTATCATCAACCAGGTCAATGATGATTACCAAACGAAGGATGACAAATTGATCCCATGCAAGAAATTGGTGGAAAGCCTCAAATAATTCTTCATTGACATCACATTTGAGCAAATACCAAGGGCCAACAACATAGCAGCCGATGCTATGGAAACAATCAGATCACTACTGGATATCCCATACAATGTCGATAAACATGAATTCCTAGTAGAGAAGCTTCTCACACAAGCATTCAAGGTACTAGAGTTTGAGTTCATGTGTGAAATTGTTGGTCTCGATGACCCTTGGTACCACAACATATACACCTACTTGAAAATAGGAGTCCTCCATGCTGATATCACCTTGAACCTTAAGAGAGAATTTTTCAAGAAGTCATCTTGTTTTGTTATCGTAGGAGACACCCCATACCATAGGAGTATCAAAGGAGCCCTTTTGTGATTCCTTAACCTTGAGGAAGCTTTGACTGATTTAACTAAGGTACATGATGGAATTTTTGGATCACATTTGAGTGGTATGACCTTGGCCAAGAAACTACTGAGGACTGGGTACTATTGGCCTATGATGGAAAGAGAAGCTCATGACTATGTCTAAAGGTGTTTGCAATGTCAAAAACATGGGGACCTCATCCATGCACTAGCTCAGGAGCTCCAACTGATTATAACACTTGGGATCTTTTCACAATGGGGCCTTGATCTCATTGGTAAAATCACACCCATCTCATTCAATGGACACAAGTTCATTATCACTGCCATTGAGTACTTCATGAAGTGGGTAGAGGCCATTCCAATGACCTACATCATAGGGAAATAGATCTCTAAGTTCATCCTGAACTACCTCATCTTCCGCCATGGTGTTCCACAAGACCTTATCTCAAATAACAAGACATTTTTCAAAAACTAGGATGTTCAAGAACTATGCCAAAAATTCAATATCCAACATCGCTTCTCCACTTCATACTACCCCCAAGGAAATGGCCAAGTTGAGGCTTCTAATAAAACCATCTTGAAAATCCTAAAGAAGATAGTCAATGAAGCTGGTTTTGACTGGAACCTACAACTGAATCCTACCTTATGGGCCTACCGAATAAGTATCTACAAACCTATAGGTACAACACCCTTCTTCTTGGTCTATGGATCAAAGGCCATCCTCCCCATTGAGATCGAGCTCCCATCCTTAAGAATATCATTGCAAAATCTCATTACTGATGAAGAATACTGAGTATCACAGCTGAATGAGCTAGAACTACTAAGTGAGTGGAACATTGATGCCTTAATCCATCTAAAAGTCTACTATAACCATCTCAAGTGAAGCTACAAACAAAATATTAGGAGTTGGAACTTTCAAGTCAGAGAAATTGTGTTGAAGAAGAATCATAAAAATGTACCAAATCTAGACAAGGAGGGAAAGTTTGAACCCAACTGGTTGGGAGCCTTCATCATCACAAGTTATAAATTAGGAGCATATCAACTATCTACACCCTAAGGTGAGCCTCTACACGAGCCTATCAGTAGCTCCCATCTTAAAAAATTTTATGCCTAAACTTATAGGATGTAAATCCAAAAATACAAAAAAAATAAAAAATAAAAAAAAATCCAAAAAAATCAGAAAAAGGATTGAAAAAAGTAAGGAAAAAAAACCGTCCTCAAGTGAAAACCACTTTGGTGGCGCTTTGGGCAAGTACCTTGGTGAAAACCATGCAAACAGGACCTCGTGTAAATAAGCACTTTCCATTTGTGGCATGATCTCTACGGCTTGTTCTGCATCATTCATCCATCACATTCCATTAATCCTTCCATTTCACACATCTACTTCTGCATCATAGCTTGATCTTGTGTTTGTATCATGATCCCTCCTAGTACTACTTGGCACATTCCTAAGGTCAGTTTTTCCTACCTATATCAGAGTAGTCTATCACATCATGCTAGGGGCATATTCTTATACCTACATTGAATCAGATTCATGTATATTCTTGAAGTCTTCCTTAAAATTAGAAAATCCAAAAACATTTAGAAAAATATAAAATACAAAAACATTAAAAAAAATAGAAATACAAAACATCATAAAAATAAAAAAAACGCAAAAACATCCAAAATATGTAAAAAATCCAAAAACAAGTCGAAAACACAAAAAATTCAAATATAGAGTCATCATGTCAAACTACAGATCTCCGAGCTTTGAACGTAGGCAAGGCCATCATCAATGTGCCCCCCGAGACACATTAGGTCAGTCCTTTAGGATTCTATCACAATAAACTAGAAATCCATTTGTTCATATCTCATCAATAATCAATTTTATGTTAGTTGAACTACGTGGTCTCTGTGTGTATAACTTAGGCAAGGATGATATTGATCAGCCCCTGAGGCCCCTAGGATAGGTCTAGGTTAGGTTCTTGGTCAAAATCTCAAAAAACACAAAAACATTGGAAAATTTGATTTTTTTTTTTTTAAAACATCTTGAAAATACTAAAAACAGCCTCAAAACATTTCACAAAACATCAGAAAAATCCAAATATTTGAAAAAATCCACCCGTCCCATCTCCATTTCACCTGCAATAAACATTCACTCATAATAAATGACCGTCACCCCTATCCTTTAGTGAAACAATCAAAAACAAGTATAGAAAATTGAAAGTGAAAAGCTCAAACATCAAGGTCTAAAGTCTAGGTCAATACGTAAACAAGTTGGTAAACTCTTGGTATTAATAGCCCATTGTCTAGTTGGTCCCAAAATCATCTGATAACATCATGTCCTAGGACGCATCCTTCCTACAATGGACATCAACATCAGGCATCACCATAGTTTAGTCTTGGCTAGAGGTATGAAGAACATTAGCTTTTTTGTTTACTTGATCTTTGTCTTGTTGATTTATCTTATTGCGCTCATTCCAATGACCTCTCGATGATGTCCAATCAAAATGATTTAGAGAGAAAGGAATGGGGCATTGATCATTATTTTTTTTCGTCTATGCTTGTTGGATATTTTTGTAATATAATGTTGGTCATGCTTACTTTGTTCAGTCTATAGGGATGGTGTTTTGGATGTCTTGTTGACTATTCCTAGGAAGGTCTTTCCTTTCTATGTTTTGGTCTGAGATGTTTGAAATATCTAAACTGCATCCTAATAGGGTTTTGTATGCCAAGTGTGAATGGGGATACTCCTATCTGATTGTCAAGTCAAAGTCCATCACACTAGGTACAATTCCATCTTGGTTATTTATACCTTGATGCATTGTATCTACGTGTGTTATAAAAAATAAGGCAAGTAAGCTCTTTATGTCCCCAATCTATGATAAGAAATCAACATCATTATCATCATGTTTTTACATCATCTTGAAGTCAAGAGTTGATTTTCTCTTTCTTCTATCTTTTCCATATATTAATACGAACATGGTACCATTGTATTCAAAATTAAAAACATCTATATATATGCATCCATCTTGCATCCACAAAACCACTAGCATATTGCACATATCATCATAAAAGGAAACATCATTTGTTATTCTAAGCATCTTAAAACCATCTCATTTGCATCATCATCATAACATAGATCTGTTAGTCTAAGCATCTCATAATCCATACATTTTCATTAAACATCCATCACATGACCACATAAGCATTATTAAAATCATCACATCTTGCATCATGCATACATACATATGGCATCATCATATAGCACATAGAAAGGATACTGAAAAAAGAAATGGAACATATCATTGCATTACATAAATAGATTTGCATCCATCACATATAAATTGCATCGACATAGATCCTTCATGCATAGATAATATCACATCACATCATAAAGCATAAAGCATCATAGTATAAACATTACATACATCCATCCATCCATCCATATATATACACATCACATAAAATAAAATAATCATCACATCATATAAATGCATCGCAAGTCACCTCATATATATATATCAAAAAAGTTGAATGTCATGATACATCAAAATTAGATATATAGTATCATCATCAAATATATAAAAGCCTAGTCAAAAGCTCATCCAATGAATGTATACACATCATCAATCTGGCTGTACAAAAATGTGTTCAAGTGTACTATCAATATCTTGAGCTGCCCTCACTCTGTCGGTCTCCGTGATGGCTGCCTTTGCTATGGTAGTGAGACCCTAATGGTCTCCCTGATGTGCATGTGCGAGGGGTCCTAGTAGGAGTAATTGGCTAAGATGGGAGAAATTTGGCTCCTGCCACTCCTAGGCCACAACTCTATAGTACATTTCCTTGTAATACAAGGCCTCTTATATCGCTCAGTCATACATCTCAGCCGAGACCGTGGACTATCCCTGTATCTACTATGCTGTAGCCTCTAGTTGCTGCCTCTATCCTATCTCCAGTGCTAAGGCCATGTCTGAATCCTACCTTATCTGGTGCTCCTACACCACCTCCTTCCATGCCTGGTCCCTCTCCCAGACCAATGTTTGAATCTAGGCTTGAGCCTATTGAAGCTTCCCTATCAAAACCTAAATCTATGCCTGCAACACTACTATCTGTCCATCCCTAAGATTGGGACTCGATGATGGTCGTGGGGGTGGAATGTGTTGATGTGGCTGAATTGGTGGTCTCTGTTCAATAGGTGGCACCAATGATGGGATCTAACCATCATGATCTCCACCCATGTCCTATGCATCTTGTGATTGATACACTGGTTGTTGTGGAACTTGTCCAATCCTGGGTCCTTTGACTTGTCCTCTAACTATGACTGGCATAACTGGTAAGGTCAATCGAATCAGGGTATGAGTCCACCAATATGCATCATAAGCCCCGGTGGTTCCTGCATCCATAGGATCGTCGAAGTATACCCATGAAACCATGACCAACTATCTAAAATTGTCGATCACCTACTGAGGTGGGATCCTCTATCGCCATGCTGCCTCTCTGGTCCTGCGAGAAAAAATGGCTCTCTGTGTATCATCGGGTGCATCTTGCACCTCCCTGAATAGGTGAGCAACCCTATCTGGGAGGTACCACTCAACCATATAGTGCTCCCTCCCCTGCATATATCGAGACTGTTAATAGTAAAATATATGATCATTGCCATCATGCTATCTAGGAAAATGGAGCCAAGGCCTCCATTGAAATACTGTCATCTCATCAAGAACCTGTCTCTAGTGTGGGATGCCTATAATTCCTATGAAGTGGAGGGTGGTCATCCCCTCGTATTTGTACACCATAGGATCATCATGGTCAGTTTGGACATTTGCTATATGCGGCCTCAAAATGACAATGTGCTCATAGGCCCACACATGAAGAAGGGTAATACCTGCTCAAATGTTGCAGGCCCCACTGTATATGACCTGGTGCATATCATGGTACATGAATGTTAGGATGACTGGCCCCCAGGAGTAGATGGTAATCTCCTCCATCATCTGGGACCAGATGAACCCCAATCCAGTGTTGCATCCTCTAGCTCACTAGTCGGGGACAAGTACTCCCAAGATCAATGCACTGAAAACAAAGTGAAGTAAGGGAAATCCCCTCATATCGGTGAAGGTCTATCTAGCCGATGTCCACCTCGTATGAATCAATGCCGAACAACTAGAAAATGGTGTCACCTCTGGCTACGATGTCATAAATAATGTGCTCCTTGTGAATAGGGATCCTCAAGATCCACCATATGTCCTCCAAGGTGATGGTGGCATTTCCTGTCGTTAAGTGGAATGAAGAGGTCTTGCTCTGCCATCTCTCAACCAATGCTGTCATCATTGCAAGGTGTGTCCTCACCTCGAGAATCTAAGCAATGTGGCTGAATCTGATCATCCCAAGGATAAATAGGGCTTGGTCTGAAAAATGTCTTGCTCTGCGCAAGAACCAACTCCTGTGCTCCTTTGAATGGAGCATTGGTAGGACCTCCTACAATCAAAATGTGCACATCGTCAAAATTAATCACCTTCACACATTTTCAAAATTTAAAAAATCCTTCAAAAAGAAAAAGTGAATCGACATGGCAAAGGTGGTGTGACATTTTCAAGAGCGACGCTCTACATTTTGAAAATGCGACGCTAAAATCAAAGGCGACACTGTCTTCCAAAGGCAAGTTGGCATTTCCAAGCAATGCCAATATCTCCTAGGGCTGTGCAATGCAATATTGCAAAGGCGAGTTGGAATTTTTTGTATGACTCTGGAACCATTCAACGCCACGTGACACTTTGGTGAAAACATGGGTCGACATTTGCAAAAGTGACATCACTTGTGACAAAAGCAACACCCTAGAGGACCACTTTTGGTTGACCTAAAAGACCCCTAGTAAATGCACTAAAAACACACAAAACGAGAAAAGTTTTGAAAGGCATACAAGGGGTCATGCATCCTAAGGCCATTGGAACTCACGAACCCGATCCATTCAATGTATTGGAAGCACACAAGTAGCCATTCTGTCAGCACCTCAGAGGAAAATTGCTAGAATCTCTAAAGCTCAAGTGAGCAAATGATTTGAAACTAACCCTCTTAACCCCATTTATGCAACATTTTTAGGGTTTTTTGGGGTTTTTTTAGGGTTTTTGAACCCATTTAATCCTTTTTTCCCAAACAAGGCCCACTTTGATCATTTTTCATTGCCGTAAGTGCAATTTCGCATCCTGTGGGTTGTTTTCCGCTCCTAAATCATTGTTGAATCTTTTTCCCTAGCTTGACCAAATTTTACAAATTTTCGCCTAATCTCTCAAGGGGGTAGTGTAGTAGCATAATTCCTTCTGCTGGGGTAGCAGTAAGCCATCCAAAAAAAAAGTTTTTTTTTAAAATTTTGATCATGCCAGTGTTATTCTTTGAAATAATGTAGCAGGTACTTCGCTTCAAAGAGGGGAAAAATGTAAACACCAAAAAAGTCTTGATTGATACTATTTATCTAATCTTGATCAACTAACACTGTTTCTTCTAAAATAATCTCAAATTGATCAATTAATTAAATAATTCACATTATTTAATTAAATTTAGAAAATTCAACTATTAATCAAGTAATCAAATTTATTGGATTAATTCACCCTTCTTCTAACTAGTTATTCATCTTATTTAATTAAATAAAATCCTCTCTTAATCCTCTCATTTGATTAAAAATCAATCAAATCAAATGTCACATCTTCTAGTTCACTCCAATTAATTAATTCTGGATTAATTAATCCTAAATCAGCTTTCTAATCTTCATTATCAAATCCTCCAAATTTTAACTCCTCAAGAGTTAAATCAACTCATGGTCAACTAACTAGGTTGCATATGAAAATAATTTCAATTAATTATTTAATTCATCTATTTTCACTCACTAGGGCATATTCTGAGGTATATTCCTCTCAACCACCTCTCATTCAATTTCCCTCCAAATATTTTCAAAAACCTATCACATCCTCTTACATTTGCAATAAATTCTCTTACAACCTTTCAAATATTCTTACATCCTCTCAAATCTCATTCAATCCCTCTTACACCAATTTCAAATTCTCAACCATCAACATTTACTTCTCTTCCATCCTCCTCCACTCACACATTTCCAAAAATTTTCTCCAACATTCTCCAATAGAATTGTGACACTTGTCACATTCTCATTGGCTCTCAATTTATCCCACATTCACCAATTTCCTCCATTCTTCAACCCTTGGCTTCTATAAATAGAGACACCCTTTTCACAATATGGATCCACAACTTCATGCACTATCATTATAGGCATTTCACTCCATAGCTTCTCATCATTTTCAAGCAATTTAGCTAGATTATAGCCATTTTCATACTTGGATCATCTACACTTCATCAATCTTATCAAAGGGATTGGGAAAGGGATTCTTTCCACATCAAAGGAACACCACTCCCCCAATGGGATGGAGGTTTAGCTAGTTCAATTTGATTTAACTGTTATCTTTCATTAGTTTCTTGTTATTTTCATGTTTTCTCTTGAATTTGGTTAAAGAATCTCATAGGGAACATTAGATTTTCTTTTCTAACATGTTTGACACTTGGTTTGTTATCTCTTGTTAGTTTTTGTAGGTTTGGTGTTCACACTTATATATAGAAATAATGAGAAAACAAAGTATTAGATATATATAAGATCAAGAATAAAGCATAAAAATAAAGGCCACATGAACACAATCTAATACAACTTTGTTCTTGATATTGCTGTTCAAAAAATAAAATGCTAATGTCAAACAATTGAATAATTATCTTGAAATTAATTACAAAAGAGTGATTAAAGCTCTACAAGAAATCTACTATATCCTATTCTACTGCTACTAATAATCTATCTATCTATTGATCAATTCATTCTTTTTGCTCTGGATCAATTCCCCTTTTATAATAAAAGTGAAAAAAGCAAGGATCGAGCAACTCTCCACCACCAAAGTTGAAAACCCTAACAAGTGTCATCACAAAAAACCTCAAAATTTGATAAAAAATTAGATTTCATATGGTAATAAAAATTGAGCTATTTCAATAATGGTAGTGGGTGTAACAACTCGATGACTCAAATCTTCAGCAAGCTTCATGCAAGTCTCTCTGTCAGAAGGAATATATGACCTTAAATACTCGCCTCTATCTAATCTGCTCTGATGTAGGCAATAATGGTAACAACAAAAGAGGCCTAACCCTAGGAATGGCAGAGGAAACAAAAAGGAACTGTGACTCAAAAACATTTGTGAAAGCATTGCTCCAATGGTGAAGAGACCTCCTCGACTAAATATGGGTGACATTGCAAGCGGGGAAGCATTCTTCAAAAAATGGGATCGAGAAATTTGGAGGAAAACACCCACGAGGAAGCCATGTATACAACTTCAGGCTAGAAGAGAAAGTAAAGCCCTTAAAAGGGAGCGCAGCCACTACGTGGCATAATTGCACACCCTTTTTCCAAAAGGCTCCTACGACCTCAAAAAAGATGCACCAAAATGACAAGTGGCAAGATGAAAATGCAAGTTGAAAGAGTGAAGGCCTCGAGGCCAAAAGATAAAATAAAAAAGAAATAAATACCTACGGAACAAAATTTCTCCACAAGTATCAATATCAAAGTTGATGAAGATTTGAAGCATGTTAAACCTAACAGAGATAGCTATGAGGTTGAATCAAAATATAAAGAAGAAATTTCTGATGAATATCCTGAAGAAGAGAATGAAAAGGCACCTCCTAGATATTTTCAAAAGGATCATTCTAAAGAGAAAACTATTGGAAATAAACATGAAGGTGTTCGGACAAGGAGAAGATTTGTAAAGAATAAAGAGCAAGTAATTTTCCCCTCATGTCTCAAATAGAGCCCTGTTAGGTTCCCAAATAAGAACCATGTTTGCTAAGCCTTTAAATGAACTCAACAAACTTGGACTAACATGGGAATTCTTTCAGGTTGTGGGTAACATTTTTGAAAGCAGACCTCCAGATTATGGGCCAACTTCCCCGTTTGATGTCACCTAACTATTAATCTCTGAAGGTAAAGGGTAAGGACAGCATGAAAATAAACCTAATGCTTGAAAAACCTAAGGTGATGCAGCAAAACAACCTAGACCTATTAAAAACCTTACACATTCAAATTAATATCTCAAAACTTGACTCACACAACTCACTTTCCAATGCAGTTCACATCAATAATTTATAAGGAGGTCTGTAACAATGCTTTCAAAAGGAAAATAGATTTTCATAGTCAATAACACCACTAAAAAACATAGCTTATAACCTATAAACATACATTTTATGTTAAATGGATGCAGGAACATGAGACAAGTTTGCAAGGAAAGATGAATTTTCACAAAAAAAAAACTGATCAACCATTAATGGCATACCATGAAACATGAAGAGAGAAGATATAAATGCTCCAATTTATTAATTCAAAGTGCTTACTGTATAATAGGTTTGTCTGAGTTACTTTACAAATCCATGAAAATAACTCCAAGAACATAAAGCTATCCTCCTGCTAGAAAAAAGAAAGAACTCCTCCAAATGTTCAAAATGAACATACTTAAACCAAAACCTACCAAAACATCTCACACAAGTGCTTCTAGAAGATTCTAGCTAGATAAAATAGAAAAGGCCTAAATTAACCTTCTAGAACTCTCCAAAATGTCTTCCACATGAACAAAAATAGGCCAAGTCAATAGTCACCCCAAAAATGTGACAAAAAATGCCTCTAACTAGCCTCCTTTCCACCAAAATTAGTCAAAACACTCATTTTTGCAAGTCATCATTGGTCCTTATGCAAGATTTGGCCACATTCTCCATCATGCAATATGTGTGTTTTTTAAAACACATGGCTTTTAAAAACATTAAAGATAATGACCTTGTTAAGTGATTCATAAAACATCTCTTAACAAGTCACTTTACAAGTCAAGCACAAGATAAGGGACCCCACCATTAATATGTATTACATTTGCATTTAAAAGAAAACTGAAAGTGATTTTCAAATCACTTACATGATATCTTCAAAAGTTGGAAACATATGTAACATATAATATCTTATCTTAAAATTCTTAAAAAGTTTCAAAGGAACTTGACTATATCAACCTACCTTACTTTGCATTCTTGATCACAAATGGCAAAACAAAGTCTCCAAAATACTTGGCCACAAGGTCAACCTCCAAACCCCATGGAAAGCATATTCCAAGTCACATGTGATGTTGGGAAAACACAAAGGCATCACATTTGTTGCATGGCACACTCCATATTGCATTGGTAAGGACCTAGCATAAAGTTGAAACAAGGGGAAACATCCCTAAGGCATAAAATGCCTAATGCAATAACATATGATTTTTGGCTCCCATTAAATTTGACACATGTTTCAATCTTTTAAAACATGGAAAAAAAACAAATCTCCATTGAATAGGGTCAAACCCAAATAACAAAACACCAAAATGATGAGAAAAAATCATCATTTGGTCATTGAATAATTAGGAACAAGACTCTGCCGCCATGGGGTTTCAAGGGCATCACTGGAATTTTTTTTGCTGACTTGTTTTTTTGTGATTCACTGAGGAAAATAACTCAACAGTAGGTAAAGGCTCATCTCGTGGCTTAGAATATGTAATTGTTCCACCTTTTGGATTCATTTGATGAGTAAAGGACGTGGCCTATTGAATAACTCTAATAATTTTGTTTCATTTTTCCCCTTTTTGTTGTTCCTTCTCCATTCAACTGCCATGAAAATCTCTAAGTGAAGCCTTTTGTGGAGAGACAAAGCCTTGAAAATTGCAGAGATTGCATGAGTAAAAGCTGCAGGAAAGTTTAGTTGACCACTCCATTTTCTAATTTTGAAAGAAACCCATATTTTCATTTCTATCCTAAGAAAAAAAAGCATGAAATGCTTGTTGTATTTTCTACACTTGACAAAAACGAGACTCCATTGTTGTTTCTGTTGCTTTTATGAAGGAGAAAAAACCTCCTGGCCTTAGCAATGAAAAGAAAATGGTGCATTTTCGATGTAGCTTTGCTCCTTTCTAAAAACTCCATACTGTCTTTTGATTTTTCCTTTGTACTAACAAATCTCTTACAACTCAGATGGGTTTCTGATGTGTAGAAAAAGAAAGATTTGTTGTGAGCTCGACCTCCATTTTTGCAAACTAGGTTTTTCTACATTCATGTTTTCTGCTTCATTTTGAATTTTAATTGCAAAACCCTATTTTGGGTTTCCCGTAGCATATATTTTGATGCATCTGCAAATGTTTTTTCAAAAGAAGCCAAGTGGGCATCTTGATTTTCTTGAAAAGTTTAGATTTTTTGCAAAAATGCAGATGGTTCTGTAAATACACTCTATTTTTTCGTTTTGTAGCAATTTTGTTTCATATCTTAAAACCCTAGGTGGGTCTTTTCAATTTGAAAGAAAAATCTGATCTTGTTGCAAAAATGATCCAATCTCATTGTACAGTATGAGTATAACCCAAAGACTTGACACATTCTTTTCAATTCCTCATTTCCTCCCTGGCTTTATTGCTGTCATGAAAAGCTTTTCATCTTTTTTCCCCTTGAAATTGATAGTGCCATTACTTGAGATAAGATATTCAATGACAACATTAATTGAGATGTATTCTCTATAAGATTTGACTAGGAACCTCCTCCCGTCAACTCATGATCATCACTGTCCTCAGTTGGAGGAGTTAAGGTTAAATTATGCATGTTAGCTATGACTACCTCGGCTAACAAATCTGTTGGAAGTCTTTGCAATCCAAATTTCTAGGAATTCAACAACCCTATCTCCTTGTCCTGCATCATGTTGTGGCTTCATAACTGCTGCCAAATATTAATTATGCACTTATCTTGATTACATTCATAAGGGGTTGACTAACCTATACCAAGAAATATCATGAAGATTCTTAATCATGATGGACAGTCTCCTCTGCATATGAACCTATCCCGATATGCTATCTTCAATCTTGAAAACTTCATCATGGAAGTTTCTCAATCCTATAGAGTTTGATATTTGACTATGAATATCTGATGACACAGAACACCAAGATAACCACAACAACTATTGCACTATGAAAGCTCTGATGGAGCTCCTTCATTGTTCTTGTGCCATATTGTGTATCATGACCACTGTGCTACCATGACTGTCCTTATCTTCAATGAGATTTCCATACCTCTGTGGTGTTCCATCATCCCTAACTTTTAGCTATCATTGCATGTTCATACTATCATTGTGATGACTGTAGTTCCTGTCCCTGATTTATCATTTGTCTCTTTGATAAATCTACCCTTCTTATAGGGTTTTCCTTTGGAAACCCTACTCTTGGCTGTGTATGGTGTTTGTACTTTTACTCTTGTAACCAACCCTGATGTGGATTGCCTTAACATGATGTCATATACCAGAGATCATTGGAACTGTTATCTCTCATCATTATGTCCTATTATATGACCCTATTGATTGGTGGTTGTCTATGAACTGTCCCCCATTCATTTGATGACTGTTGATGGCCATGCTTAGCCTTTTATAATTGTCATTATGATAGTGAGCATATTTATTACTATGACTGTCCCAGAATTATCAACCTAAACAAGGATCATGTGATAGGATTTCTACCCTTTCTCACTATCACATTGTCATGGACATGCTTTCCAATACTACTTGAGAAGGCCATTATAAACACTCCATATGGTTATCACTTAAAGATGATTGTTCCAATCTTGAACTACCACAAGGAAATGAAGAATTGTTTGATGAAAGCCCAACTTAGTTTTGAAACTACCATGTACATTCTTTATTACATAATGATGATATCAAAGGACTACCCTCCATGCATTTGGACAGTACCGAAAAGGTTTCCTTCACACTATTATGTCACTACATTAAGCATGCTATAACTGGAGTTCTACTGCTTTTCTTAATAACTCCAAATCCTTTGGATTGCAATATCCCTTTGTCATGATGGTATTCACACTTATTTTGCAAGGTTATCACATTTTGCATAACACTTAGTCATTCTAATTTTCTATGATTGTCCCTGCATGATTGAGAAATATCAATCCTTTGGTCCTGCATAGAAAATTTTGGACCCCTTTTGGCTGCCTTCATTGAATTTCACTTTCATTTGATCAACTTGTGTTCTTTCTTTCATTGTTGCTGTCCTAACCTTCATGGTTGTCTTGTAGCATACCCTCATAGTTGCTATCATATACACTTGTACTATGTCCTTGGCTTCCAAAATGAGACATCTCCTCAATGATGACTGCTTTATTATCATTTGTAACTTGCCATTTGTTGTATGGAATCATGATCCATGTTGGATCAGTAATGATGACCAAACCCCTGCATTAAAGCTTATGAGCATACCGACTAATGTTGTCCTTGGATTGACATGTAGCATGCATTTATGATTATTGTCCTTCCATGAGACCATTGTAATGCTTGTTTTCCTAAATGAATTTTCTATTTGATTCCACTACATTTGTCTCCTTTTTGATCATGTTTAGTACATAAATTTTTTCCCATTTTGATCCTAGTGGGCAAACACATGTCCCCTATGTGGGTGACTTGAAATCTCACCTTCCTATGTGATGTGTGGCTGCCTAATAGGGCTACAGTGAGAGGGGCTTGACAACATATTGGAATGCTTCCTCATTGTTTAAGAGATGCATAATTGAACTTGATTCATCTATGAAGTCACTTACATCCTTCATAAACAGATCATGAATCTTCTTAAGAAGATTGAAGGACATATCAGCAAAATATGTTGCATCTTTTGAATATGATAATGAAAGTTGATCAACTAGTGTGATTCCATATTGATTTAATGCATTGATAACAGATAAATCTTTGATCAAGTTGCTCAATTTCCTTTTCCCTTCAAAGTATTCTGAGCTCTATCATCGTGGGAGCCACATTCAACCCACATACTATATTTAACCGAACCAAAATAGTAACTAACCTGTCCTAAATCTGCACACGAAGCAAACAAGTTAGAAAATAGATGCATATTTTGGATTTTTTTGATAACTTCGCTGTTTTCTAGCACATACAAGGTTTGCATGCTTATTTTATATACTTATGGATCAATTTATACATGCATAGGTAGGTGTGTATGTAAGGATTGGGATATTTCATTGTTTAGAGCCTCGCTGAAATATCATTTCTTTTTTAGATGTAGGGGCTAGGAGCACTACAGAGCTGGGGAGGACTCAAGCAGCTCAGGGCAGTAGTAGCAGAGCAGTCAGGCAACCTTGTAACCAATCATTCTTAGGAAATGACTGGTCTCCATTCTTACATGCACATTCATTTGTTTCTTTTTACTTATTCATTTATAAATTGCTTCATATTTCCATTGAATAAGTAAAGTTAGTCCCTTGGCTTGTGAGGGACATGTACACTTCATGATTATAAATAAAAGATCACATTTGAATACATATGATTCTTTTTTCTAATTTTTTGTAATTGCAACATTGAAATGAAAAAATGTAATATGTTTCATTTGACAATCACTCTTTCATTCATATTGAAACTAGGTGTTTTATGGTTTATCTTTTAAATGTTTAAGCAACACAAAAAGAACAAATACTAAGTTACCTAATTTCAGCTGAAAGCTAAAAATCAGGTAATAGATTTGGCAACATCTTCTATATGTTTTCCTTCTAAACATGAGACCGGTTGCCTAAGTTTATCCATTGGGTAGAGGGACACTCAGAAAACTAATACCACTTGAAAATAGCATTGCAAATTACTGTCACTCATAAAACCAACAAGAGACACTTTGAAAATTTATTGAAAACCCAACAATGCAGAATGAAAACTACCACCTAACTATGCAAAACAACACTTAGGGAAAACTGAAAAACATCTAACTAATGAAACTACACTAACCTATTCTAACCAGCAACGAAGCTAGTCAAACAAAACCATTGACATGTTTTGCAAAATAACACCCCTTTTTAATCAGCAATTGATGTATTACATGATTATGCACTGCTGAAAGAATATGAAACACATGTAGATATTTGAAAGACTGTTGCAATATTTCAAGAAATATGCAAAGAAAATCACTTACACCTTGAACTCGATCATGCCTATTGCTGTCCAGAATGGGATAGGTGAGTTGAATTTGATCACCTTCAGCTACAACTCCAAAATCAGCTTCTTAATCAATTGCATCCTCATACTTGGGTGCAAGCATGATCTCTGGTACTTAAGTGGCCTTAGAACTGGCTAAGTATCTAATGGGGTAACCTCTTGAAAGGACAAAGCTTGAAATGCCATTACTGGCTGCCTCTTTTTCTTAGTCTTTCATGGCTGTCCTGCTTTGTGGCTTCACCTTGCATAATGATTTGCCATGTTAACTCTTCATCCATGGTTAATGAACAATCACTTTCCACCAAGGTAGCTAATAAATTATCCAAGCTATTAGCTCTTGGAAGGCTCTTAAAATCAGCTAGTTTGACCTTAGAAACCACATTATCACTCAAAGAGATTTACTCCAAAATAGGCTTTTCTTCTTCAATGAAGGTAGGCAAGTGTTCAAACAGTGAAGTAGTTTCCAAAAACAAGCTTTCAACTAATAAATTAACTTCAAGCTCTGCTGTATAACAGAAATGAAGCTCATCAGACCATATAAGACATTGTGCATCCTCATGAGAAGCTTTTTGTTTAAACTTATGAACTTGTTGTTGAATTTTAGCATGAGTACCAAACTCCTCTAGTAGATCTGACTCCCTATCATCCAATTTTGAAAAAAAATGTTCAATTATATCAATGTACATCTCTTCATAAAGCTCAACATCAGCTATCTCATGCATAACATTCAAAAAAATAGCAAATCCAGCTATATACTACTGCTCCTCAACCTCATGTTGCTGACTTATGACTAGATTTATGCTTTCCTCACCATGCTCGATGAAACATGGAAGATCATCAAATGAAGATATAAAATCATAATCTTCATCACCCTTTTTAGCCTCTTTGGGCTACTGTTTTAATCCTTGAACTTACAACTGCTTGATGTCTTCTTGCTTTTCTGAAACAACATTTGGAGTGGGAAAACTCACACATTCTTCATTCCAAACTGTACATTTCTCTTGTTGTTCAACCTTTTCCACCATTTCACCTTGCTATCTTGTTGGAAAATTTTCACCATCTTGGAGAACATCGGGAGGATCATTAGCTAAAACATTGCAGGAAACATTTTGAGAAATATTTTCCTATTCAACCTTTTGTAGTTGTAGCCTGTATTCTTCGATAGCTAAATGTAGCAAATTTACATTTCTATTGTCCTTCATGTTGACTGTGATTTGCAGGCCAAGGGTCTGCTCTTCTTTTACTTCCTGGATGTTAGAGCATAGTTACAATTGCATGATAGATCGAGGAACTTCATAGGATAGAGCAGATGACTCTTTCTAACTTGGAAACCTATAGGCAGAAGGCTCGTTGGTAGGCTCACTAATGGGATCCAAAGGTTTCTCTTGTTTAAAACTAGGGAACTTATGCTTGGAAACCTCCTCATTAATAGGGTGATTCAACATTGTAGGAGTAATTGAGTTGAAACTAGGAAAGGGAAGGGCTGCTTAAGTCTCATACCATAGTTGGAATTCCTCTGTAGCCATCTACTTTGCTAGACATTCCTCATGCTATGTCCATTGAATCTACATCTCCTGCTCTTGAATGTATGCTTGGTAGGATAATTCCTCCGGATGAATATCAACCTCCTGTTGCTGCATTTGATACTCTTGTTCTTTATTGATCTCATCCAACTGCCTACAAAAATCCAGAATTATACTATCAATATTGTTGATCCCCATATCATTAGCATTTTGTGGTTGCAAACGAGAACAAGATTGTTGTTTTGGAGCAAAATATCCTTCTTGAGGTTGGTTCTGGGTATATACTAGCTGATATTGACATTGAGCAGGAGTGGGAGGGTGGGAGGCATAATGAGGATGCTAGTAAGTTGTTGTCAAAAAGTTATTTGAAATAAAACCAACAAGATTTTCAGTGTGGTATGGCTGGAAGAGGTCATACATGCATGATTTTAATGGAATGGTGGGTAATATGACATATCCCCATGAAATTTAGACATATTTGTTCATTCAGAAGCTGGAAAATGGCACAAAATAATATTTAATTAAAACAAACCAACACTTGGTCATACTGAAACCAATAAAACTTCTTGGGGTCGCCAGGTATGTAAAGAAAATTCCTCTAAAAGGCTAAAACTACTATTGCACACACCAAACAGTAGTAACAAAATACATAAAATGAACTGAGAAGTAGTTCACTTGTCCCACCGAGCGTTTCAAAACTCTTAGGTTCCCAAATTCGCACCATGTTTACTAAGCCTTTAAATGAACTCAACAGATTTGGACTAACATGGGACTACTTTCAGGTTGTGTGTAACCTGTTCGAAAGAAGACCTCTAGATTATGGGCTGGCTTCCCTGTTTGATGTCACCTAACTATTAATCTCTGAAGGTAAAGGGTAAGGATTGCATGAAAATAAACCTAATGCTGGAAAAACCTAAGGTGATCCACCAAAACAACCTAGACCTATTAACAACCTTACACATTCAAATTACTATCACAAAGCTTGACTCACATAACTCACTTTCCAATGTAGTTCACATCAATTATTTATAAGTAGGTCTATAACAGTGCTTTCAAAAGGAAAATATATTTTCATAGTCAATAAGACCACTAAACAACACAACTTATAACCTTTAAACATACATTTTCTATTAAATGGATGTAGGAAAATGAGACAAGTTTGCAAGGAAAGATGAATTTAAAAAAAATGAACTGATCAACCATTAATGGCATACCATGAAACATGAAGAGAGAAGATAAAAATGCTCCAATTTATTAATTGAAAATGCTTACTTTATAATAGAACTTTTTGAGTTACAATACAACTCCATTAAAATAACTCCAAGAAAATAAAGATATCCTCATGCTAGAAAAAGAAAGAACTCCTCCAAATGTTCAAAATGAACATACTTAAACCAAAACCCAACAAAACCTCTCACACAAATTCTTCTAGAAGATTCCGTTAGATAAAACAAAAAAGGCCCAAAATAACCTTCTAGAACTCTCCAAAATGTCTTCCACATGAAGAAAAAAATAGGCCAAGTCAATAGTCACTCGAAAATATGTGACAAAAAATTCTGCGAGCTAGCCTCCTTTCCACCAAAATTATTGAAAAGAACATCCCACACATTTCTCATTTGTCGAAGTCATCATTGGTCTTCATGCAATACTTGACCACATTCTCCATCATGCAATATGTGTACTTTTTAAAACACGTGGCTTTTAAAAACATTAAAGATAATGACCTTGTTAAGTGATTCATAAAAAATCACTTAAAAAGTCACTTTACAACTCAAGCACAAGATAAGGGACTCCACCATTAATATGTATTACATTTTCATTCAAAAGCAAGTTGAAAGTGATTTTCAAATCACTTACATGATATCTTCAAAAGTTGGAAACAAATGCAACATATAATATCTTATCTTAAAAGTCTTCAAAAGTTTCAAAGTCACTTGAATATATCAACCTACCTTACTCTGCATTCTTGATTACACATGGAAAAACACATGTTTGCAAAGGCATCATAGTCTCCAAAATACTTGGCCATAAGGTTGACCTCCAAACCCCTTGGAAAGTATATTCCAAGTCACATGTGATGTTGGGAAAACACAAAGGCATCACATTTGTTGCATGGCACACTTCATATTGCATTGGTAAGGACCTAGCATAAAGTTGAAACAAGGGGAAACATCCCTAAGGCATAAAATGCCTAATTTGCAATAACATATGATTTTTGGCCCCCATTGCATTTGAAACATGTTTCAATCTTTTAAAACATGTAAAAAAAATATACCTCCATCGAATAGGGTCAAACCCTAAATAACAAAACACCAAAATGATGAGAAAATATCATCATTTGGTCGTTGAATAATCAGGAACAAGACTCTTTCACCATGGGGTTTCAAGGGCATCACCGGAAAATGCTTTGTTGAATAATTTTTTGGTGATTCATTGAGGAAAATAACTCTATAGTAGGTAAAGGCTCATCTCTTGGCTTAAAATATGCATTTTTTCCACCTTTTAGATTCATTTGATGAGTAAAGGTCGCATCCTATAGCATAACTTTGATGATTTTGTTTCATTTTTCCCCTTTATGTTGTTACTTCTCCATTTAGCCACTGTGAAAAGCTCTAAGTGAAGCCTTCTGTGGAGAGACAAAGAATTGAAAATTGTAGAGATTTCATGAGAAAAAGCTCTAGGTGAGTTCCGTTGACTGCTCCATTTTCTAATTTTGAAAGAAACCCATATTTTCATTTCTATCTTGAGGAAAAAAAAAGCATGAAATGCTTGTATTTTCTGCATTTGACAAAAATGAGACTCCATTGTTTTTTATGTTTCTTTTATGAAGTAGAAAAAATGTCCTGGCTGTAACCATGAACAAAAAATGGTGCATTTTTGATGTAGCTTTGCTCCTTTCTAAAAACACTATACTTTCTTTTGATTTTTAATTTGTATTAACAAATGTCTTACAACCCAAAGGGGTTTCTGATGTTTAGAAGAAGGCAGATTTGTTGTGAGCTCGACCTCCATTTTTGCAAACTAGGTTTTTCTACATTCATGATTTCTGCTTCATTTTGAATTTTAACTACAAAACCTTGAACTTTGGGTTTCTTGTAGCATATATTTTGATGCATCTGCATATGTTTTTTCAAAAGAACCCAAATGGGTATCTTGATTTTCTTGAAAAGTTTAGATTTGTTGCAAAAATGTAGATGGTTTTGTAAATACACTGCATTTTTTCATTCTATAGCAATGCTATTTCATATCTTAAAACCCAAGGTGGGTCTTTTCAATTGGAAAGAAAACTTTTATCTTGTTGTAAAAATGATCCAATGTCATTGTATAGTGTGAGTATAACCCAAAGACTTCACAATTTTTTTTTCAATCCCTTATTTCCTCCATGGGGTTATTGCTGTGATGAAAATCTTTTCATCTTTATTTCCCTTGTTCAAATTGATAGTGGCATTACTTGTGATAAAATATTCAATGACAACACTACTTGAGATGCATTCCCTATAAGATTTGACTACGAACCTCCTCCCGTAATCTCATGATCATCACTATCCTCAGTTGGAGGAGTTAAGGTTAAATTATGCATGCTAGCTATGACTACCTCGGCTAAAAAATCTGTTGGAAGTCTTTGCAATCAAAATTTCTCTGAATTCATTAGCCCTATCTCCTTGTCCTGCATGATGTTGTTGCTTCATAACTACTGCCCAATATTCATTATACACTTATCTTTATTAAATTCATAAGGGGATGACTTCCCTATGCCAGGAAACATCATGAAGATTCTTAATCATGATGGACAGTCTCCTCTACATATGAACCTGTCTGGATATGCTATCTTCAATCTTGAAAACTTCATCATGGAATTTTCTCAATCCTACAGAGTTTGATATTTTACTATGAGTATATGATGACACATAAAACCAAGAGAACCATGACCCTTATTACACTGTGAATGCTTTGATGGAGCTCCTTCATTATTCTTCTTCCATATTCTGTATCATGACCACTGTGCTATCATGACTGTCCTTATCCTCAGTGAGATTTCCATACCTCTGTGGTGTTCCATCACCCCTGACTTTTAGCTATCATTTCATGTTCATACTGTCATTGTGATGATTGTAGTTGCTATCTCTAATTTATCATTTTCCTCTTTGATAACTCTACCCTTCTTATAGGGTTTTCCTTTGGAAACCCTACTCTTGGCTATGTATGGTGTTTGAACTTTTACTCTTGTAACCAACCCTGATGTGGAATGCCTTAACATACTGTCATATACCATAGATCATTGGAACTATTATCTCTCATCATTATGTCCTATCGTATGACCTTATTGATTGGTGGTTGTATATGCACTATCACCCATTCATTTGATGATTGTTGATGGCTGTGATTAGCATTTTATAATTGTAATTATGAAAATGAGCAGATTTATTGCTATGTCTTTCCTAGAATTATCACCCTGAACAAGGATCATGTGATAGGATTTCTACCCTTTCTCACTATCACATTGTCATGGACATGATTACCAATACTTCTTGAGAAGGCCATTGTAAACACTCCATATGGTTATCACTTAAAGAGGATTGTTCCAATCTTGACCTACCACAAGGAAATGAAGAATTGTTTGATGATAGCCCTTCTCAGTTTTGAAACTACCATGTACATTCTTTATTGCATAATGATGATATGAAAGGAATGCTCTCCATGCATTTGGACAGTACCTAAAATTTTTCCTTCACACTATTATCTCACTGCATTATGCATGCTACAACTAGAGTTCTATTGCCTTTCTTAATAACTCCAAATCCTTTGGATTGCAATAGCCCCCTGTCATGATGGCATTCACACTTATTTTGCAAGGTTATCATATTTTGCATAACACTTAGTCATTCTAAATTTCTATGATTGTCCATAAATGATTGAGAGATATCAATCCTTTGGTCCTGCATAGAAAATTTTGGACCCCTTTTGGCTGTCTTCATTGAATTTCCCATTCATTTGATTCACTTGTTTTGTTTCTTTCATTGTTGTTCTCCTAAACTTCATGGCTGTCTTGCAACATACCCTCATAGTTGCTATCATATACACTTGTACTATGACCTTGGCTTCCAAAATGAGACATCTCCTCAATCATGACTACTTAATTGTCATTTTTAACTTGCCATTTCTTGTATGCAATCATGACCCATGTTGGATCAGTCATGATGACCAAACCCCTACATGAAAGCTTATGAGCATACCCACTAATGTTGTCCCTACATTGACATGTATCATGCATTTATAATTGTTGTCCTTACATGAGACCATTTTAATTCTTGTTGTCCTAAATGAATCTACTATTTGATTCCACCAAAGTTGGCTCCTTTTTTGATCATGTGTAATACATAACCGTCTTCCTAGTTTGATCCTAGTGGGAAAACACATGCCCCTATGTGGGTGACCTAAAAGCTCACCTTATTATTTGATGTGTGGCTACCTAATAGGGTTATGGTGAGAGGGGCTTGAAAAAAATCTTGAAATGCTTCCTTATTGTTTAAGAGATGGATAATTGAACTTGATGCATCTATGAAGTCACTTACTTCCTTGATAAATAGATCATGGATCTTTTTAAGAAGATTGAAGGACATATTAAAACAATATTTTGCATCTTTTGAATCTGATAATGAAAGTTGATCAACTGGTGTGATTGCATATTGAATTAATGCATTGATAATAGATAAATATTTGATCAAGTTGCTCAATTTCCTTTTCCCTTCAAAGCATGCTAAGGTCTACCTTTGTGGGAGCCACATTCACCCCACATGCTATATTTAACTAAATTAGAACAACAACCAACCTGTCCTAAATCTGCACATGAAGCAAACAAGTTAGAAAATAGAAGCACATTTTGGATGTTTTTGATAACTTCACTATTTTCTAGGACATCCAAGGTTTGCATGCCTATTTTATGCACTTATGGATCAGTTTATACATGCATAGGTAGGTGTGCATGTAAGGATTGAAATCTTTCATTGCTTAGAGCCTCACTCTAATATCATTGCTTTTTCAGATGCAGGGGCTAGGAGCACTACGGAGCTGGGGAGGAATCAAGCAGCTTGAGGCAACAATAGTAGATCAGTTGGGAAACCTTGTAACCAATCATTCTTAGGCAATGACTGGTCTCCATTCTTACATGCACATTCATTTGTTTCTTTTTACTTATTCATGTATAAATTGCTTCATATTTCCATTGAATAAGTAAAGTTAGTCCCTTGGCTTGTGAGGGACATGTAGACTTCATGATTATCAATAAAAAATGACATTTGTATACATATGATTCTCTTTTCTCATTTTCTATAATTGCAACATTGAAATGAGAAAATGCAATCTGTTTCATTTGACAATCACTCTTTCATGCATATTGAAACTAGCAGTTTTATGGCTTATCTTTTAAATTTTTAAACAACACAAAAAGAAGAAACACTAAGTTAGCTAATTTTAGCTGAAAGCTAGAAAATTAAGTAACATTTTTGGAAACATTTGCTATATGTTTTCCTACTAAACATGATACCAGCTGCCTAAGCTTATCCATTGGGCATGGGGTCACTCAAAAAATTAATACCACTTTAAAATAGCATTGCAAATTGCTGTCACTCATAAAACCAACATGAGACACTTTGAAAACTTATTGAAAACCCAACAATGCAGAATGAAAAATATCACCTAACTATGCAAAACAAAACTTAGGGAAAATTGAAAAATATCTAACGAATGAAACTACACTAACCTATTCTAACCAATGAAGAAGCTGGTAAAAAAAACCATTGACAGGTTTTGCAAAATAGCACCCCTTTTTAATCAACAATTGATGCATTAGATGATTATGCACTATTGAAAAAACATGAAATACATGTAGATATTTGAAAGACTATTGCAATGTTTCATCAAAGATGTAAAGAAACTCACTTACACCTTGATCTTGATCATGCCTATTGCTGTCCAACACTGGATAGGTGAGCTGAATTTGATCACATTTAGCTGCAACTCCAAAATTAGCTTCTTCTTCAATTGCATCCTCATACTTGAGGTGCAAGCATGATCTCTGGTACTTTAGTGGCCTTCGAACTGGCTAAGTATCTAATGGGCATCCTCTTGAAAGGAAAAAGCTTGAACTTCCATTGCTGGCTACCTCTTTTTCTTCCTATCTTTCATGGCTATCCTGCTTCATGGCTTCACCTTACATAATGATCTTCCATGTTAACTCTTCGTCCATGGTTAATGAACAATCACTTTCCACCAAGGTAGCTAATAACTTATCCTAGTTTTCAGCTCTTGGAAGGCTCTTAAAATCAGCTGGTTTGACCTTAGAAACCACATTATCACTCTAAGAGATGTTCTCCAAAATAGGCTTTTCTTCTTCAATGAAGGCAGGAAAGTGTTCAAACAGTGAAGTAGTTTCCCAAAACAAACTTTTATCTAATAAATTAGCTTCAATCTCTGCTGCATAGCAGAAATGAAGCTCATTAGACCATATAAGACATTGTGCATCCTAATGAGAAGCTTTTTGTTCAAACTTATGAACCTGCTGTTGAATTTCAGCATGAGTTCCAAACTCCTCTAGCAAATCTGACTCCCTATCATCCAATTTTGAAAAAAAATGTTCAATTATATCAATGTACATCTCTTCATAAAGCTCAACATCAGCTATCTCATGCATAACATGCTAAAAAATATCAAATCTAGCTATACACTACTCCTCCTCAACCTCATGTTGTTGAATTATGACCAGATTTATGCTTTCCTCATCATGCTTGATGAAACATGGAAGATTATCAAATGAAGATATAAAATTATGATCTTCATCACCCTTTTTAGCCTCTTCAGGCTACTGTCTTGATCCTTGAACCTGCAACTGCTTGATGTCTTCTTATTGTTTTGAAACAACATTTGGAGTGGGAAAACTCACACCTTCTTCATTCTAAACTGTAAATTGCTCTTCTTGGTTAGCATTTTCCACCATTTCACCTTGCTTTCCTATTGGAACATTTTCACCATCTTGGAGAACAACGGGAGGATCATTAGCTAAAACATTGCAAGAAACATTTTGAGAAATCTTCTCCTGTTCAGCCTTTTGTAGTTGTAGCCTGTATTTTTCGATAGCTAAATGTATAAAATTTACATTTCTATTCTCCTCCATGTTGATTGTGCAATGCGGGTCAAGGGTCTTCTTTTCTTTTACTTCCTGGATGTTAGAGCATGGTTCCGATTGCATGATAGATGGAGGAACTTCATAGGATAGAGCAGATGAATCTTTCCAACTTGGAAACCTATGGGTAGAAGGCTCATTAGTAGGCTCACTAATGGGATCAAAAGGTTTTGCTTGTTTAAAACTGGGGAACTTATGCTTCGAAACCTCTTCATTAATAGGGTGATTCAACATTTTAGGATTAATTGAGCTGAAACTATGAAAGGGAAGGGCTGCCTAAGTCTCATACCTTAGTTGGCATTCCTCTATATCCATCTACTTTTCCAAACATTCCTCATCCTGTGTCCATTCAATCTCCATCTCTTGCTCTTGAATGTATGCCTAGTAGGCTAATTCCTCCTGATGAATATCAATCTCCTGTTGCTCCATTTGATACTCTTGTTCTTTATTGATCTCATCCAATTGCCTACAAAAATCTAGAATTATACTGTCAATATTGCTAATCCCCATATCATTAGCATTTTATGGTTACAAATGAGAACACGACTATTGTTTTGGAACAAAATATCCTTCTTGAGGATGGTTTTGGGCATATGCTGGCTGATATTGAGATTGTGTAGGAGTGGGAGGGTGGGAGGCATAATGAGGATGCTGGTAACTTGCTGTCACAGAGTTATTTGAAATAAAACCAACAATCTTTTTAGTGTGGTATGGCTAGTAAGAGGTCATACATGCATGATTTTAATGTAATGGTGGGTAATATGGCATATCCCCATGAAATGCAGACATATTTGTTCATTCAAAAGATGGAACATGGCTCAAAGTCAAATTTAATTAAAACTAACCAACACTTGGTCATATTGAAACAAGTAAAACTTCTTGGAGTTGCCAGGTATGTAAAGAAAATGCCTCTAAAAGGCTGAAACTACTATTGCAAACACCAAACAGTAGTAACATAATGCATAAAATGAGCTGAGAAGTAGTTCACTTGTCCCACCGGGCATGCCAAAACTATTAGGTTCCCAAATTTGCACCCTATTTGCTAAGCCTTTAAATGAACTCAATAGATTTGGACTAACATGGGACTGCTTTCAGGTTGCGGGTAACTTGTTCAAAAGAAGACCTCTGGATTATGGGCCGACTTCCCCATTTGATGTCACCTAACTATTAATCTCTGATGGTAAAGGGTAAGGATTGCATGAAAATAAACTGAATGCTGAAAAAACCTAAGGTGATGCAGCAAAACAACCTAGACCTGTTAACATCCTTACACATTCAAATTAATATCTCAAAGCTTGACTCACACAACTCACTTTCCAATGTAGTTCACATCAATTATTTATAAGGAGGTCTGTAACAGTGCTTTCAAAAGGAAAATATATTTCAATAGTCAATAACACCACTAAACAACACAACTTATAACTTGTAAACATACATTTTCTGTTAAATGGATGCAGGAACATGAGACAAGTTTGCAAGGAAAGATGAATTTTCACAAAAATGAACTGTTCAACCATTAATAGCATACCATGAAATATGAAGAGAGAAGATAAAAATGCTCCAATTTATTAATTCAAAGTGCTTACTATATAATAGTACTTTTTGAGTTACAATACAACTCCATGAAAATAATTCAAGAAAATAAATCTATCCTCCTATTGGAAAAAGAAAGAACTCCAAATTTTCAAAATGAACATACTTAAACCACAACCCAACAAAACCTCTCACAAAAGTGCTTCTAGAAGATTCTGGTCAGATAAAAGAAAAAAGGCCCAAAATAACCTTCTAGAACTCTCCAAAATGTCTTCCACATGAAGAAAAAAATAGGCCAAGTCAATAGTCACCCCCAAAATGTGACAAAAATGCCTCTAGCTATCCTCCTTTCCACCAAAATTAATCAAAACAACATCCCACACATTTCACATTTCTTCAAGTCATCATTGGTCCTCATGCAATAATTGACCACATTCTCCATCATGCAATATGTGTACTTTTTAAAACACGTGGATTTTAAAAACATTAAAGATAATGACCTTGTTAAGTGATTCATAAAAAATCACTTAACAAGTCACTTTACAATTTGAGTTCAAGATAAGCGACCCCACCATTAATATGTATTACATTTGCATTTAAAAGAAAAATGAAAGTGATTTTCAAATCACTTACATGATATCTTCAAAAGTTGGAAACATATGTAACATATAATATCTTATCTTAAAAGTCTTAAAAAGTTTCAAAGGCACTTTACTATATCAACCTACCTTACTTTGCATTCTTGATCACACATGGAAAAACACATGTTTGGAAAGGCATCATAGTCTCCAAAATACTTGGCCACAAGGTCGACCTCCAAACCCCTTGGAAAGCATATTCCAAGTCACATGTGATGTTGGGAAAACACAAAGGCATCACATTTGTTGCATGGCACACTCTATATTGCATTGGTAAGGACCTAGCATAAAGTTGAAACAAGGGGAAACAACCCTAAGGCATAAAATGCCTAATGCAATAAAATATGATTTTTGGCCCTGATTGCATTTGACACATGTTTCAATCTTTTAAAACATTGAAAAAAACCACACCTCCATCGAATAGGGTCAAACCCTAAATAACAAAACACCAAAATGATGAGAAAACATCATCATTTGGTCGTTGAATAATCAGGAATAAGACTCTACCACCATGGGGTTTGAAGGGCATCACTGGAAAATGCTTTTTTGAATAGTTTTTTGGTGATTCATTGAAGAAAATAACTCGAAGGTAGGTAAAGGCTCATCTCATGGCTTAGAATATGCATTTTTTCCACCTTTTGGATTCATTTGATGAGTAAAGGTTGCGGTTTGTAGGATAACTCTGATCATTTTGTTTCATTTTTCCCCTTTTTGTTGTTACTTCTCCATTCAGCCACCATAAAAAGCTCTAAGTGAAGCCTTTTGTGGAGAGACAAAGCCTTGAAAATTGTAGAGATTGCATGAGAAAAAGCTCTAGGTGAGTTTAGTCGATCACTCCATTTTCTGATTTTGAAAGAAACCTATATTTTCATTTCTATCTTGAGAAAAAAAAAGCATGAAATGCTTGTTGTGTTTTCTGTATTTGACAAAAATGAGACTCCATTGTTGTTTCTGTTTCTTTTATGAAGGAGAAAAAACATCCTGGCTATAGCCATGAACAAAAAATGGTGCATTTTCGATGTAGCTTTTCTCCTTTCTAAAAACTCCATACTGTCTTTTGATTTTTCCTTTGTATTAACAAATATCTTACAACCCAAAGGGGTTGATGATTTGTAGAAGAAGAAAGATTTGTTGTGAGCTCCACCTCCATTTTTGCAAACTAGGTTTTTCTACATTCATGATTTATGCTTCATTTTGAATTTTAATTGCAAAACCCTGTTTTGGGTTTCCTATAGCATATATTTTGATGCATCTGCATATGTTTTCTCAAAAGAACCCAAGTGGGTATCTTGATTTTCTTGAAAAGTTTAGATTTGTTGCAAAAATGTAGATGGTTCTATAAATACACTCCATTTTTTCAGTCTGTATCAATGTTGTTTCATATCTTAAAACCCTAGGTGGGTCTTTTCAATTTGAAAGAAAACTTTGATCTTGCTGTAAAAATGATCCAATGTCATTGTACAGTGTGAGTATAACCCAAAGACTTCACACATTTTTTTTCAATCCCTCATTTTCTCCATGGGGTTATTGATGTGATGAAACCCTTTTCAACTTTTTTTCCCTTGTTCAAATTGATAGTGGCATTACTTGTGATAAAATATTCAATGACAACACTACTTGAGATGCATTCCCTATAAGATTTGACCAGGAACCTCCTCCTGTCAGCTCATGATCATCACTATCCTCAGTTGGAGGAGTTAAGGTTAAATTATGCATGTTAGCTATGACTACCTTGGCTAACAAATCTATTGGAAGTCTTTGCAATCAAAATTTCTAGGAATTCATCAGCCCTATATCCTTGTCTTGCATGATGTTGTTGCTTCATAACTGCTGCCCAATATTCATTATGCACTTATCTTGATTAAATTCATAAAGGGCTGAATTCCCTATACCAAGAAACATCATGATGATTCTTAATCATGATGGGCAGTCTCCTCTGCATATGAACCTGTCTCGATATGCTATCTTTAATCTTGAAAACTTCATCATGGCAGTTTCTCAATCCTATAGAGTTTGATATTTGACTATGAATATATGATGAAACATAACACCATGAGAACCGCAACCCCTATTTCACTGTGAATTCTTTGATGGAGCTACCTCATTGTTCTTCTACCATATTGTTTATCATGACCATTGTGCTACCATGACTATCCTTATCTTTAGTGAGATTTCCATACCTTTGTGGTGTTCCATCATCCCCAAATTTTAGCTATCATTGCATGTTCATACTGTCATTGTGATGACTATAGTTGCTATCACTGATTTATCATTTACCTCTTTGATAACTCTTCCCTTCTTATAGGGTTTTTACTTTGGAAACCCTACTCTTGGATGTGTATGGTGTTTGTACTTTTACTCTTGTAACCAACCCTGATGTGGACTGCCTTAACATGTTGTCATATACCAGAGATCATTGGCACTATTATCTATCATCATTATGTCCTATCCTATGACCCTATTAATTGGTGGTTGTCTATGCAGTATCCCTGATTCATTTGATGACTATTGATGGTTGTGTTTAGAATTTTATAATTTTCATTATGACAATGAGCAAATTTTTTGCTATGACTGTCCTAGAATTATCACCCTGAACAAGGATCATGTGATAGGATTTCTACCTTTTCTCACTATCACTTTGTCATCAACATGATTACCAATATTGCTTGAGAATGCCATTATAAACACTCCATATGGTTATCACTTAAAGAGGACTATTCCAAGCTTGAACTACCACAAGGAAATCGAGAATTTTTTGATAATAGCCCTACTTAGTTTTGAAACTACCATGTACATTCTTTATTACATAATGATGATATCAATGGACTGCCTCCATGGATTTGGATAGTACCTAAAAGGTTTCCTTCACACTGTTATCTAACTACATTATGCATCCTACAACTGGAGTTCTACTGCCTTTCTTAATAACTCCAAATCCTTTGGATTGCAATATCCCCCTGTCATGATGGTATTCACACTTATTTTGCAAGGTTATCATATTTTGCATTACACTTAGTCATTCTAAATTTCTATGATTGTCCCTGCATGATTGAGAATTATCAAACCTTTGGTCCTGCATAGAAATTTTTGGACCCCTTTTGGCTACCTTCATTGAATTTCACATTCATTTGATTAGCTTGTGTTGTTTCTTTCATTGTTGTTGTCCTAACCTTCATGGATGTCTTGTAGCATACCGTCATAGTTGCTATCATATACACTTGTACTATGACCTTGGCTTCCAAAATGAGACATCTCCTCAATCATGACTACTTAGTTGTCATATTTAACTTGCCATTTGTTGTATGCAATCATGACCCATGTTGGATTAGTCATGATGACCAAACTCTTGCATGAAAGGTTATGAGAATACCCAATAATGTTGTCCTTGAATTGAAATGTATCATGCATTTATGATTGTTGTCCTTCCATGAGATCATTGTAATGCTTGTTGTCCTAAATGAATCTACTATTTGATTCCACCACATTTGTCTCCTTTTTGATCATGTGTAATACATAACTGTCTTCCCAGTTTGATCCTAGTGGGAAAACACATGTCCCCCATGTGGGTGGCCTGAAAGCTCACCTTCCTATTTGATGTGAGGCTGCCTAATAGAGTTACAGTGAGAGGGGCTTGACAACATCTTGGAATGCTTCCTCATTGTGTAAGAGATGCATAATTGAACTTGATGCATCTATGAAGTCACTTACTTCCTTGATAAATAGATCATGGATCATTTTAAGAAGATTGAAGGACATATCAACAAAATATGTTGCATCTTTTGAATCTGATAATGAAAGTTGATCAACTAGTGTGATTCCATTTTGATTTAATGCATTGATAACAAATAAATATTTCATCAAGTTGCTCAATTTCCTTTTCCATTCAAAGCATGTTGAGGTCTACCCTCGTGGGAGCCAAATTCACCCCATATGTTGTATTTAACTGAATCAAAACATTAGCTAACCTGTCCTAAGTCTACAAATGAAGCAAACAAGTTAGAAAATAGATGCACATTTTGGATGTTTTTGATAACTTCACTATTTTCTAGGACATCCAAGGTTTGCATGCTTATTTTATGCACTTATGGATCAATTTATACATGCATAGGTAGGTGTGTATGTAAGGATTTGGATATTTCATTTCTTAGAGCCTCACTGTAATATCATTGCTTTTTTAGATTTAGAGGCTAGGAGCACTACAGAGTTGGGTAGGACTCAAGCAGTTCGGGGTAGCAGCAACAGAGCAGTCAGGCAACCTTGTAACCAGTTATTCTCAAGCAATGACTGGTCTCCATTCTTACATGCACATTCATTTGTTTGTTTTTACTTATTCATGTATAAATTGCTTCATATTTCTATTGAATAAGTAAAGTTAGTCCCCTGGCTTGTGAGGGACATATACACTTCATGATTATCAATAAAAGATCACATTTGTTTATATATAATTCTCTTTTATCATTTTCTGTAATTGCAACATTGAAATGAAAAAATGTAATTTGTTTCATTTGACAATCACTCTTTCATGCATATTGAAACTAGCAATTTTATGGTTTATCTTTTAAATTTTTAAGCAACACAAAAGGAAGAAACACTAAGTTACTTGATTTCAGCTGAAAGCTAAAAATCAGGTAACAATCTCAAGAGCTATGTTGAAGCTAGCAAGGATGAGAGATGGATAAAATCCATGGAAGAAGAACTAGGTTGAATTAAAAAATAATAAAACTTGGGAATTATTTCTAGGACCCCCAATCAAGAATGTTTTAGGTACAAATTGTCTATTCAAAAACAATCTCAATGAAGATGGAGTTGTTATAAGAAATAAAGTGAGATAGGTGTGCAAAGAATACACAAAAGTGGAAGATATAGATTTTGAAGAAATATTTACACCTATGGCTAGATGGGAAGCCATAAGAATGATTCTAGAATTTTTGTTTATAAGAAGTTCAAATTCTCTTAAATAGATGTTAAGTCTTCTTTCCTGAATGGAAACCTAGAAGAGGAAGTCTACATAGAACAACTAGAAGGTTTTCAACTATCAGAAGAAGATGATTATGTTTGTAGACTAAAGAAAGCATTGTATGGTCTAAAATAGACACGTAGAGCATGGTATTCAAGATTAGATCAGTACTTTCAACAACAAGGATTTAAGAAAGAATGTGCAAATAGATATTTGACTTCAAATAAGAAGGTGATAATATGTTGATTTTTTTTGTACGTACAAATGACATCATTTTTTGTGGCACTAATGAGAAAATGTGGAAAGAGTTTGGTGTCCAAATGCAAAATGAATTTGAGATGTCAATGCATGGAGAACTTTCTTTCTTCCTTGGTCTAAATAGAACAAGTTGATGACAGGATATTAATATCTCAAATGAAGTATGCTAAGGAAATGCTTAAGAAGTTTGGAATGGAAGATAGTAAGCCATTTGGTACCCCCATGATAACAGGATGTAAGTTGAACAAGATATATGAATCCCTTGATGAAAATCAGACCATGTATAGATCAACTATAGGTAGCTTGTTGTACCTAATTGCGTCAAGACCTAATATCATCCAAACAGTGTGTATGGTTACAATATTTCAAGATATTCCTAAATATTCTCATGTAAATGCAGTAAAAAATACTTTTTAGATACATTAAAATTACTATTAACTAAGGATTGTGGTATCCCAAAAGTGAATATTTCACTTTGACAACATATACAAATTTTGATTGGGTAGGGAGTGTAGATGACATAAGAAGCACTAGTGGTGGTGCATTCTTTCTTCAAAAAAAACTTGTTTCATGGTTGAGCAAGAAGAAAGAGTCAGTTACTCTTTCCATAGCTAAAGTAGAATATGTGGCCACAATGGCATGTTGTACTCAAGTGTTATGGATGAAGAAAACACTAAAATACATCAAGGTAGAGTACAAAGAACCTATCTATATTCTTTGTGACAATCCAAGTACCATAAATGTATCAAAGAATCTAGTGATGCATTCTAGAACTAAGCACATCTCAACCAAGTATCACTTTTTCAGAGAAAAGGTAGTAGATCAAGAAGTTAGCATGGAATATGTGCTAACCAAGGAATAGGTTTCTGACATATTCACCAAACCTCTTCCCAAAGAGAAATTTGAGTACTTGAGACAGAAACTGGGAGTTGTTTCTCTTGCCTCACATCACTAGATTCTAGTGATAGGACATGCATCTAGAGGGAGCTTCATAAGAAGAATCATTCATACCTACAAGAAAGGAGAGATGTCAAGTCAGGTATTTTGATTTTACAAATTTCTAATAACTTGATGGTTGTAGATATCATGGAAACACTCCTTTATCTGAAAAAGGGGGAGAAAAGGTTGGTCAAAGGGGGAGAAAATTGATGTCCCTCACAAATTGATATCAAAAAATGGGGAGAACACTTTTGGTATCAATAGAAGGATGGTGCTCATAAACTGTCCCTTTTCCATTGATTTCAAAGGGGGAGAGAGTTGTAGAAATTCTCTACATGTTTAGGGAAAAGGAGATATGCCTAAGGAGGATTATGATTGTTGTACATATCAATCAAGAGATAACCCTAACATTCAATGCCTCAAATAATTTTTGAAGTTTCATGATTCGATGTTTCAAAGGTTAGTGTGATGGTTTACAATGGAGTGAAGGAAGGAAAAAGGTAATAGGTAAGGTCGATGATTGAACCCTGAAGGTGTAAAGAGCTTCATAGTTAGGTGTTCAAGCTTGATTCTTAAGCTCTTTAATACATTTCAAGCATGGAGTAGGGTGGATACTCGACCCCCAACCTATGATAGAAAATTAAGTTCAAGTAGGAAAAAGTGAAAAATTAATTTTTCCATTCCATGGAAATCTTGAGTTGACTAGCATTGACTAACATAGAAACACAAGATGTTGACACATGTATTAAAGGTGACATAAAAAAAGTATTAAGTCAAATCAAAGGTAGAAATTGATGGCACACATTTAAAGGGAGATGATCCAATGGTTGTGTTTTAAAGTCAAGGCATTTAAATTATAACTATCAAATAATGGTGTTAAGGACAAGATCAACAAACAGGGTTTAAAGATCAGATTTTATCAATAGCTAGGCGAATGAATATGTGGCACTATATGAAATTGATTTGTTTAACTACTACAACTATATTCTTATAGGGGATTGGAAGAAATGGGAAATGCCATTAATGCACATGCAACTATGAAATCTAGAAAAAATCAAGCATGCATGTAGGTGAATTAAATGAAAAGGAAACCCTAGGTTTTGATTTATGAAAGGAATAAAAAATGCAATGAATTAGGTTAGTGGAGTGTGGCCCAAGGAAAGGTTGTCTTGTTGATGAAGGTAAGAGAAAGAAAAAATGTCAAAGTGAATGTTGGTAGTTGGTTGACAAAGATAATCCAATGAGAAGGAGACATAGACTGTAGCACAAAAAATGCCATCTAGGATATGTATTGAGGTGTAGTTGTAGTGTAGGAAAAAAGTATCCCTTTTTCACACTTAATTTGGAAATAATTAATAATAAAATAAGCTTAATTATGCCCTAATTTAGTGTTGTAATATGTTTTTCACTTTCACATTAAGCTTAGGGTCCTTTTTTAATAAAATGGACTTAATTGTTTCTTATTTTTGGTATTGTAAGGTGTACCTTTACACTTTCACATTACACTTTCACATTAATCTAGGACTTCATTAATTGATTGAGGTTAATTTTCTTTAATTGGCCCCTTTAATTCAAATCCAAGCCTAATTAAATGCAATTTTTGAAATATAAAACTTGACATTCATAAATGCCATTTCACAACACTTAAATTTGGAAGATGTGTGTCCTAGGTAAGTGACCTAGGACCCTAATTCAACATAATATTTAACATTGAGTATTGTGTGTCTTAGGTAAATGGGCTAGAACTAATTTACCATATGGTGAATGGGTCCTCACTTAGACCTAGGACCCCTCTTTAAAATATGTTTTTGGTGGTATTTTAGTATAATTAGAATGTGGATTTAGAATATGAGTCAATAAGATATAATTAAAATCATATATAATCTAATAATATAGTAGAAATGATTTATTTCATTGGATGATCACCAAAATGAAGTACATTTAAATGTTCATCTACTCTTGAAGGATATATAATCTTATATGCCTACATTTATTGCATCAAAAAATTTATCATTAATATACTATCCAAGTTTATAATTTAAAAATCTTATAATCTATAAAAATAAATACACCTTCCAAACATCATGTTGGTGGCTTGTGGATTGGTCCAATGGTTATCCCTAAAAATTAAAACAAGTATGACAAGGAACTAAATTCCATCTAGTATCTTTCAATAATAAGACTTTCACTATATCAATCTTATAGTATCTCAAGTATGATTTAGAACTAAATGGCATTATTTAGGTACGCAAGCTGTGGAAACAATACATAGTAGGAGAAAATTACTGACCACATAGACAAAAATTTCTTGTTTTAATAATTTTTTTTAATAGGCATGCTGGGTATGTGCAGGATCATGATGGAACAAAAAGTGGCGATATGATGGGTATGTGGCTGACAACTTTTTTTAACCCAAAATTGATGAAATGAAAAGGGTTTTTAAAGGAGATTCTCAACTTTCCACCAATATAAATTATATTTTACTTTGAATTTAATAAACATTTATTGTTCATTTTCTATTTGAATTATGACTAAAGTCCTAATTGATAGGTTGATTGAGAAATGTCTATAGCTTTCAAACGGTATCACATTTTTTGAATCCAAAAAATGTGTCACATTCTATGCTTCACATACTATAAGATTAAAAAAAAAAGAATTTCATGAAGTTTTGACCAAGTTAAGGTGGTCAAACATATGAGTTTTTATATTTTTTAAAAGTTGTAATAAAAAATTCATAATTAATTATTTACTTGGAAAAAAACAAAAAATATGCATCACATTAGGACATGAGTCCTCTACTTATATCTAAAATATTATAAAAAAATATTATCATTTTATTGTGCTTAGGGTGGTTAGACAAACACCTACTTTTTTCCCCTAAAATTTAAGTACTCTGCATTGAAATTTCAAATTTTCACCAAATAGATTTTTAAAAATAAAATAAACCTAGTATTTTAGAAACTATATTCAATTTTCTACAGATTCTATTCTTACATATTTTTGAAATAATATAGATAACTTATTCAAATTTTTATGTCAAGTTTCCTAACTCTGATTTTTTTGATTTTTTTACCACTTAAGGGCCTATTTTTTCCATGATGATCCTACACATACCCTACTATCAAAAGTTATTTTCATATCTCTAGCATGTCCACCTTGACATTAAGAATAAAATAAAAATTCCAATACAATAGTTAATTGTATGAATCAACCCCTAATTAAACATATTCTCACTATGCTTAACATATGTGGATAAGAGACCAACCCTTTGTTAGAACTACATGCAAAAAGCATAAAAATCTCTAAAATCTATGAAAAATTATACAATATTAAGTTGATTCTATATTTCTACTTGTAGGATCCACACTCCTATGTCATCTTGAAAACTTGTGTGCATAGCATAAGAGCAATGAAAAATCATATGGGATTGAAATTTTAACTAACTTATATGATATTTTAGAATTGAGACCACCCTCATGATACTGGATAAGTATTTTTAATAAGAAAATATATGTTTAAATGTCTCTAAATATATTTAATCCTACAACACATGTGACATAACTAATTTTTTCAAGAAACAATATATGTGCATGCCTTGTCTATTTTTTTTTAATAAAAATAGGGAAATAATTTAATAGAATTTTTAAATAGATATGTCACTACCAAAAGGGGTAATTTAATTATGTGTATTTAGTGGTAGATTTATTCTCTCAAGTGGAAATTCTCATGTCTTGTAAGAGGTCAATTTCATCTCTAGAAAGAAATCAATTATATTTTAAAAATAAATATATTCACTGTGATTAGTCATTCCACCATCATCTTTAAATGAGACATAAAATTTGAAATCCATTTATAGAAAGTAGTTTGGATGTTGATGGACATAAGCTTGGATAAATCTACTTCCTCCCATGTGTACATTGATGGATATAGAAAGTACTAAATATGATGATAGTGCACCTTATTTAGGTGTAGAGAACGTCAATGTAACACAAATATGATACTTGTAATTCTTCCTCTCATTCCATGTACCCATAATAAATATATTCATAGATTTGAATATAATAGTCATTTTTAGGTATAACTAGGTGTTGAATGCACAAGACAACTAAGAGGGGGGTAAATCAGTTGATCATTGTAATTAGGGTAAAATTATTAAAGGTTAGGAAACAAAGCATGTAAATCAAACCCTAATAAATAATGAAGTACAAATAAGCATAAAGGTCCATAAAAAATAAAACAATATTACCAAAGAGTCTTCATTCCTCCATTGATTCACCTCCATTTCACTTCTCCATTTTGCTTGATTTGAATAATTTCCCTCAGATTTTTGAGTATGAAAATAGGTCTAATAACAATGAACAACAAAATATTGAAGATTCTAATTGACTAGAATGCACTTGACTTGATGGTATGTAGATAAACTAGATAGTAGATAACAAGATGTCTCTAGATTGCTTGTGGATTATTTGACAATGGAAAAATATACATCTTTAATAGAATGTAAATTTGTCATAAAAGGCTAAGATTGAAAGGTTAATTTGACCTAGAGATCAATGGCCAAGGATGAAATTTGTAGTATACAATAGGGTTGGGGAAAAATTAGGGAAAATGATAAGGATGAAGGGTTGAGATTGAATTATGAGATAATTCAATCAAAGGCTAGAATTAAATGAGATGTCAAGAGATAAGATTTGGTGTGGAAGATAAGATTGGCAAGGATAAAGAGGCTGTAGGAGAAATTTAAATGAATAATTAAATAATAAAAGTATTCTTTAATTATAGAAGACATGTGACATATTGACCTTTTGACTTAAATAATGATTTAATTCAAAATTGGAAGATAAGGAAAAGTTAGTAAGAAATTAAATAAATAAAATTTATTTAATTTGATGAAACAAAAGGATAATGAATAATTAAATAATTAAAACAATTATTTAATTGTAGTTGAAAGATTATAAGACCATTAAATAAATAAATAAAATTTATTTAATTGTAGTAGAAAGGGACATTAGTGATGTAATTAAATAGATAAAATTTATTTAATTAATCAAAGAGGAAATAAAGATAGAAATGAATTAATTAAATAATTAAAATTATTTAACTAATAGAGGGTTTGTGACATTAGGAAAATTATTTAATTATCAATGATGAAAAAGGAAATAATGAAGAATTTAGGAGTCACAGGCCTAGGACAATTTTGAGTGTCTACATTTTTCCCCTCTTTGATACAATGTAGTATATCACATTGTGTCAAAGAAAATTAGCCAAAACATGCCCCAACATAGACAGGGTCCCATCGTGTGAACCCCAAGGGAAAACTAAAACTAACAAATTACAACAATTTAAAAAAAGAATAAACTAACATAATATATACATTAACATGCCATATAAGAAATGAAATTATACATACACAAAAACAACTATGTCCTCTGGGGGTACACGTGGTTCCATTACTAAATGTAAACCCATATCGTAATGATGATCATCTAACTATGAGTATTCCACTTACTGTTACATAGGATTAATAATCAATGAACGTACATCCATAACATAATATAAATAAAACCATCCATCACATCTATGAGAATAATTATCAATATTTTCGTAGATACAACACCATTAAGGATCGCATACAGATAAACAATAACATAGTATTATAAGAATCAACATACATTACATAAAAGATAAGCATCTCTCAATGTTCATAAGATAGTGCGAAATACTACAACCATTAAAATATGACGTTACATCATTCAAGAACTGCATTGATATAGAAGTGTTTCCCAACATGAACGGGAACAAAAAAATAAACATGGTATGATATAACTGATGTGAATGAGTATAATGCATCGAGACTAGGTCCATCTTTGGAACATCTCAGAAGTTAGTGCAACTAGTTCAACTCTAAAAAACTTGACCTTTGGTTGGGGACCTAATGGGGTGAATAGCACGTTCCACTTGACCATGTGGACCTGAAGGCCCATCCCCCATGCTAGGAGTTGACAAGAAAGATCCTCAACCAAACAATCAAGTGAACAATGACAAATAGACTCAACAAATAAGAGCAACAATAAACACAAGACAACATTTTCTTCTAGAGGAGCAAAAGCAACAAGGGGAAACAAAAAAAAAAATGGTTGCTAAAGGGTAGAGTGTCATCACATGGCTCGACATGGGCTACCCAATGTGGATCTTCATAGGTTACTGACCCCCGTCCTAGGTTACCATGGCAACCTCAACCGATCCCTGACCCCCATTCTTACACATGTGGAATCAACTCACCTTTCATGAAGACAAGGTGGTTGATTTTCCATTCCAAGCCTTCTTGTCTCATGCCAAGCGTAAACAAGCACTTGCGCCATGAGAGAGGCATCCATTATATTTTATTAGTGAGAATTCCTACCCACCCCCTAAATATTTATTATGTTATCACTTGATTAACTCAACTTCCACATGAGTTACCTAGGATACCACTTAGGTTTCTGGCCCCCGTGGGAAGCCACTCTCCCTACTAGCAACAAAATCTCAAAAACACAACCAGGGTAAGCCAACTTACACAAAAAAATATCAAGTCAAATAAGAAAATACCACAAGTGAGGCATGCATCCTCTCACGCTAGGTTTCCATGAACAACATACAAGTGCAAGGCTAAAACCCACCAAATCAAATTGAACATAATAACCATAGTTCACAAGAATCAACACGAAACCAATCATGGAGCCACATTTTCCCCCTCCTTTGGAAGCCCAAAAGACTGACTACCCAAGACTCCCAAATGAGGGTAAGTCAAAGTGAATCATAGGTTCCAACAGAACGTCCACCTATAGAATCACCTCAAATCAAAATAACTCAAGAGGGAACTGATTCCACAAAGAACCTTAAAGCCATTCTTCAATTTTCACTAATACAATCACAGTGATAAATTTCAAAGATCTTATAATTCATCAATACATTTCATCTTTTGACTTGAAAGGAAACATTTAAATTAACTATAGAACTCATTAAAGATATATTTTGTAATCCACTAACTATGCACTTCACACAATAATTTTACTCTTTAAATAAAAATCATGAGATTTATAAATATACAAACACATTGATACTTAAAAAATTAATCTTAAACTTCCCTATACACTCAAATATCCATTTCCAAGACATTCTAATCATACAGTTTACATTTTATTATTATATCCTTATAGAATCATTTAAAATTAATTGAATAACTAACAAGACTATAAGGAAATGACCCATAATTTATATGCTCAAATATGATTATCACCACAATTGAAGTCTTCTAAATTACAAGTAAATATACACATGATTTAAACCAAATAAGTATCCAATAAGAAATAATACCCACAAGATTATATATATATATATATTCTTTTCTAATAGAATTACCCATGATTTGAATATAATAATTCTATTTTAATTACTTTCTCATTAAAAAGTCTTCTAAAATAACTAAAGGGTTTATATGATCAAATACATAAACCTCTCAATACATATTCATCACCCACAAATTACTTTTATTCTAATTCACAATTTATGATCATTCCTACAAATGTATATATATATATATAATTTAATTGACTACTGAAATAAAGCTATTAGCTATCAAACAACTTACAAACATAATTAATTGGAGTACCCACACACCCATATATTTACCTAATTTTATACTGAGATTTAAACAAATCTTACTAACCCAATTTAAATGGATTTATGCAACTGAACAACGATAACATATTTATATGAATATGAATAGATATTATTGTATACATATACAATGAACCGATTATATAAACATACAACAAACATTTATAAAGGAAGAGGGCATTTACACTACATAGAATAAAATCAAACATACCACCCCATAAAGATCTTTTCCAGCACCCAAAGCTCAATAAGAAGAAAAGAATAGAAACTAGTAACATTGGTTAAGGGAAGTCGAAGCTCCAAAGAATACACTGATGTTGCATACTCATCGAAAGTTTAAGCAAACACATAACAAATATAGTTGTTCTTTGAGTGTGCTGGAAGACATGAATGGAAAAAATATGAAGGCATGGGAAAGACGTGCGTATTGTTTGACAGAGTGCCACAAGGAGATGACATCTCTTGGAATGCAGTGAATGCAGGATAAGCACAAAATGAGTTTAGCAAGGGAGCTCTCAAAATCATCGAATTAATGAGCATACTGGAGTACATTCTGTGCCATAGAAAAAAGTACCCTTTGCTTGACATGGGATTAATTGATGATAAATTGACTTAATGAAGCCTTTATTTAGGTGTTGTGAGGAATTTTATGCATCCACACTAGGTATTGGACCTTTACAAATCAAATAACATGCTTTTAACGATGTCTTGTGAAGGTGTTGTAAAGTGTTGTAAGATACTTTCACACTTTTCTAGACCTAATAAACTTATTTCTCCTTAATTCAACATTATCACATCAATTTATAAGGCTTGTAACTTAAACTTAATGTTAAACTAGTGTTGTAATGTGTCCCACACATTCACATTGGTTCTTGTACCTTCCTAGGCTGTGTGGACCTCATTTTAGTGTTGTAAATTATATTAAATCACACTTTCACATTGATTTATGTGTTCCAATCCCTATTTGACATTTACATCATCACTAATATGCCCCTATTAACCCATATTGTGCATCTCGAGGCTTTAATTGATCAAATACTTGACAAAGTTGCATTTTAGACCTTATTTCCTTATTCCTTGGCATCCGAGCTATCAAAATAGCCCCTTGTGGGACCCATTCGCCATGCATGGTGAATCAGTCCCATCTAGGTGGGACCCATTTGCCATGTGTGGTGAATGAGTCCCATTTGGCCCCATTTTGACCTTTGAACAAGAAATAAAGTGAAATTTGAGTTTAATTTCACTACATGTTGGCATGTGATGAGGTATAATTGGGATACTAAGGAAATTTTGTCTATAAATAAGTGGTTTTATCCTCATTTTACATCTAACTACTCATTTTTACATCTCTCATCATTAATTCATCATTTATCTTCTCATCCAAGTCAAGCAAGTTAGGGTTTCTTCATTAGAAGTCATCAAGTTAACTTTCTAAAGCATTCAAGGGCTAAATCCTCATGTATTGCTGCAAAGTTTCAAGATAAATCACCATGGAAAGGTAATCAATTCCATTTTTCTTGTTTCATTACTTCCTTTCATCATTTTGGTTTAATTACCTAAACAAGGTTTGACCAAGGAAAACCCCCATGCCCTAACATTCAACATATCTCTCTTTTGTCTTGTTTGTATGCATATTTAGGACTCTCAGAAGCTTAGGAATCATTGAAGATCAATTTTCAAAGTCATTCAAGTCATCTCTTCATCATTCAAGTCAAAGAATCAACAAAAAGTCACTTTCAGACCCAAATCCGATAGTTTTTGAAGCGAACACTTGTAGAAGACAAAAGTACAGATCTAGACCTACTAAATCAAGTCCCAACTTTGCATATTCTTGTAGGAGGACTGATTCCCCATGCATGGCGAATTAGTCCCACTTGTACGCCTGAAAACTAATTTTCTCAGAATTCAACTCTTAGTAGTCATAAACTTGTTTATGGAAGTTTTCACCAAAAGCAGGATTGATTCACCATCTATAGTGAATTATTCCTAATGGCCATAAAAAATGACTTCTAGAACATTCCATAACCTTCCAGTAACAATAATATGCCTCTAGGTGCACTCTGATCTATCTCATCAACTTTTGTTTTCATTTTCTTAAGTTTCTAGTTCATATTTGCAATGAACATTGTGTTTTCCAACATCTTGGATTAGGTTAGTTTACATTCATTTATTTTCATCTATAATAATTCAAACACATCTACACACACTACACATCATTATTCCATCTATCCTTACATTAATCTTGAGTGAAACATTGTGCATTTTGGACCCATCTTTCTCGTTTTAGGTGAAAAACCCTAGGAGAGCTAGAAAGAAAGTAGGTCCCAAAATCCTCGTTTCATTTTGGTGAACCTACTATTTGAATCCCCTCTTTTCTGATTTTGGAGTCCATTCATTATTCTAGAGTTGCTTGCATTGCATGTTGCATTAGTTAGCTTGCATTCTAGGATTTCATTTTTGCATCTTTCATCATTAAACGGTTCTAAAATTCTACATTTTTCATTTAAGTCTGCATCATAGCACTCATAAATCATCAACATCAGTAAAAAATTTCTGAAAATTTTGAAAAAAAGTCCACACTGGGACTCATTCGCCACCTTGGGCGAATCAGTCCCTTCTGACCCCTGAAACAACATTTTAGAGAACTTAGAAATTTGTTATTAGGCTTCTGTTTGGTGCCTTAACCTGTATATATCAGTTAGTTGCATTTCTATATCATGAATTTCATCCAATCTAGCTTAATTTAGCTCATTTCATGCATAGTTTAAATTTCAAGTTTGCATTCTCACATTGTTACATAATCAGTCAATTGTCATCTGAAAATTGCATTTCATTTTATCCCTTTGCATTGTATTTTGAGTTAGTATAGATTGTTATTTCAAAAAGTTAGTCTCAATCTTCTCCAAATTTTGCAAAGAAAAAGTTAGTTCATAAGCATGTTAATCATTCTTTCCATGCATTCCCTAGTTATGATAGTCTCTTAGCACAAGAGAAGGAACATATTAACACATGTTTTGAACCTACACTCCCTCATATCTCTCCCATTTGTGAGGATGATGTGTTAGAAGGGAATACAAACATAGATAAAAATGATGATCATAATTTTCCTTCCCTTGATATCTCTCCTTTTAGTGGTGAAGGTATCTTGGTGAAAGAAGGTACAATTGTTGAACATCATGAAGGTCTTGTTTGTACTTCTCCTCATTCCCCTTGGGTAGATAGTATAACAACACAATATGAATGCATTTCCACCACCTTACCTACTCTCCATTCATCTCCCAACACCTCCCCTATTTGTGACAATACTTTCATGAATGATCCTGACCAACAAATTTGTGAGGAGGCTATGTTGACATTAGATGAACAAATCTTTAAAACCTATGAGAATCCTCTTTATTTTTCTTCCCCTATTTTGGAAGTCATTGTTGGACAAAGGGAGGTAATCAAAGATAATCGTGATAATCTTCTTTCTCCCTTTCTTAATGTTTCCACCATCCAAAAACACATAATTAAACACAAGGATCCAATCATTGAAAACCAAGAATGTGATGCTTTTTATTCTCTTGATGTCTCTCTCACTTGTGATGAAGCTACTTTGCACATTTTAACCTTATATGAACATATTACAAGATCTCCTAGTAGGGTAGATAATATGGACCAAGAGATTGAGGCATTACAAACATTGAATGGTTGCATAAAGTCTTCCCCTAATCGAACACATTCAATGATTAATAACTCCTTTGGTTGTGGTGAAGTTATTTTGGATGAACCAAACCTTAATTTTCATGAACATGTGGTTTGTTTTTCTCCTTTGAACTATCCTTCTAGGGAGGATATTATGACCCAAGACAATGATAACATGCCCTTCAAAGACAATGAACACTCTCACTTGTTATGAGATGTTAACAATATTCAACCTCACTACACCCTTTACCCACCTTCACATTCATTTCATCCTTTGAATAAACCTCACTACACTCTCTGCCCACCTCAAAATAATGTATCACAACAACCAAGTTATAATACCATTGCTCATACATATAACACTTGAAATAACCCACAACCGCCACAACCAATCCCACCCTCTTTACCTTTACCCAATCTGCCTAGTGCTCCTTGTTACATCCCACAATTAAAGAATACCCATGCAAAGATTTCTCTTTGGGATTTACTTCTAAACTCACCAAATTATAACAACATTCTTCAAATAGCCTTAAAACAAATCATAATTCCTCCTTCTACAACTCCGAGTGATGTGGCAACTCTCACCCACAAAAAGAATTTTGACATTACCTTCCATCAACATGAGCTCCCTCCTTTGGACTTGCATAAACAACATGATGCCTTTATTATAATTGCTCGATTCAATCACAAAGGTATCAAATACACTCTCATAGATAATGGTTATGCCCTTAATGTGTGTAGTGTAAATCTCCTTGATCGATTACATGTTGACAGGTCACAAATAATACTTGATTTTGTCTCTATTCGAGGATTTGATAATACAACTAAGCAACCACTCAGTGTAATCACTTTTCCTATTACGGTTGGGGTGGTTACTTTGCAAACTCCTATTCATGTCATGCCTTATGATCTTTCATACAATTTTCTTTTAGGCAGATCATGGATTCATGAGATGAATGTAGTGCCTTCCACACTTCATCATATAATGAAATATGTCTATAATAATAACATTTATCAAGTTGAAGCAGATCCCAAGCTTGAAAGTTGCTTGTACCTAGAAAAAGGAGCTACAAATCCCTTGAAAACATTGATTCCAACATCCAATATCGACCCTCTTGAAATTGAACACAACGATGAGGAATCACCATCTAAATTATTTGGTGATGATTGGGGATCCTTAGACTTCACACCATCATTTATGGATGAATACTTAGTCACAAAAAAGAAAGGTGAGACACAAGAAAAACCAACCATCATGTCAATGCCACATTCAAACAACCTTTCAAAAGCATTCGCCTCAATCACTTTAGACAATTCCACAAACTCCACAACAACCCTTGTTGAACACAACACCCAACAACTACTCGATTCCAAAGCACTAAAATAGCTTTATGGAAAATGGTATGACCTCATGAAACAACTTGGGTATAGTGGAAATGGCTATGGTGCTCAAGAAAAAGGTATCCACAACCCTATAGATCCAAACACACAACAAACAACTCATGGTATTGGTTATTCTCCTTTGACCAAGATCACCAAACCTTCACTCAACATCAATGATATCACACAAGAATCTTCTATGATTCTCACTTATTCACAAAAATAACATTATATGTTACTCCTTGCAATGCCATAGTTGTAGGATCATAGCATACTCACTATTGCATCATTTTGCATCTATTGCAAGGGGTTGCATACTGTCATCCACTTTAGGCTCACCCTTGTCCTGCACTAAGTGGGGGGAAAAGAGTTATACAACCTTATCCTTTGTATGTCACTTGTCGTTGTCTCTTTCGACTACTCGTTAACTTTTCATGAACATATAAGAGCAAGCTTGAGATGTGAGTGACATGTCTTAAGATTGACTCACATGTGACATACTCCCTTTCTTTGTTTTTCATTTTTCCTTGACATGATGTAGCCTAACTTCGAAAAATATTACTTGGCATAGGGCTTTCTATGTTGGCTCTCATGTCTTGCTTTATTTTTTCTTTTTCTTTTCTTCTCTACTTTAAAGTAATTTCTCATAAAAAAATGTGTAGCAATTCCTTTAACATGGGGGACATTCATTACCATATTTCACTTGCATTCTTGGTTCCTAGTGTAGCCTTGTCGTTTATATGATGTGTTCATCACTTTGTGGATGACATTGGGTGTGATGTCTTTCATAATTGTGATCTATCTTAGCATATTACATTCCTCTTGGTGGCCTGATGTGACACACTGCATCCCCTAAGTTGCGAATATACTACTCTTTGATTGGTCCTCTCTTGGAGAAATTAGACACAATGTTCCCTAAGTGACTGACCTTGCATGAACTGAACAAGACTCCTTTGAACATTTTACATTTTTGCATCTTTACATTTTTTCATTTTTGTATTTTTACCACCTTGCATAATGTAGCTTTCATGATTGTGGTACCTTTTTCTTTTTTCTCATGAGAATTTTTCCCTATGGCACCTTGTTAAAGTTATCAATGGGTATAACTTTGATATGGTTGAGTGGGAAGCCCACCTAGTGGCATGACTTTTCCCCATAGCCACTTTTGTGTTTGTGAGTGCATACCAACTAGCGTATGTATCTTACCTTTTTGGGCTTTCTCACCCCATGGAAAACTAGTTCTATGGCCCCAGAGTGAGTACATTTGGGCCTTCTCTACCAATTGATCATCATGTGTTCTATCGCCCCAGAGTGAGTACATATTTTCCATCCCATTTTTCTTCTCTCCTAGCTCTTGCCATTGCATGATTTTGTATTTTGGGGGCTTGAATTAGGATCTTGGATCCTGGGGGCTTGGCCACCTCCTTTGATCTTTTTCATTCTTTGTCATCTGCAACTGTACATGAGGATCTCTCTTGAATGTCTACTTTAGTGTGAGTTTGAAGCAAGTTCATCCTCTCACTAAAGTGGGGGCTAAATGTGTCGTAGAGAAAAGTACCCTTTTCTTGACATGGGATTAATTCATGATAAATTGAATTAATGAAGCCTTGATTTAGGTGTTGTGAGGAATTTTATGAATCCACACTAGGTCTTGGACCCTTTCAAATCAAATAACACGCTTTTAATGATGTGTTGTGAAGGTGTTGTAAAGTGTTGTAAGATACTTTCACGCTTTTCTAGACCTAATGAACTTATAATCCCTAATTCAACATTATAAAATGTGTCTAATAAAATTATCACATCAATTTAGAAGGCTTGTAACTTAAACTTAATGTTAAACTAGTGTTGTAATGTGTCCCACACATTCACATTGGTTCTTGTGCCTTCCTAGGCTGTGTGGACCTCATTTTAGTGTTGTAAAGTGTATTAAATCACACTTTCAAATTTATTTCTATGTCCCAATCCCTATTTGACATTTACATCATCACTAATAGGCCCCTATTAACCCATATTGTGCATCTTGAGGCTTTCATTGATCAAATACTTGACAAAGTTGCATTTTAGACCTTATTTCCCTATTCCTTGGCATCTAAGCTATCAAAATAGCCCCTGTGGGACCCATTCACCATGCATGGCATATCAGTCCCATTCAGGTGGGACCCATTCACCATGTGTGGCGAATGAGTCCCATTTGGCACCATTTTGACCTTTGAGCGGGAAATAGAGTGAAATTTGAATTTAATTTCACTATATGTCAGCCTGTGATGAGGTATAATTGGGATACTAAGGCATAGTTATCTATAAATAAGTGTTTTTATCCTCATTTTACATCTAACTACTCATTTTTACATCTCTCATCATTAATTCATCATCTATCTTCTCATCCAAGTCAAGCAAGTTAGGGTTTCTTCATTAGAAGTCATCAAGTTAACTTTCTAAAGCATTCAAGGGTTGAATCTTCATGTATTGCTATAGAATTTCAAGATAAATTACCATGGAAAGGTAATCAATTCCATTTCTCCTGTTTCATTACTTCCTTTTATCACTTTGGTTTAATTACCTAAATGGGGTTTGACCAAGGCAAACCCACATGCCCTAACATTCAACATATCTCTCTTTTTTCTTGTTTATATGCAGATTTAGGACTCTTGGAAGCTTGGGAATCATTGAAGATCAAGTTGGAAATTCATTCAAGTCATCTCTTCATCATTCAAGTCAAAGAATGAACAAAAAGTCACTTTTAGACCTGAATCTGACAGTTTTTGAAGCGGACACCTGTAGAAGACAAAAGTGCAGATCTAGACCTACATAATCAAGTCTTGACTTTGTAATTCTTGTAGGAGGAATGTTTCTCCATGCATGGAAAATTAGTCCCACCTATAGGCCTAAAAAATAATTTTCTCATAATTCAACTCTCAGCAGTCAGAAACCTGTTTCTGGAAGTTTTCACCAAAAGTAGGACTAATTCACCATCTGTTGTGAATTAGTCCCAATGGCCATAAAAAGTGACTATTGGAGCATTCAAAAACATTCGAATAATAGTAATCTACCTCTAGGTGCACTTTGATCTATCTCATCAACTTTTGTTTTCATTTTCTTAAGTTTCTAGTTCATATTTGCAACCAACACTCTATTTTCCAGCATCTTGCTTTAGGTTAGTTTACATTCATTTATTTGCATCTATAAGCATTCAAACACATATAAACACACTACACATCAATATTCCATATATCCTTACATTAATCTTGAGTGAAACATTGTACATTTTGGGCCCATCTTTCTCCTTTTAGGTGAAAATCCCTAGGAGAGCTAGAAAGAAAGTAGGTCACAAAATCCTTTGTTTCACATTCCAACACTGTAAAATTTTCTTGTGTTTTTAAATGGACATTGTCAAGAAAATAAAGGCTGCATAGATCGAAAGAATACTAATATCAAAAATTAAGAGGTAACAAGGAATAAGGATAGAATTCAATTTGTGCAACAACAATTACCTCAAATGCTTTTCCCAACAATTAAATGAATGAAACTATCTTAATAATATGAAATCTATAGAAAACTAGAGTAGTAAGATGTAGCACCAGAGTGTAGGGAAGGGTAAGCTTCGACAATCAACAAAGCATCAAATGGAAGACCCCTTTAGAATTCATGCAGCTTAATCTCATAATCAACTATATTAGTCAGTTCCGAAAACCAATATCACCCCACTTGTCAACCACAAACTGCAATCGATGATAAAAAGATACAAAATGAAAAATAGACTCTATGTTTTCGACTAGAGAAAGGTTGACTCATGTTCAAGCAAAAAGGGGAGAAGATAGAGGGAGATTTCTAAGAAAATATTACATTCAACAATTAGATGGAAAAGAATGAATGCCAAAAGGGTTACAAATTGAATATAACATCCTTAGTTAGGTTTCTCTAATTTGAATATATGAGAGAATCAATTACCACTGATGCCATTCATGGCTTTTATCTCGGCCAAGATAACTATACACTTAAATTTTCACAAAGAAACAAATGATAAACAATTATACAATTGAGAGAAACCATGGCTGGAATAAAGGAAGGAATTGGGTTTGAATCCTAAGTGCAAGCAAACCAAACATGAAAGTAGTTCTATTTGAGCAATGGGAGGATTAGAGGTGCAACTACATAGGTGTATTTAGATTTTTCTCTCAAAACAACTATCTCTTCCGCAAAGAACAAGGAACGAAAGTAAAAGTTTAGCAGAGATTTAAGGTTAGGAATAACCTACATAACCATGTATATTACTTTGCATGTGAACTATAGAGGAAGATGCAAGGAAACTATCAGACGCCACAATAAAATGCAGTGAATGGACTCAAGCAATACAAAATACTTGATAATAATTTCATAGTCCGAAGAGAATTTTGAATCAGTCCAAAGAGAATTTCGAATGGATAACTCAAAACTCAAAGGAGAAAGGTGAGCACAAGCCAAGTACCTAAATCTCCTACGCTCAACAACTCAAGAAGGCAAGCTAAAGACCATTGTGCCATAGCCTATGATTCTTCTTCAACCCAATCACCTAAGATTGATTCAAATTGAAAACAATATCAAAAACCAAGAACTATAATTTTCTTTCATAATTATTTTTCAGAGCCCAGTATTCTTTTTGAGGGCCAAGTTAACTTATTAAAAACCTTTTTCCCCAAAATTGATCTATCTTAAAACAAAGATAGATAAATTTTCATTTCTTTTTGAAGACAAAATCAAGCAATAATATCATAATAAAACAAGTTTTCTAATTCCATTCCAATTTCGAGCCATGCATGTGCACACTTTTATCTTTTTCATCTTTTTCCAGCTTTACACTTTAGTTCACAAATCTTATCTCTTATATTTAGTTTAAAATAAAATTACTTCCCCACATAATTAATTAAAATCAAATGCTAATAATATTCACCTTTATTTAAAAAAAATTACATTATTTTCCCATTAAAATATTTATCTTTCCATGATTATAACTTATCAATAGTTATAATTTAATTTAAAACAATACAACTTAATCTAATTATATAATAAAAAATTTACTCTTAACATAGCAATTTAATTTAATTATTTATTAACAACCACATCCTTCATATTTCATAACATTAATTAATTTAATTATTAATTTAAATTCCCACTTTATTTAAATTAAATTTTAATTTAATTAACTAATCTAACAAGGCCATCAAACTATTAAGTTCACAATTTTAATGATATAATAACCAATGAAGTACATGACATAAAAAATAACTACTTACTCGAATAAAAATTAAGGCCAAAACGGAGGGACATTACATTTAGACCTCTCACATAGTGTAGCCAACACAAAGCCTAGTCAAAACCCTAATTTTGAGGAGGTATAAATAGAAAAATGATAGGTCCAATGGATCATTTGTGCATTTTGACTTTGAAAATTGAGGAGCTCTGAGAGAAGCTACAAAGATGTAACTTGTTCCACATACCAAGCATCGAGGATACTGCATCTGGACCTTTAGATGATCAGATGGCACAAGAGAGCTAGTAAGTGTCTTTGAGCCCACTTTGTCAATTTTTAATTTCATGTATTTCTAAGACCTGGAAAAATTTAGCAGGCAATTGTGTCGTTTTTGATTTTCTGCAAGTGCTATTGTGAACGACGCGACTATCTACAAAACAAAAAAAGTGATGGAGTCACACCTAGGTTAGGTTTAGGTTTAATATTGTGCAACACAATTGCCTTATAATGACACATGTGTGGTCTGCAATTACACAACTGCTAATGCATGATGCAATAGACTAGAGAAATGAAACAACTAATTTTATAAGCTGTAATTGATTGGGGATTTGACACAATTGATTCCCTACAATGTAAATGTGAAGGCATGAAACACAATTTTTTTAAGGCAATGCATATGAAGCTTGTGTGATGTAATTGAGATTGTGTGACATAGTAGCTTGAATATGTGACACAATTGACTATTAAGAATTTTTGCCATTAAAAATAAAATTCCTTTTGCAACTTGTGTATAATAGGTGTGGGGTATGTGCAGGATCATCATGCAAAAAACAGGCCCTTAAGTGGCAAAAAATTCAAAAAAATTAGTGTTAGGCAACTTGACGTAAATATTTGAATAAGTTATCTATATTATTTCAAAAATATGTAAGAATAGAATTTGTAGAAAATTGAATGTAATTTCTAAAATACTAGGTTTATTTAAAAATAAATAAAATCTATTTGGTGAAAATTTGAAATTTCAATGCAGTAGTACTTAAATTTCAAGGAAAAAATAAGAAGTAGGTGTCATTCTGACCACCCTAACCATAATAAAATGATAATATTTTTTTGTAAGATTTTATATATAAGTAGAGGAATCATGTCTAGATGTGATGCATATTTTTTGTAATTTTTTCCAAGTAAATAATTAATTATGAATTTTTATTACAACTTTTAGAAAATATAAAATCATCTTTCTGACCAACTTAACTTGGTCAAAACTTCATGAAATTTAATTTTTCTTTTTAATCCTATATTATGTGAAGCATAGAATGTGACGATGTTTTGGATTCAAAAAATATGATACCGTTTGAAAGTTATAGATGTTTTTCAATCAGCCTATCAATTAGGACTTTAGTCGTAATTCTAATAGAAAATGAATAATAATTATTTATTAAATTCAAATTAAATCATAATTTATATTTTTGGAAAGCTGAGAATCTCCTCTAAAAACCCTTTTCATTTCATTAATTTTGGGTGAAAAAAAGGTCGCCAGCCACATACCCTACAAATATTGCCACTTTTTGGCACACCATGATCCTGCACATACCCTGTGAGTAGGCTTTTTGATTGGCATGATTCTTGTAATTGTGACCATAGGTGACACTTGATCCCATTTACATACGGGAGTCCCAACCTTCCACATACCAACTATGAGACCAATTGACTAGTGCTGAGAAGCATAGGTTATGGCATCTTGGTTTATATCATGTGACTTATATTCCTTTCACCAAGGCTAATAGAGGTTTACTAACTGCACTCACTGATAGATTTCATTTAGAGACATGCTCTTTCCATCTGCTAACATATGAGGTGAATATGACCCTAGAGGATGTCTATTAGATATTACAATTACCTATTTGAGGGGAGCAAGTCAGGTATGACCTGGGATGTGGATATTAGGCACTCCTGGACTACTATATAAATGAGGATGTTAGAGACCTGGGCATAGATCAGTATGAGATCAGATGGGAGACTTTGGCAGAGAGCTATGAGAGGTTTGATTGCATCCTGTGCATGTTGATTGTCAGGGTCATTATTCTAGACTGTCGAGGACACACGTTCCTAGTTGGCTGGGGAGAGATGTTGGTAGATATGATTGCCAGGGATATAGTGTATGCATGGGGGCCATGTTTACTAGTGATGCTCGATTTCTAGCTTCATGATATCACATACCAAGATGGGCAGTCGATGAGCTATGATGTGACACTTTTGATGGTCTAGGCATAGGAGCACAAGGTCATCAGTTGGGGGCCAATGTTCCATATGTTTACATGTATAGAGGAGTAGTGACACAGACCCATGTTGGGGATGTGGGATATTGGAGGCATGGTATTGAAACCATGGTCAACTTCATTTGGAGGCCATACAGAGATTGTGCCTAGTGGCTAGATGAGGGAAAGAATTTTCCTTGGTGCTGAAAGTTGAGGTATTTGATTGGATGAATATTCTAGTCCCAACAAATTATAGAGATGTATCTTCTTGAGTGATTCCTGTGATAGTCTAGTGAGTAGCAGGGTGTACCGCGTGGTTCAACAGAGTTTTCCAGGACTTCCTAAAAGGTGATGCCATGGGGACCAATTATACCAGTACCCATAGTAGAGCAGGGGATTGATGACTTGTAGGTGGTATAATGCGCATGGAGAGGGGGTCCAACAGATGCAGGGATGACCGTAGATTATGATGCATGGTGGAGAGCTTATAGGTCAGATCAAATCACTAATCTAGACTAGCCAGCACCAATGGTACATTGAGTTAGGGGCCCACGAGGTCAGAGAGGGGGATGAGGCTAAGGAGATAGAGGACAAGGAGGAGATGGAGGGCAGGGAGGTAGGAGGGGGGATGATGAGGATGATAGGAAAGGTAGAGGTAGGGGATAGAGGTAAAGGGTAGGGAGATGATATACACCACTCTCTCCTATCAGAGAGGAGGAAAAGGAGGAGAGATAAGAGGAGAGGACTACAAAGGAGGGGAGATAGGAGGATGCACCACCTGAGGTGGGACAACATGATGTGGTAGTAGAGGTGGTGGCGGAGGAGGTAGAGTAGCTAGAGGAGGAGAGGCAGGAGGAGGAGGTGATGGCAGAGGTAGAGCGCATCCTCTAAGAGAGGATTGTCTTGGGGGAGGACATGGAGGCCTTTGAGGAAATCCCCATTAGAGATGGAGAGTGGGGAGTGGATCCGAGGATATTATATCTTCAGGTCAGGGTCAAGGCCTTGGAGGTTGAGGTAGGGACAATACGCATAGAGAGGGATGGTCTCAGGATAGAGTGAGATACTCTACAACTACAAAGGGATACAAATGTGATCAGGCAACATGAGGTAGATCAACACATTATAGATTTCATTGCTACCTGCAGTGGGACCACAATAGATATGGCTCAAGATATTGCCAAGGTTAGTCGATGAGAGTATTACTATAGAGACCTATGAGGCTGAGGTACCCCCCGAGCACAGGGCACCAAGTGCATCAGAGGCATTAAGCAGTGGTAGATCACACAATAGACGCTCTCATAGTAGGTCACAAAGTGGCAGGATATTAGGACTGTCACAGTCACATCCATATGAGAGGCCACCATCAGAGCATAGATCCTCAAGTTCACCACAATGATCACCCAGACAGGATGAGGGAAGCTTTGGCTAGAGCCTATTTTGATATATATACCAGGACACTTGTATTTTGATCATCGAGCCTATGAGCTCTATTTTTGAGATACATTTTTGACATGGTACTGTGGCACATTTTGAACGATATATGATATGCTTTTGGTGGTAATTATATAATGTGTAGTCTATTGTTATTTATTTATTATATCATGGATGGTTTATTTTTTATGATGTTTATGCAATCTATATGATGATGTAATGATTCTATATGTTGATGCCTTATATGTGATCTCTAGATGATAGATACATGCATTTACTTTTATGATGTTATGGATGTCATGTATATGCCAGGTTATGCGTATGAGGGATGATGATTATGAAATGTCATGCCATTTTATGTTTATAAGATACAAATGAAAATATGTATGCAATATGATGGATGGTCATCGATTATGATTATAAATGTAGGTATGACATGTATGTAATATGTTATGCAAATTGTTATGTTATATAATAATGGATGCTTATATTGATGCCTATATGCCTATATGTCATGAATATTTTTGTATTTTCTAATGTAGTATGTATGGTCTAATATGCATGCATGATAATGCCTATATGATGCTTCTAACATTAATATATATACATGATATCTTTTTGTGTGTCATAGGACGCACTGTCAAAATGCAAATGGAAGAAATGTTAGCGTGGAAGACATGGATGTTAGTATGGAAGAAGGACTTCAATGTTTTTTCAAATAAATAATAGGCCTTGCATTTAATCATCATTGGGTGGTAAAAAAATATGAAAAATGGACAAAAAACACCATGGTATGACATAGACCAAAGTGTGCATGGTCATCCACTTGCAAGAAACAGACAGTCGCAGACAAGGAATGTCCCGATTCATACTAAATACAAAGCTGCCCCAGCCTTTTTGTCATGACAATCCACAAACAAAAATCAAATAAAAGAGTCACGAGACATTGACTCGCTCCTCTAAATACTTCGTTGGAAATCATCGAGAGAGCTAGTAACATGACCAAATAAAAATCAAAGGAAAATAAGACAAATAAGACAATAGTCATTCAAATAATTTTCCAAGTGTTTGCCAACATATGTTTCAAGCAAGTGACAAGTTGATTGTTTGACTCTGCCTGTCTTCAGGAAGGACACATTCTGATAAGGCAAATGAAATATTTTTGACAAATGAAAAAATTCTTGTAGAAAAAAGGACACATCCTGCATAAGACCTAGATTTGACTGATTGAACATTTGATGTTGGTTGACGATTGACTAAGTTGACCTAAATGTTTTGTTGAATAGTTTTTCTGTTGATTCATGACTTGTTGTGTGATGCTTTGAGTGGCAGTTTGTGTGTCTGGATGTCTAACTTATTTTGGTTGACTTAACAAACCCTAAAAAGGTTGAACTAGGGGGCCTGAGGGGCTCATTGACAGATGGCCTTGCCTACATAATAATGCATAGAGACCTTGTAGTTTGACATGACATGAATTTACCTTATTGACAAATGACATAATCATGATTTGAATTTTATTTGACCAAATCCTAAGGGACTAAACTAATGGCTCAGAGGCACATTGACAGATGGCCTTGCCTACGTTAAGTCATAGAGCCAACATAGTTCAACATGACTTGATTGACATGACTAAATCTCACTTTGTTTTTAGATTTTTGCAAGTTATTTGATTTTTTTTTGTATTTGACATGTTTTGATTTTTTTATATTTTCATGGTTTTATGATTTTTTTTGTCTTTTTGGGAATATTTGTTTTTTTTGAGTTTTTGTCATTTTGTGATTTTTTGTCTTTTTTGAAGGTTTATGATATTTTGTTTGACCTCAAGTGTAGAATCCCTTGAAGACATAGGTTAGTTACTTGCCCCTAGTCAGGATGAGACCAATTTATTGGTGATGTGATGGAAATGGTTATTGTTGATGAATATGGAAGGTGAAGGGATGCAAGATGTCAATCATTCCAAGCCATGGAAAGGATGTCAAGACATTATTATGCATGATATGTGGAGGGAGAATGATGTTGAAAGTCAAATTGGAATGATGGTAGATGACGAAGAAAAGTCCACTACACATGATGCCTATTTGCTAGGTTTTCATCATGGTACTTATCCAAAGCGCCACCAGAGTGGTTTTCACTGTTGTATGCATTATTTCTCTTTAATATTTTCTTTAATTTTATTTTTTTGGTGTTTCCAGGACACTTGTTTTCCAGGTTTTCATCAAGGTAATGATTTTTTTGATTTTTTGATTTTTTTGTATTTTCACTTTTATGACAAGACTTTAAGAAGCTGTGTAGAAGTGATAGGTCGTGATGATGCATTGAACTTGTTCAAATGGCTGTGCTAGATGAAAGGACCTAATTTGCATGAAAAAGGAAGTGGAAAATATGAAGGATGATGGAAGTGGCAAATGAAAGAGACTATAGTATGATCTGTAATGTGCACACTATGTGGGCCATTAGGCTTCAGATGAAAAGGAGTTTGGGAGACCAATGAGCTAGAGTACGTAAAGGGGTCATCATCAAAGGTACATTGAAAGAAATCACCAATGGAGATGGAATGACATGATAGATGGATGAACATGGATGGATTGAATGGAGTGTATGGAATGAGCACAAGCGACAAGGATGTAGACATTGGACCAACAAGTTCTTTATTTATCTTCAACTTTTGAGACATGCCCAGGTAGTGAGTTTTGATGGAGAGGAATACTTGGAGATCAATGCTTTTTGATTTTCACTTTGGAATTTTATTTTTGATTTGTCTAATAGCTTTTGATTTTGGCTAGAGAACTTGTCTTGATTTTCTTTTATTTTCATCATGTCTTTTGATTCTTGATCTCGTTTTAAAGAGGGTGCTTTCATTTTTGATTCTTGAGCTTTTACCTTGTTCTTGTCTTGAGAAATGACTTATTGATCCATATCTATGATGTGGATGGACATGAGTGGAATGGATGAAGTGGATGGAGTGATAGAAATATTTGGTGGATGAGTGAGAGTGGCGATGCCATCAATGGTGTCTTTGGGACTATCCTTTTTGGTAATACTAATGTCAAAGGAAGCTTGCACATCCTTAATGACTTGGAAAGATGACTTAGTGGTGGCAATAGTAGGGGGAACATACCCTAACCCAAGATAGTGAGAAGGGTTAGAATGATTAGATGGTGAATCAAAGGATGAAGTAGTGGAATGAGGGTCATGAGATGGAGATAAACGATCATGAATGGTAAAGATGAAAGTGTCATCAGGGTCCCAAAATGCCTCGCTCCAAGAATGACCATCTATTTGTATACCTCTTGAAGCTATCTTGACATCATTGTTGGAAGTCAAAACCTTCTCAGTAGTATTAGCATTGCCGTTTATCTGTAGCTTGTCCATACGATACTCACCACATCCCATATAATGTACTTGGACCTTGGGGTTTGATGGTGCAGAAAATAAAGTGGATGCCTTGGTCAATGAAGATGGATCAATGTATTGTGACGAAGTGGAATATAAAACTTCATTATTAATAGGCACTTGGAATTGTGTGGTGGGTATGTGAAGGATCATGATGGGCCAGAAAGTGGCAATATGATGGGTATGTGTAGGGTATGTGGCTGATGAATCTTTTTTTAACCAAAATTGTTGAAACAAACATGATTTTTAAAGGATATTCTTAGCTTTCCACAATATAAATTATGCTTTACTTTGAATTTAATAAATTTTTATTATTCCAAAATTGTTGACAAACATGATTTTTGATATTAGATTATGCTTTACTTTGATTTGATGACTAAACATTCATTTATAACTTTCAACTGGTATCACATTTTTTGAATCTAAAACATGCGTCACATTCTATGCTTCACATACTATAAGATTTAAAAAAAAAAAGAATTTCATGAAGTTTTGACCAAGTTAAGGTGATTAGACATACGAGTTTTTATATTTTTTAAAAGTTGTAATAAAAAATTCATACTTAATTATTTACTTGGAAAAAATTTACAAAAAAATATGCATCACATTGAGACATGAGTCCTCTACTTATATCTAAAATATTATAAAAAAATATTATCATTTTATTGTGGTTAGGATGGTCAGACAAACACCTACTTATTTTTTCTATGAAATTTAAGTACTATTGCATTGAAATTTCAAATTTTCACCAAATAGATTTAAAAAGAAAAAAAAACCTAGTAGTTTAGAAACTACATTCAATTTGATACAAATTCTATTCTTACATATTTTTGAAATAATATAGATAACTTGATCAAATTTTTACGTCAAGTTTCCTATCTCTAATTTTTTTGAATTTTTTTTCCACTTAAGGGCCTATTTTTTCCATGATGATCCTACACATAGCCTGGTCCCTCTCAAATTTTTACAATATTGGAATGGGTAAAGATCACCAAGGATTGTTATTTTAGTGCCTTCATAAGGAAACTTCAGACATTGATGACATGTACAAGGAATGGCCTTCATGGCATGAATCCATGGTCTTCCAAGGAGGAAGTTATATGGGAGATTGAGATCCAAGACTTGAAATGTGGTGTCCATCATTTTAGGTCCTACTCTAATAGGTAGTTTTATAATGCCCTTGGAAGAGTTCTCTTCATCTTTATAGGATTTTATTACTATGGTCTTTGTCACATTCACACATGCTTTAGAGAATCCCAATGCCTTGACTACTTTAAGAGTTCAAATGTTTAGACCTGCTCCATCATCTACCAAGAATCATTTGACTTTGTGCTTATGGATGAAAAATTCAAGGTGAAAAGGCTCATTATGAGTGGATTTTTGGAATGAGTAATCTTGTTCTGAAAAGGAGACATTGATCTGATGCAAAAGGGAACTATGACAAATGTTACGAAAGTGAATTACATAAAGGTGAGAAAATCCTTAATGCCTTAAGCTTAACTGAAAATACATTAAATAATGGAGCAACATGAACAATAAAGAGAGAGAATTATAGCACATAAAAAAGAGAGAGGAGGACACAATATTGATTACAAAGTTTTTTTGAGTGGACTATGTCTCTGGGTCTATCTCAACTAAGTGACCAATCTATTAACAATGCTCTAGATGCTTCTGTACAAATTCTGAGAAGAAGAGCTTTCAACATGCAACAAAAAGTTGTAAGAAAAATCTAAACTCTATCGGCTCCCAAAAGGCTCACAAAGGCCTACAAAGGCCTATAGACAGAGCATAATTACAATATAAAAATCTACAACAAAAAATTCTACACAACTCTCTCATAATCTTCTCAAAATCATTCTACATCGTATGGCTTACTCCTCTTCAAGAAAATCCTCCTCATAGTCTCCAATTCTTCTCTGTCCCCACTTGGATTCTTGAGAATTCACACCAAGAATGGGATGATTTGAAAATCCTCCTAGCTTCTCCTTTTATACATGAGGTTTTTCCAATTTGGTTTATAACCACTAAGATTTGTAATTTTTCCCCCTTAGGAAAAATAAAAACAAATCCCCCATATTTACATATAGATAATTAACAACCCCTAAAAAAAAAATTTAAATTAGTTTTAAGCCCTTATTTTGTTACCTTTTCGAGCTATTATAGTTTGGGTTGTTTTTTTGTTTTATCTTATTTTAATTTAAGTCCTAACTAATAACCATTTAGGGGTTATTTAGTTAGGCCTCAGGCCCAACTATTGGGCATATTAAACTAGCACCATACAATATTCAAACTGCACCGATGATGCATCGGTGCCTCCACCTTTTACAAGGCCAGTAGTCGAGGGTTCAACTCCCACTATTGGATTTTTATAGCCAATTTTTAATGGCTTCAAAACAAAACAAATTGCCGCCTAACTATAGTAAAGAGCAGTTTGTGGGTGCATCATTGAGGCTAAGTGGATGGTAGGGAGGAGGTTGCGGGGTCGAACCCCTCCAACCACATTTTTGATAAAAAAACTCATATGCGCCAAAGACGGGAGGAGAATGAGGTGCCTCACGTCTGACAGAGGGAGCAACCACATGTCAACCTACTATAGGTCCAACCTCTTAACTCATGCCATGTGTCCTATTCTGATAGGTCCACCTAATAGTAAAAATTTCCACATCACCTATTCTATCAGTTGTATAGACTGACATGTGTCAGTTCGAGATTGGTCCACTTCATCATATAGTATGTTGAGTTAGCATGCTGTCATCATCGTAATCTAGTCAACATAGTCAACCTGGAACTTTGATTGGCCGTTTCTTTGCCATACGAGCTTCATTTTCGATGAAATGAGTGGCATCAGGATTTTCTCGTCAAGCTCTTTGTCATGATGTCGATTTTGACGAGTTCTGAGACAATCAATTTTTTCACCCTTTTGACTGGTCCCTAGTTCCTATTTTGACCAATCTTTGATTGATCATAACTTTTGTGTACAAACTTTATTTTTCATGATTCAAGTGGTGTTGGAATCATGCTTTTGAGCATTACACCATGGTGCCAACTTTCCGAGCATTGGAGATAATTAATTTTTCAAGGTTCATAGATCCTCCTAGATCAGACATGATGGGGATTAGTCAAGCATCCTAACATTTCTTAAAAATGATTGACATCAAGGTTGGTGGGATAGAAGCATCTTGCAAAGCCTTGTCAAGGATAGCCCTATGTTCAGGAGAAATATGAAGCAACTCCAAGACAAATATTTGTGTGGGAAGTTTACCTAAATGATCCAAGAGGTTATATTGAGTCTTTGGCTTTTGAGGTTGAGAAGGAGCCCTTTGGAAAATGACCTTAGTCCGACATGTGTTGACATTTCATTCCAAAGGTTTATTGATGGTAATTGTATTAACACTCTCATCAATGACTCAAATGTGGTTTATGATAGTGGTATAGTCATACTTGGCCTTAGTGTAATTGGTGTGATTTTTGGTCTTTTATCCTGAACTAGAGGGATTTCCATTTCCATGGTCTTGTAGGGGATTCTTGAAAATTTTATGGTCATTATTAGATGTGGCCTATTGTCCATTGACTTCAATGGTGCCATTCTCAACAAGGTCTTGGACTATTTTCTTAAGTTCTTGGCATGATGAAGTGGCATTCCCTTTGGCACGGTGGTATTCACATGTAGCATTGTCATCCCATCAAAATGGTTTAAACTATCATGGGTCACAATTTTTAATGAGTGGTAATTGTATGACCTTCAATTGTAGGAGTTGTTTTAGGATGGATTCAATTGGTTCCCTTAAGGGAGTGTATTGTCGTTTAGCTGGATACTTTCTTGTTTGTTTAGGTTTATCACATTCTTGGTTGTTTTGGACTGTATTTTTCATTTGATTTGGGATATGCATCACGTTAAGACCTTTAATATTAATCGTGGGGATCATTTTTCTCACAACTTTATCATCTACAACCCCATCATTTGTGAATTTGTTTTTGCATGACTAATACTTTTTCTTGTCATTGGATAGGTTTTTGTTAGTTGTGTTTTTATTGTTGATCTTGACCTCTCCCTTGTTAATGAGGAATTTTTAAAGAATAATACCTTTCTCAACTATGTCCACAAATGAGGTACAACATTGCATTCATAACTCATGTTTAAAGTTTTAGTTGAGGTTTATAAATGGGTATGTGCAGGATCATGATGGGCCAAAAAGTGGCAATATGATGGGAATTTGTAGGGTATGTTGCTGACGACCTTTTTTTTACTCAAAATTGATGAAACGAAAAGGGTTTTTAAAGGAGATTCTTAGCTTTCCACCAATATAAATTATGCTTTAATTTTAATTTAATAAGTAATTATTATTCATTTTCTATTTGAATAACGACTAAAGTCCTGATTTATAGGTTGATTGAAAAACATCTATAGCTTTCAAACAATATCATATTTTTTGAATTTGAAACATGCATCACATTCTATGCTTCACATACTATAGGATTGAAAAAAGATAAAATGAATTTCATGAAGTTTTGACCAAGTTAAGGTGGCTAGACACACGAGTTTTTATATTTTTTAAAAGTTGTAATAAAAAAATCATAATTAATTATTTACTTAGAAAAAAATTACAAAAAGATGTGCATCACATCGAGACATGAGTCCTCTACTTATATCTAAAATATTATAAAAAAATATTATCATTTTATTGTGGTTAGGGTGGTTAGATAGATACCTACTTATTTTTTCCCTAAAATTTAAGTACTACATTGAAATCTCAAATTTTCACCAAATAGATTTCTTTTTTTTAAAAATAAACCTAGTGGTTTAGAAACTACATTCAATTTTCTACAAATTTTATTCTTACATATTTTTCAAATAATATAGATACCTTATTCAAATTTTTACGTCAAGTTTCCTAACTCTGATTTTTCTAAATTTTTTGCCACTTAAAGGCTTGTTTTTTCCATGATGATCTTACATATACCCAAATAAACATGAATTTTTTTTGTTTCTCATGGATTTTGATGGGACATTGACTAGCCAAATGCCTCCATTGTTGGAAGAAGGTTACAAATTTTTCACCATCTTCTTGCATGGTATGAGATAGGGTAGAAATTATTATTTCAATGTCAATATTGAATGCAAAGTGCTCTACAAATTTGTCTACTAAGTCTCCCCATGTTCTTATGCCAGTTGGTAGGTATGAAAACCATTCAAGTTCTTGTCCTATAAGACTTCATGGGTATAGTCTCATTAGGTATGTTAGTTCATATGCAATGTCTATATAAGCTGTGGAACTCTCTTATGTATTGGATATGATTTCCCTTCCCTCTAAACTTAGGCAAGTTAGGTGTGACATAGCCATGAGTGAAGAGTGGAATGTATATACTCTTGTCAAATGGATAGGGACATAAGTCTTTTGTGGAGTAAGTCTTCTTGTTGGACACTTGCATATTATTAATTTATTATTTTAGGGTAAGCATTTGAGTTTGTAAAACATCCACTTGGGTCTATGATGGGTCTTGTGTATTTTGAGAGCCCATGTTTGCATGTTGGAACCCAATGTTAAGGGATAGATTTTGATTGGGTATATGTGTATGTGACAGATTTTGGTTTTACATATGTGTGTAAGATGATATTTTGTTATGAATGTTTTGGATATGGGTTGGAATGGGAGTGTTTTGAGGAGGATTGGATTATGTATGACATGGGTTTGTAAAGATATGACCATGTGAGTGTTGGTTTCCATATTGTGGGAAGGGTCCTTGTGTGTTATGTAGGATAGAACCTTGAGTATTGTTTTGCACATGTATATGGGAAGTAGGAACTTGTTTTGATGGAGTAGCATGTTGTGATGCCCCAATGTTTGGTATAGCATTCATTTTGGGAGTCTTGTTAATGACAATATTTGGTCTTTTGGTTGAGGTGTTTGCGCTAAGTGGATTGGAGGATGATGCCCCCATTGTGTTTGATGTGGAGAATGGATTGGATGAGGCACCAAAGGGTTGTGACATGGGTTGTGTTGTGGTGTTTTGAGGCATGCCTTGTGTCATAGTTTGTGTGTCAAATGGTGAAGTGTGTATTGTCATTGCATCTTGTGTGGAATCTCCTAGTGGTATAGATGTGTTGAATTGTGGGATGGATCCACTAGAAGTAGTGTATTGCGTCCTTGGTTTTGTGTATTTGGTGAAGATTTCACTTGTATCATATTGAAATCAAAATCATGGGGTAATGTGGCTCCTTCTAACAATAGTTTGGCTAAGAAACATTGAGGATCTAATGCCACAATTTCATCAACAAAAGAGGCCACTTTAGGATCTTGTGCAGTGGCCTCTACTTCTTCTACCATTGGTCTTCCTTGTGTAATGCCCCATCATAATAACCTAAGGAATGTTGCAATTGTGTATAAAAGTGAACTAATTTTTTTTTGAAGTAATATTATTAAGTTAATTAGTTGCATACATTCATTAAGTTATGCGACGTTACACTACTTAAGTTTCCATAGATGACTTTAGTATTTCACATTGCACATATTTAATTAATCATAAACTTAAAAGTAAACATTGCATAACATTTGAAAATCCATTCAAGATAACATAAAGTACAAACATGTTTCTTACATTGCATTTGATAAGACATTACAATTCTCATTCATCTGATGAGGTAGATCAATAATAGTTACAATTACATTTACAATGTTCACCTCATAATCAATTGAGGGATGATTTACAATACTAGTTTAACAATAATGCAATAAAGAAAGTACATCTGTAACCAAGTACGAGCTCTCCATCCATGAAGCTCTCGTTGCCATGATCATAAACTGGGGACCCAATGGAGTAAGGTGCATGCTCCACCCAACCATGTGGTACCCGTAGGTCCACCCCCCATGCTAGGAGATAGTAATATGGTTACCTAGACATAATCTACTAATCCTAGACACAAATACATAACTAACTGATGGTTACATTGCTTCCAGATTTAAGAAAAATTGAATGTACTAAGTACACAAGGTAGACTGTTACTTTAGGTGGAGTGTCATCACAACATTGCAAAGGTTACCCTGGTGTTTCTTCCTAGGTTCTGGCCCCCAACTTGGGTTACCTTGGTAACCTCTTACGAAACCCGGCCCCATTGCAAATTATTGCGGAATCGAATGTCTTTTGAAGAAACAAGACAATGATTTTCCATTCCAGGCCTTCTCATCTTATACTCAAGACTGAACTAGCTCAAGAGTCAATAAGTGAGGCATAAACATCTTATTAAAGATTTTAATCTAACTACGGTGTTATTTAGTTATCATTGACTTACTAACTCTTTGTAAGTTACCCTGACACCACTTTGTGTGTCGACCCTTACATAGAGCCACTCCCCTAAACATAACATAGGAATTCTAAGTTCTCTATCTAGGGTAGACAAAGTGCACAAAATTCAACATATAATACCAGATAAATCACAATGAACATCACAATCTGTTCACAAAAATTAGGTGCACTACCCTAGTTTGTTCAAACACATAAAACCATAGTAAAATTTACTCCCTTGAAGAGACTACAACTGGAAGACTTGAAATCACATAAAAATAATCCCCATTTTCCCAATAAAAATTTAAAGAAACTTAAAGCAAATTTACGTCTATCATTTGGATTTACTAAATCCAGTCATTCAAATATAATTTACATAAAAATAATTCAATTTGATCAAAATTCATTATCAAATAATCTAAATTATTATTTTCTCAATTTCATATTTTGAAATAATCATCAATTTATCAAATGTAAATATCACATTTAAATAAATCAAATTTTAACCACACAAATATTATCTTTCATAAAAATAAATAAATTAAAATAACCACTTAAATGATTTTATTTAAATAATTATTTTATCATATTAAATATATCTATATTTTTATATTTTAACTAAACAAAATTACTTAATCATTATATTAAATATATATAATATATTATATATAAAATATATATTAAACATATATTATATAAAATAAAAATGAAATAAAAAAATTATAACTTTAAATTCGCGCGATTTAATAATTCGCATTCAAGTTTAACCTGCAGCCAATGCTGCGGCCTTCCTTATTGGGGAGGACACAACCTCTACCAGGGCTGCGCCAGTAGACCCTAGCTATTGTGCGCAACCATGGTGGCTGCGCCCACCCATATGGGGTGAGGGGAGGGTTTCGGCCCTCCCCAATACACAATGAAATATTTTTTTTAATTTCATTTAAAATTTTCCCGTACGGTGATACGAAAATTCCACTTAATTTTTTTAAAAAAAATTCTTCTGGTTTAAATAATTTCGCTTGTACGGCGATTTCCAGAATTACTAAATTTTTAAATAACATTTTCACAATCAAATTTATATATGAAGAAAATTATATATATATATATATTAAAATCATACAGGGTTTTATCAACAGAGAATAAAAATAAATTTCTACAGGTATCATTGGGGTAAATGGGGAAACTGTGAAATTTTTAACAGGGTACGCATAGTATTTCTGTTCAAATCCTAATTTACCCTAGAGGTTTCATTTTATTTTCAATTTATTTTTCCCATAAAAATGATTTCCCTTCTCAAATCTGAATACAAACTGTTTCCTACAGGATATTTTCAACACAAAAATAAAATAACAGAGTCTGTAGAAAACTTTTAACAGAGAAATAACTATTTCCTCTACAAAACAATTATCGTGAAAAATAGGAATTTAGTAAGATGAAATTTCTTTTCATAGACTTCTTTTCAACATTAAATAAATTATAAATACAAGGGAAGTACCTGTTTCCCTGAAGCTTCAAATATTCTGTCTGGTGAAGAACTGCTTTTCCTGTAGTTTCCAAAGCTTTTCCGCACACCAAATCCCAAACTAGAATACAAACCAAAGAACTTCCACAAGTATTCAATAGAACCAAATAACACAAACCAAATTTTACCAAAATTTTTAGCAGAGCCCTGATATTTTCTCGTGAGGAAAATAATAATCTTCTGTGTTTCCCCAGATCCAAAATAATCTCCGTGAACAACCTCAACCAAAAACAATAAATGCAACTTGCACACATGTTGAGAAGTACAAAATATCTTTTAACCACTTCTTGGCAATATTGCCTCTCAAGATTTGCATGGATTTTATTTTATTTAATTTTACAAATTTCAAATGCAAATTTATTTAATAATTAAAAATGCCATTTCCACAAAAATATTTAATTTTAAATAAAATCTACTCACACATAATTTCAAAACAAATTTAATTTAATTAAATAAATTTAGTCTCTAAGATCAAATTATTTAACCAAACAAACTAATTAATTTATTAAATAACATGTAAAACCTTTTTTTTTAAAACATTTAAAAATTAATTTAAATAATAATAAATTAAAGCATAGTAAACTAACATTAAAATTGACAAAATTACCTTTCAAGCAATTAATCCAAACAAAAAAAGGACAAGACCATCTATGACTTTGAACTAAAATAGACGATGTACTATGACCAGGTTATAGACAAGACTAGGATGAACCATGCTACTACCTCCCAGTCAACATTTCCGTTGAATCTTGACACGCTCAGACCTGAGTAACCAGGTGGAGTCAGTGTCATGTACCTGCAATCCTGCAACCAAGCAATAACATGCATATATGTATATAAACCATTGTACAGGCACACCGTGCGAAGAAAATCATGGACATCACAGGGCACTCGCAAGCGAGTGATGCGATTTCGTTCTCCACACCAATACACGTCACACCAGACTGACAACTAAAATAACAGTTAGTCCATCATAAACATATGCATAGCAATAATCATCTGAAAGAAAACATCTACGCTATATCAAAGCATATCAAAAATCAAATATCGCAATACAATGTATCATCATGTCACAAAGTGAATCCACTGTCGCTCAAAACCAGCGATCAAAATATCCAAACAAAGTACCATAGACTAACAGTGTAAAAACATATCAGCAGAAAATATAGGCATAAATGGAGGGGTACTACACCTTGTTTGTATCTAATGATGAATTTTTTCATGTGGATTGGGAAATGATCTTTGGGGTCTAGGAGGTCCCTAGGAGAGATCGCCAAAAGGGTTGAAATTTTTTTCATCTTGTGGAAAATCCATTTCTTTTTATTTCCTTTGTGACCTTGTATCAACCATAAATGAATTGCAAGAGGAAGATGAATGTGAAGGTGACATGGTATGATGTATAAGATGACTATTCAAAGGTATTTCTAGGTATGTCTAAGGCCAAGGTTATGTAACTATATTTTTTTTTGGATTTTTCAAGTGTGGGGAATGCCTAATGGTAATACCAAATTATCGATTCAAAGTGACAAAATGTCAAGGTGTCAATAGTATAGATGTCACAATGAGATTACAAGCTATGGTCTATGCAAGATGACTATATTTTTTTTGAATTTTTGAAGGTACAAATGATGTCTAAGGATGATGTCAAGATACAGGACCAAAGTGACAATAGTCAAATGTTAATGGTGTCACAATGAAGCCAATATATTGATTATGACTAAGGTATGCAAGTGAAAAAGGATGATGGGTGTGAATGATAGTATGACCTAAGAGGATGAATAAAATTATGACAACTAAGAACCTTGAAAAAAATCTAAGGTAAGGTTGCTTAATCAAACTAAGATAGCCAAGGTTAAAAACTTGATTTATCAAGACCTCAATGATCGTAAGGACTAAAATGACGAGTTGACAAAGGTGGTCTCAAACTAGCCTTGTGAGTTGAGGAGCCAACCTAAATGATAAAGGACTAAGGTGTTGGAAAAGTGAGGTCAAGGTAAACTTGATTTTGTCACAATATGGATTATTCTAAAGACTAATAAGTTTCCAAAGCCCAAACCTACAACAAGGTATATGAAAACTAAGGGATAACCTAGAATGTTTGACCTATGACAATGCAAAGGATGCAATGATGGAGAAATGGATGGATGACAGTTTGGAAACTTGCAAGTCTATGATTAGAGAAAAAAGTAATGCTCAAGATTGATCATAAAGTGGATTGTCTCAGCTTTCCCCTAAAATTTTCAATGGATTGCAATTGCATCATTTTGAGTCTCATTTGTGGTCTTCTATGTAACAATTGTGTCATTCTAGAAATGTTAATTATGTTTTTTTGAATTACAGTTGTAGTGAATGACAATCAATTGCGGTTAACAATGTATTTTTCTAGGTTTTAACTAATTTTTAACCAATTTTGATGTGATTTTGTGAAATTGATTTTTGCAAAAATAGCAAGTAGTCTGAAAACACTTGTTTTTTTCTGGTCTAAGTGTGAAAATGTTTAATTGCAATGTGTATAAAGATACTCATAGACAATGCACAATCCTAGGTTGAAAAGGATACTACATTTTGTTGAGTCCCTACTTGGATTGCTCCAAACACTTAGACAAAGTGGACAACTAGAGATCTTGGTGACACTGGTTCCCCCTTACATGGAATGAGCACACTAGAATATCTTACCCTTGAAGATCCTAAGATCTTGTGAACCAAGGGATTTCCTATATCTACAATGAATAGTGGAATGTAGGGAGGCTTCAAAGGTTTGACCTCTTGCACCGACAAGTAAAAGGGTTTTTGGCCTCTAAAATAAATGGTTCTTAATCCGTGTTTTGGGGTAATACTAGTTCCTATACATGCAACAAGATTAACTCAGTTAAGAGACCTCCCAGTCCCTTTGTTAGAAATAATTTTGATGTATCTCACAGATACTGAGGGTGACACTTGTCGGTATAGGACATTTGTACCAAGTGATTGAAGAATTTCCCAACAATCACAATTATTTATATAGCGAACTGAAACAAAGTACTGCTTGGGTCATTCCCTCTCACAAGTGGGGAGGAAGGCCCTCTAAGGGAGAAAAAATCAAGATAAGTATGTTGTTTTTGATCTCCAAGATTGCACGAAGTGCAAGGAGAGAGCATACAAAACACCTTTTTCTCACACTTGCATGGGGTTCATTTTAAAAAGAAAAATCCCCCCAAAAAAAGTGTGGGTGATTATGAAAATGTCTAAAATATGATTTTGATTCTCAAGATAACCAAATGGTGAGAGAGAAGAGCATACACACCTTAAGACAAGTTACAAATCCATAAGACAATGAAGACACTAGTTCTTTTTAAGCCCAAATCTAAATGTGAGAAAGGCACTCAATGCAAGATTGTTGGTCAATTTTAAGTCCCAAATGAGTGAAAATGCAAGTTATTTTTAACCAATGAGTAAGGAAATGCAAGTTATTGTAAATTTTAAGCCTAATAACATGTAGATGCAAGGGTAATTTTAATCCCAATGAGTGTATGAAAATGAAACAAGATAGATAAGTTAGCAAAGATGCCTCCTTTCCACCTATGCCACATTCTAGAAATACAATGTTAGTAATAGATAACCCCTAAGCTATGGAACATTTTCCAAAGATATAAACTAAAAATTTGATAGAAACCCTAAATTTTAAATTAATAGGAAATTGTGTCATAGGAAATGGCAATTGTGTCATTTGAGATGTCGACTACGGCTCGGAAAAGAAATTTTGACTCTCGGTCGATATCAGATGTGGTGAACCTCCAAGCAATTGCGGTGAATGATAGTCAATTGCATCATGTGAACTTGGACCTACAAAATATAAAAATTCCAACCAAATCTGAATAACTAGCGACTAGTATGATATGCAACTAAGGTTAATCTAAGGAGATGAAAAACCAGATAACATAAATTTTCTTAAAAAATTAAGAAATTAAACAAAGTCAAAATGTGCCCTAATCTAAAGTAGTTGTGTCATTCGACATCATAGTTGTGGCACTATGTCACAAGTGATTGCATCGTTTGAGCTAGCAATTGCGTCGATCCATACAAGTAACTTGCAAAACCAAAATTTTCATATGAATTCTATGAATTTTTCCTTTCATGTCGAGTTTACCAATGTAATCAAGGTAAATTATTAAAGGTTAGGAAATAATGCATGTAAATCAAACTGTAATAAACAATGAAGTATAAATAAGCATAAAGACATAAAACATAGAACAATATTACCAAACAGTCTTCATGCCTCCATTGATTCACCTCCATTGCACTTCTCCATTTTTGTTGATTTGAATAATTTCCCTTAGATTTTTGTGTATGCAAATAGGCCTAATGATAAGGACAAAAAAAATATTAAAGATTCTAATTGACTAGAATGCACTTGACTTGATAGAATGTAGATAGACTAGATAGTAGATAACAAGATGTCTCTAGATTGCTCGTGGATGATTTGACAATGGGAAAATAGACGTCTTTTATAGAATTTTAATTTATCATGAAAGGCTAAGATTGAAAGGTTAATTTGACCTAAATATCAATGGCCAAGGATGAAAGTTGTAGTATGGAATAGGGTTAGGGAAAAATTAGGGAAAATGATAAGGATGAAGGGTTGATATTGATTTATGAGATAATTCAATCAAAGTCTAGAATTAAATGAGATGTTAAGAGATAATATTTGGTGTGGAAGATAAGATTATTTAATTATAGAAGACATGTGACATGTTGACCTTTTGACTTAAATAATGATTTAATTCAAATTTAGAAGATAAGGACAAGTTAGTAAGCAATTAAATAAATAAAATTTGTTTAATTTGATGAAAGAAAAGGATAATGAATAATTAAATAATAAAAAGAATTATTTAATTATAGTAGAAAGGGACATTAGTGACGTAATTAAATAAATAAAATTTATTTAATTAATCAAAGAGGAAATAATGATAGAAATAAATAAATAAAATAATTAAAATTATTTAATTATCAATGATGAAAAAGGAAATAATGAAGAAAGTTGCAGGCCTAGGACAATTTTTAGTGTCTACAATCATAAAAACATCAAAACCTTCATTCACATTTGGATCCATATTAACCTTGTTAGCCTTTAATATGTTAGAGTGATTTAGTAGGAGAGAAAATAATATAAATTGAAATACAACACCGTGAACAACAAAACACCAAATTTACATGGAAAACTGAAGAAGGGAAAACATGGTGAGGATTAGCTCACAATATTTAAAGTAATTGCAATACTAAATACACTAGGCTCACTACTAGAAGGCTCATTTCCTAGGAAAAAGAAGGGATCACTACCAAAGGCTCACTTATATTTTATAGAAAAGAAGAAATATTGTTACGATGAGAAATCCATCTCAAAGCAACAAAAAGGTTCCACCACAACATCACCAGTACATTCGCAGTCCTTCTAAATAATTTAGACACCTTCTACTCACTGCTTAGAGTATTCTAACACATTAAAGCTCACAAAAAATTTCACACTTTAACACTCTACAACTCTATACTTCACATCACACCCATTGTAATTTGCTACACTCTCATCCTCCATCAATACATTACTTATTTATAGCATCCTCAACCTTGGAAACAATCTCCAAGGTCAACTATGCACCTCAACCATAAAAAATGAAATCAAGTCAGTACCAAAACATTCCCATAGTGGAAACTATTGAAGGTGGACCACATTACACCTTAACTTAGACCTAGATCCATATATACATGCCCCACCACACTTCCACAAACACTAAAGAAAATATGTAATTAGTGTAAACACCTAAGGTCGGTTGAACCAATGCCAACACCATTAAAAATTTATGTACACTATTTCTTTGATCCAAAGACAACTTGTGGACGACATACATCACTTGAACACAATATGGAATATTCCACAAACACCCTGAAATCCATCAAATTCCTTCACAATAACTTTCACCTACAAAAATTACTCATTTTGTACAACCAGTTAACTTTCCACACACTATAACTGATGAAACCAACCTTGTGGAGCACCAAAACACAAGAAAATTCAACCAAAGATAGATATGAGCAATATGAGAAAACCCTCAAATCCGTAAAACTAGAAAACACACTATCGAGAGATGTAGAGAAAAAAATTTCTCCTAGACAATACTGCTTACACAATTCACACACTAGTGAACACAACTCTCTCCACATGATGATCCACAACAAAAAATTCTAGGTATAACACCTTTGATCAACATATCTAAACCACAAATGAAGATCTTCAATGTAGAAGAAATACAAAGAAAAATGAGAACACCACTTTGTATGCCAAAGGACCTCTCAACCACATTGTTTTCTATTTTATTCAAATTTTAAATCAAAAGCACTTGGAAACCAAGCACCACAAACACATTCTCATCATCTACACCACTTCCTCAACACCACTAAACTAGCTATAATAAAACAACTCAACAACACACATGCTTATCAAAGTAACACTAGAGGTTGACACCAGTGACACTACTAATGACAACATACTGTAACTAATCAAATCATCACTAGGGTTAACATAAACTTCCAACACTCTCTCCATAGACCTGTTGAAAATAATGCAACAATAAGGATATGTTGACATCAATAAAACCACAAAATACTTGTGCTTCCAACAATACCCAAAAATATAAACCTGTTGACATCAATGAAAAAACATAAAATTCCATCACTTGAACACAATCTAGAATATTCCACAAACACCCTAAAATCCAAAAAATTCCTTCACAATAACTTTCACCTAAAAAATTACTCATGCTATAAAACTAGTTAACTTTCTACATACTATAACTCATGAAACGAACCTTGTTGAGCACTAAAACACAAGAAACTTCAACCAAAGATAGATATGAGTGATATGAGAACACCCTCACATTCGCAAGACTAGAAACCACACTATAGAGAAATGTGGAGAAAAAAATATCTCCCAGATATTACTTCTTACACAATTCACACACTGGTGAATACAACTTTCTCTGCATCATGATCTAGAATTAAAAAACTCTAGATATAACACATCTGATCAATGTATCTAAAACACACATGAAGATCTTCAATGTAGAAGAAATATAGGGAAAAACCAGAACACCACTTTGTATGCCAAAGCACCTCTCAACCACACTATTTTCTCTTTTATTTAAATTTTATCAAAAGAACTTGGAAACCAAGCACCACAAGCACATTCTAATCATCTACAACACTTCCTCAACACCACTAAACCATCTATAATACAACAAATCAACCACACATATGCTTATCAAATAAAAACTAGAGGTTGACACCAGTGACACTACTAATGAAAACATAATGTAACTAATCAAAGCATCACCAAGGTTAACATAATCTTCCAACACTCTCTCCATAGACCTATTGACATCAATGCAACAACAAGGATATGTTGAAATCAATGACAATAGAAACTACTCATGCTTCCAACAATCTCCAACAATATAAACCTGTTGAAATCAATGACAACACATATAAACATACATCAATTGAACACAATCTAGAATATTCCACAAACACCCTAAAATCTTGTAGTGTCAAAAAATGTTGTCGAGGACATTTTCACACTTGTTTGGGCCCTCCTTTCCAAATTGAGATTAATGATTCCATTATTTTAGTCTTGTAATGTGTTTGACACATTCACATTAGGTCTTGGGCCCTTATGAATGAATGAATTCAAATGGTACCTTGCTAAAGTGTTGTGAAGTGTTGTAACACACTTTCTCACTTTTATAAGGTTTTATTAATTAACAAAACCTAATAAAACTCTCTTCAACCTTAATCCCACCTTATATAAAGTGTTGTAACACACTTTCACACTTTTCTAGGGTTTTCATTAATAATTGGGCTTTCTTATGCTTTAATTGGTCTTATTTTCCATCCACAAGCCCCATTTAATGTATCTTTTCGAGGATAATCTAGACAAAAATCATTATCCAATCATAATTTAGGTGTTTCAGGTTCAATGGCCCCAAATTTAGTGATCTAGGACTCATTCACCACCTTGGGTGAATAATTCCCACTTATATTTTTGGGTCCTGAACCTGGTTTCACACATTTCTAAACATTTTTAAATTTGGTCCCATACATTATGCCTAGTGGGACTCATTCACCACCTTGGGCTCAAATGAGTCTTGTTTGGCACAAAATCAAAATTAATTCAAATTTTTGGTAGGATTTTATCCTCCTAGATCTGATGTCAGATTGTAGTGTTGTAATTTCAAGAATTTTTGCATAATCAAGTATAAATATAGGTTTCTTTCACTCATTTCAACCACAAGCATTCACGTATTCATCCTTATAGCAAGTTTGAGTTCACAAGAGATTTTAAGTGTTTACAAGAGCATTCAAGGGTAGATTATCAAGCATTTTAGAGTAGCATTCAAGCATCAAGCATCATGTCAAGAACTTCATGCATCATGTTTGTTTTTGAGCTAACAATTGTGATGTAGGGTTTTATGATTCAAGCAAGTGTTCAATTCAAGATCTATCTCCTTCAAGAAAGAGCCAAAGTATACATCCATTGGAGCCCTCTCACACATGTTTGCAACACTTCACTGATAGGGTTTAGTGAGTTGCAACATCATATTATGTTCATTCATCTTCTCCATTATTATTTCATTCTATTTTAAGGTTTGATTATGAAATCAAGGTTTGACCAAGGCAAACCACTATCCACTAACCCAACAAAATTTTTCCCTCTCTTTAGTGTGTGATTTTTAGGTTTAGATTGAAGAACGATTAAAGAGAAAGATTGGATAAAATTGTCAAAGTGAATAGAGTTGTCAAAGTTGTCATCAAGCCTTGGAGAACATTGGAGAGTTCCTACAAGTTGATTTATAGAGATTTAGAACCAAAAACCTGAAGAAGCATATTGATTAGACTGAGAAGAGTAGGATTAGACTTTGAAGCTTCAAAATACCCTAGCTAAACTGATTCGCCACTTTTGGCGAATCAGTCCCAATTTTAGTCAAAATGTAGATTTTTGCAAATTCGGATACCCATTTGGTAGATTCTTGTTCTCGCATAGAAACACAAAATATAGACTGATTCACCCAGCTTGGTGAATGAGCCCCACTTAACATTATAGGTATAATTTCTAGTGTTTCAGAGCTCCATTCAACCATCTCCAGATTCCTAGGTGCACACATTTCATTCTGTAGCTTTTTGTTTTGTTTCATATGCATTTCTAGGTCATTTAGTAAGTCATTGCATAGAATTAGGGTTTAGTGTTGTATCTTGCATTATATTTGTGTTCCAATTTCTTATTTAGTGGTGAAACCCTTACTAGTTTACATTTATCCTCTAGGAAAACCCTCTTGCAAGGTCTTTTTCTCCTTTGCATTGAGATCTCAAGGGTTTGTTCTTGAATGAAAAGTGAGTAAAGATTGTCATTCTAGCTCCTAAACCATAGAAAATAACATAATTCATTTCATTTCATTTTGGTGAGCCTACATTTAAAACATCATAATTCTAATTTTGAGTGCATCATCATCCTAGATTTGGCTTGCATTAACATTGCATTAGGATTTGTATTAGTTAATTGGCATTCTAGGGTTTCAAAATTTTGCATTAGTGAAAGTTCATATAGCTTGCATTTTTGCATCTCATTTCATTGAGAATCAAACAAAATCTACATTTTCACTTAGGATTTACATCATACAACATAAAAGGCATAAAAATCAATTAAAAATTTATAAATTTTTTGAAAAAAATCCCTACTGGGACTCATTTTCCACCTTGGGAAAATTAGTCCCTATGCATATTTTGAACTGCATTTTCTAGCATTCAAAGTTTTGTTTCTGAGTTTCCATTTGATGTTTGTAGCTTTTAGTTTCAGTTTCCAGAATTTCTGTTATAAGCATTTCATTGTTCCTAGATTATATTGCATTTGCATTCATATTCCATTTAGTAGCCATTGTATGAGTATTTGGTGTCTTATTGCTAATACTATAGTGAGACAAAGTTTGAGACTCATGTCATCCTAGGATAGCACAATCATTGTGGATCTTGGGTTATCTATCTCTTTCACTCCTAGTATTGAAACTAGTACACTAGGTATGGACCATACCCTTAGCAACTCTTTTCCTTCCAATAGTGTGATCCATGGTGAAACAAAAAACTAATAGTATTATGCAAGAAAACATAATTCACATTCATGGAGATTTAGTAGACCTCCAACATCAAGTGAAAAATGACAACATTTCAACTACTATTGTCCCTACAATACATAATATTTACCGCATGCTTGAAAGTGAAGATGGACTTGACAATATGCAAAACATAGTTCAAATCTTTGGGAAACACCTCACTTCAACCACTAGTTTTCATTTACCTACAAGCAATGTGACAAGTCAAGGAGGAACCCAAATTCATCCTCCCACAACAATTTCATCTATTCCCACCTATACAAACCCTCAAATCACAACAATAATGCAACCAACTAGTATTGTGATTCCTTTGTTGGTTATTTCTGCTAGCATCCCTAGTTCCTTTGTGGCATTGCACATCATATCTTCTACCACTTTACCACCTATAAGTATTCCATTCACTTTTCCTTTGAACACATACACCCATTCACCTTTTTCACTTCCATCTCATAACACAAGGAATGAACCTATCATAAACCAACTCTTCCAAACTATTTCATCCCTTCAAAAACAAATTTCCACCATCAACCAAAATCAAAATCGCCCACCTTCATATTATGTCAAAAGTAGTCTATTTTCTTTGAAGGTATTGTGAGCACCAATGCCACAAGGTGTAGAGGTACCTAGATTCAAGAAATATGGAGGAAAGGGAGATCCTTCTAACCATGTTAATGCTTATATTGCCTTATGTAGTGACTTTGTCCTTGATGATAAAATCTTGGCTAAGATTTTCCCTAGGTCCTTGAAAGATACTACCTTGGAATGGATTTCTTGTTTACCGAACAACTCAATTCATTCATTCAATGAACTAGTTGAGGCATTCCTTAACCATTTCCAAGTTCGTATGACCCCTAAGATGAACTTGGCTGATTTGATGAGATGCAAGCAAAAAGAAGACAAAAAGATCACTAAATTTATCTCATGCCATCAATCACTTTATTCCCATATCGATGTCAAGGTTCTTGAACCTCACCTTTAAAAGATGTTTATAGAAAATTTGTAAATTAAGATACAAGACAAGCTTACCATGATGAAATTTCCCTCATTTATGCACTTGTGTACCACCCTCCATGATTTTAAAAATTTGCTTAGTAGTCGAGATACAAATTCCACCTCTAGCCATACTGATAAATCCAAACACATAAACCAAAACAATTCATAACCTTTTAGAAAATAGAACAAAGGGTTCCTTCAATTTAATCCCCTCAACAAACAAATCATAATGTCAATAACCAAGTAGTTGTTGTTAAGGCTATGATAACCTTTAGCTATGGGGACCTAAAAAGACAATTCACTCTCTTACCCGATGCGCTTCATAACACAATGTCCCAAAATTTAGAACAATAAATGATTACCTTGTATCCCGTTAAAAAACTCGATCCTAATAAGCCTTCACCCCCAAATAGTAGATCAAACTCGTATTTCCATTATCATCAACAAAATGGACATGAAACATAACATTGTGTCTTAAACATCTTGTGCAAGACCTCATTGATTCCAATCATCTTTTTGTTGGAGTTGTTAGTGATCAAGGAAATAAATCTATTACCCCTCCTAACCAAAACTTTCAAATTTTTACCAATCCTATGCCTAAACTCAATATTTCATTTGTCAAAGCTAGTGAAGCTACAAAGATTGATGTGGTGAATGTTGACACAGATGATGAGAACACATATACAATTCAAAAAAGTCCTATGGATACTGATCAACAAGAATAGAATCCTTTTGATGGTTTGGTTACATTAGTTGAAACTCAACATTATAAGGGATGACCTAAAAATCCTATTGACATTGCTTTCACCTATAAGGATATACTTAAACATGTACCTGATGGTCCTCTTTACAGAGCCGACTGCATCTATGATAAGCCCACTAATGGGATATTAATAGATCCTGTATGTGGAGAGAATGTGATCATTGAGGAATTCCTACTTCTACCTAAACTCCATCAAGATATATATGATAAACTGAAAGCATGGATGAAGACGCATAATGGTTTCACTTTTCCTACGATAGGATCGATCACCTTACCATTGCAAATAGGATTGAAAATGTTAGATATATCATTCTCCATCATCCCACAGTCGGATCAATTTCCTATAAAGCTAGTCTATTCATGGATTCACTCCATGAATGCAGTCCCTTCAGTCATGCATAAATTCTTATAGTTTCCCTTTGACAATGAAATATTCACCATACATCATAGTGGATTTAACCTGTTGTCCTCCAAAGGAAACTTTTCCTTAGATTTCTTTTGGCCCAAGCCTATAGAACCTACCAAACCACGCGAATAATTTTTTTCCTATCATATCAAAAGTTTGAGGCAAAGAAAATAGTAAAATTATCCCTTCGAAACATACCTCAACCTACCATCAAGACACCATCCTTGATGAAACCATGCTTGAACCTAAAGAAATTCCAAACAATCAAGACCAACCTAAGAAAAAACCTTCACCTACCTCCTACAAAAGACCAAGAGACAACGAAAATAAAACAAGTTTACAAAGTCAAAGAGAAAGTGGTTGAACAACCTCTTGTGGTTCCTTCCATTCCTCCCCTTAGGGAAGAAAATAAACCTACGTGGCTGATCAACCTGCTCCTACATAGATGCAACTTGAAAATCAAACTAAAAGAAACAAAGGTGCTAGAGAGTGTAGGTGTTGACGTCGTGCCCTTGCTCGTAGGTTACATGAAGAACTAAAAATAAAAATAAAAATATAAACTTGATTGAAGAAATGCATGATGACTCTACCCTTGTCTAGAAACAAAAAAACCCAATACAACAACCACAACAAGCACTGAACCCTTCTTTACAAATTATCATTCGACCTCCTATTGTGATTAATTTAGATGACAATGAGGAAGTTGCTAAAATTGATGAGGTGAATAATGAACTGAATACATTGTTCTCCTCTTCCATGAGCTCAAATGAAAATTCTCCTAAGAAGAGTTTTGAACTTGGTGAACTCCCCAGTCCAACACTTGCTATTGTCCTTTTGTCTAGTTCTCCACATTTGGTATACAATGAACATGATTGGGATGCAAAGGACCTGCTCATATGTTGACTCGCATGCACCTGACTAGTATTTTGTGTTATGTCTTTTTCATTTTCTGATTGCATGCTTGTGATGTGATCCCCCCTAATTTTCTATTTAATGTATCACTATATCTTTGTGACATTCCTCTATTTGTACCTTCATTCTTCTCTATGTCATGAATCTTTTTCACCTTTTCTCTTTTTCATTTGTCTTGTGTTTTCCTTTTGGGGATGATGCAAGGCGTTGAGAGATTTAGGTCTCTTCCATGTTGACCCAAAAGATTTTATTTTTCTTTATCTCTTTTTCATTTGTCTTGTGTTTTCCTTTTGGGGATGATACAAGGCATTGAAAAATTCATGTCTCTTCCATGTTGACCCAAAATATTTTATTTTCCTTTATCTTTTTCATTTTTCTTTTTTTTTCCTTTTGGGGATGATGCAAGGTGTTAAGACATTCTTGTCTCTTCCATGTTGAACCAAAAGGTTTTTCTTTGTTTTCACTCTCTTTGTGTCATTCTTCCAGTTCTATGTGTATTTGGGGAATGATGACAGTTCCAAGCTTTCTAAAAACATTGTAGCAAGAACATATTGACCCCAAATCCATAGATCCCTTATGTGTTTGGATTTTCATTTTTGGGGGCAACCCCTTTTCTCTTTTCCTTTTGCATGATGCAACTTTACTTGGAAACATATGAATTGGCATAGGGCTTTCCAAGTTAGCTCTCATGTCTTCCTTTTTTGGTTGTATTTATCATTTGCTACCTTAAAGTAATTTCTCACAACAGGGTGTTTAGAAATTCCTTTAAAGTGCTTGAGAATACATTGGCATCATTCTTTTGCATTTTTTTCTTTTTAATGGTTCATGGTGTAGTCTTCTTAATTTATACAATGTGTTTTTCACTTTGTGGATGACATTGGGTGTGATTTATTTCAAGAGTGCAATCTATCTTAGAATATTGCATTCCTCTTAGTGGCTTGATGTGATGCATTGCATCCACTAAATTTTGAATCTTCTATTATTTGATTTGTCCTCCCTTGGAAACATTAGGCACAATGTTCCCTAAGTTAAAGAGCTCACATGAACTGAACAAGACTCCTTTGAACATTCCTTATTGTTGCATTTATATGGCCACCTTGCATAATACATCTTGCATATGTGTGGAGCCATATTGTTTGTTGATGAGTTCCAAGCATACAATGTTTTTCTTTCCTCATGAAGCTTGAAGTTCATTGTTCATGAGATCCAAGCATATGAAGCTTGAAAATTATTTTTCATGGAGCATTATTAAAGTTATCAGGAGGTATAACTTTGGTATGGTTTTTGACGAGAAGCTAAATGAGGGCATGGCTTTCCCTTAGCCACTCGTGTGTGTGTGTGAGTGCATACTGGCCATGAGTGTATGTGTCTCACCTCTTAGATTTCTCACCCAAAGGACAACCTAGAGTTCCTTTTCCTTAGAGTGAGTATGCATTTTTTTCCCAAAAAAGCATCCTAGATCTAATCTAGATCGTGATGGACAAATGGTCAAAGCTTGATCCGATCTTTTTATTTTTCTTTACTTTTCTTTTCGTCTTTGACAGTGTATGCTTGTGCCTTTAAGATGATTTTTATATAATTTTTATGTGTGTTATTTTGCACCTATGTTTGTTTTTCATGGGATCTTGATCTTGGGGTATTGATCACCCCTCTTGATTGCTGTCATCCTATCTTACTTGCATTGGTACATTTGGACCCCTCTTGAAGTGATTTTTTCTACTTTAGTGTGAGTTTGAAGTAGGTTCATCCTCCCACTAAAGTGGGGGATAAATGTAGTGTTGAAAAATGTCATGAGGGACATTTTCATACTTTTTTGGGCCCTCGCTGAATTGAGCTTAATGATGCCTTGATTTTAGTGTTGTAATGTGTTTGAAACATTCAAATTAGGTGTTGGTCCCTTGTGAATGAATGAATTCAAATGGTACCTTACTGAAGTGTTTTGAAACTGTGTTGTAACACACTTTCACACTTTTCTAAGGTTTAGTTAATTAACAAAACCTAATAAGCCTATTTTCAACCTTAATCTTTCCTTATCTAAAGTGTTGTAAAGTATTGTAACACACTTTCACACTTTTCTAGGGTTTTAATTAATAATTAGTCTTTCTTATGCTTTAATTGGCCTTATTTTGCATCCACAAGCCCCATTTAATGTATATTTTTGAGGATAATCCTGACACAAATGATTAGCCAATCATAATTATAGTGTTTTAGGTGGAATGGTCATAGAATTAGTGATCTGAGACTCATTTTCCACCTTGGGCAAATGAGTCCCACCTATATTTTTGGGTCCCGAACCTGGTTTCACAAATTTCTAAGCATTTTTAAATTTGGTCCCATACACTATGCTTGGTGGGACTCATTCACTAACTTGGGTGAATGAGTCCCATTTGACCCTAAATCATAATTAATTCAAATTTTTTGTGGGATTTTATCCTCCTAGATCTGATGTTGGCTTGTAGTGTTGTAATTTTTGAAATTTTTGCATAATTGAGTATAAATATAAGTTTATTTCACTCATTTTAACCCCAAGAATTCAAGTATTCATCCTTATAGAAAGTTTGAGTTCACAAGATCATTTAAATGTTTACAAGATCATTCAAGGGTAGATTATCAAGCATTTTAGAGCAACATTCAAGCATCAAGCCTCATATCAAGGACTTCATGCATCATGCTTTTTTTTGAACTAATAATTGTGATGTAGGGATTTATGATTCAAGCAAGTGTTCAATTCAAGATATATCACCTTCAAGCATAATTCAAAGTCTACATCCATTGGAGTCATCTCACACATGTTTACAACACTTCATTGATAAGTTTTGGTGAGTTGCAACATCATATTATGTTCATTCATCATTCTCCATTACTCTTTCATTTTATTTCAAGGTTTGATTATGAAAATGGGGTTTGACCAAGGAAAACCCCTATCCACTAACCCAACAACATTTTCTCTCTCTCTTTAGTGTGTTATTGTAGGTTTAGATTAAAGAAACATTAAAGAGAAAGATTGGAAAATTTTTTCAAAGTGCATAAAGTTGTCAAAGTTGGCATCAAGCCTTGGAGAACATTAGAGAGCACCTACAAGTTGGTTTACAAAGATTTGAAACTAAAAACCTGAAGAATCAGATTGAGCAGACTGAGAAGAGAAGGATCAAACTTTGAAGCTTTAGAAAACCCTAGCTGGACTAATTCACCACTGCTAGTGAATGAGTCCTAGTTTCAGTCAAAATTTAATTTTTTGTAGATTTGGATACCCATTTGGCAGATTCTTGTTCTTGCACAGAAACCCAAAATCTGGACTGATTCTCCTATTGGTGAATGAGTCCCACTCAGCATTAATAGGAAAATTTATAGTGTTTCAAATCTCCATTCGACCATCTTCAGATTCCTAGGTGCACACATTTCATTCTATAGCTTTCTATTTTTTTTCATATGCATTTCTAGGTCATTTAGTAAGTCATTGCATATAATTAGGGTTTAGTGTTGTATCTTTCATTGCATGTCTTTCCAAGTTCTTACTTGGTGGTGAAACCATCATTAGTTTACATTCAACCCTCAGGACTCATTCACTGCTAGTGAATGAGTCCCAGTTTCAGTCAAAATTCATTTTTTTTAGATTTGGATACCCATCTAGCATATTCTTGTTCTTGCACAGAAACCCAAAATCTAGATTGATTCTCCCAGCTTGGTGAATGAGTCCCACTCAGCGTTAAAAAGAAAATTTCTAGTGTTTCAAATCTCCATTCAACCATCTTTAGATTCCTAGGTGCACACATTTCATTCTATAGCTTTCTATTTTGTTTCATATGCATTTATAGGTCATTTAGTAAGTCATTGCATATAATTAGGGTTTAGTGTTGTATCTTGCATTGCATGTCTTTCCAAGTTCTCACTTGGTGGTGAAACCCTCATTAGTTTACATTCAACCCCCAGGACAACCCTCTTGCAAGATCTCTTTCTCTTTTGCATTGAGATCTCAAGGGTTTGTTCTTGAATGAAAATGAGTGAACATTGTCATTCTAGGTCCTAAACCCTAGAAAAGTCCACAATTTTCTTCATTTCAAATCTAACAAATTCCTTCATGATAAATTTCACCTAAAAAAATTACTCTTCCCGTGCAACCAATTAACTTTCCACATATTGTAACTCATGAAACCAACCTTGTGGAGCACCAAAAGGTAAGCAACTTCAATCAAAGATAGATATGAGTAGTATGAGAACACCCTCAAATCCACAAGACTAGAAACCACACTATAGAGAAATGTGGAGAAGAAAAATTTCTCCCAAACAATACTGATTACACAATTCGCACACTGGGGAACACAAATTTCTCTGCATGATGATCCAAAATAAGAAACTTTGGATATAAAACCTCTGATCAACATATCTAAACCACATAGGAAGATATTCAAAGTAGAAGAAATGCAGAAAAAAACTAGAACACCACTTTGTATGCCAAAGCACCTCTCAATCACATTGTTTTCTCTTTTATTCAAAATTCATCAAAAGCACTTAGAAACAAAGCATCACAAGCACATTCTCATCATCTGCAACACTTCCTCAACAACACTAAACCAACTATAATACAAAAAATCAACCACACACATGGTTATCAAAGTAACATTAGATGTTGACACCAGTGACACTACTAATGAAAACATAATGTAACTAATCAGAGCATCACCAAGATTAACATAAAATTCCAACACTCTCTCCATAGACCTATTGACATCAATGCAACAAAAAGGATATGTTGGCACTAATGACAATTCAAACTAGTCATGCTTCCAACAATCTCTACCAATATAAACCTGTTGACATCAATGACAATACATAAATATACATTACTTTAAGACAATATGGAATATTCCACAAACACCCTGAAATCTAACAAATTCCTTCACAATAGCTTTCACCTAAAGAAATTACTCATCCTATACAACTAATTAACTTTCCACATACTATAACTCATGAAACCAACCTTGCTGAGCACAAAAATACAAGAAACTTGAACCAAAGATAGATATGAGAAATATGAGAACACCATGAAATACACAAGACTAGAAACCACACTAAAGATAAATATGGAGAATTTTTTTTTTTCCAAGATAATACTGCTTACACAATTCACACACTGGTGAACACAAATTTCTTTGCATGATGATCTAGAACAAGAAACTCTGGATATAACACCTCTGATCAACATATCTAAACCACATAGGAAGATATTCACTGTAGAAGAAATATAGAGCAAAACCAGAACATAAATTTGTATGCCAAAGCACCTCTCAACCACATTGTTTTCTCTTTTATTCAAGTTTTATCAAAATCACTTGGAAACACAGCACCACAAGAACATTCTCATCATCTACAACACTTCCTCAACACCACTAAACCAATTATAATACAAAAAATCAACCACATACATGCTTATCAAAGAAACACTAAAGGTTGACACTAGTGATGTCCACTACTAATGACAGCATAATGTAACTAATCAAAGCATCACCAAGGTTAACATAAACTCAACATTCTGTCCATAGACCTGTTGACATAAATGCAACAAAAAGGACATGTTGATGATGAGGGCGTAGCTCGAGACTTAGGAAATAACACACAAATAAGAGAATAATTTTATTATTCAGAAAATGGAGCTTCTTACATGCAAAGGATCTCAAATCCCCAAATTCTACAGCACATGCAAGTTACAGAAAGCTACAGAACAACCCTTTCGCAATATGCGAGCTTGTCCCCAAAAAGTTACCCAAAAATTAGAAACCCGCCCATAAATAGAGCTCCTCATTAGTTTGGAGCCAAAACAACATTCAATTTTGAGTTTAGGCAGTTTGGCGCCGAAAATTTACAACATGAAGTTCAAATTTCAAAAGAGCATTTGCAATTGTATCTTCTAGAAAGTGTGCCAACTTCCCGGGGTCATAACTTTTGATCCAAGACTCCGATTCACAAACCGTTTGAACCGTTGGAAAGGTCTCAATGTCAATAATGCGCTCAAAATTTGCAACGCCAATTTTGGCAAGTTTCGGGGCCGATCTGGGAGCTCTAAGTGCCTCAAATCTCACTTGAAAGATTTTCAGGTGCAAATCAGGGAAACTAAAACTACAATATCTTTCAACCCAGGAACCAAAAATAAAAACCATAAATTGAGAATTTCATTATGATGAAAAGGGTATCCAAAAATGTAAAAATATCTAAAAACTGAGAAACTTGAAATTTAACTATTTTTGGGTGATGCAAGATTGCCCTTACACCATTGGATGCTCCTGCATCAGACACCCAGGGTAATTTGAGAAGTGACCCCGTCACGTCTCAAATGGTTGAGGAAAACCCAACTGATCAACCACTGCCTTAGATAACCAAGATGGATCTTCAACATTCCTTCCTTTCCATTTCACCAGATATTCTTCATATTGCCTATTTCTGGTACTCCTTCCCACACGACTATCCAAGATTGCTTCAATCTCCTCCCTTTCTGAAGTAGGTGCTAGAATGCCATATTGCCCTATTGTTGGTGCTTCCTCCATTCCACCTTCATGATACTTTGTCAAATCTGAAATGTTGAACACAGGGGAAATGTTGATTCCATTAGGCAACTCTACCTCATATGCATTCCCTGAATCATGCTTCTTCAAAATCTTACAAGGACCGAATTTCTTCATCTTCAATTTGTTATATGTTCCTACTGGAAACCTTTCTTTCCTCAAGTGGACCATCACTTCATCACCAATCTAAAACTCCTTATACCTCCTCTTCTGATCTGCCTTAGCCTTATACTACATATTCATCTTGTTAATATGTTCTATTACCTTCTCATGTATATCCTTGATGTGTTCAAAATCTTTGGCTTCAACACTTATTTTCTTCTCTTGGTCCATCTTCCTCAATTCTAGAGTTGTTCTGGGGCTACCTCCATACACAATCTGAAACGGTGATTACCAGTGCTTCTGTTGATAGAATTGTTGTAAGAAAATTCTTCCTGGGGTAAGATCAAGTCCCATCCCTTGGGTTTATCTCCTACCAAAAATCTCAGTAGGTTACCCAGACTCCTGTTAACAACCTCTGTCTCCCATCTGTTTGTGGATGGTGTGCAGAACTGAACTTCAACTCTGTCTTCAGCTTCTTCCACAAGGTTCTCCAAAAGTACCCCACAAATTTGGTGTCACAATTTGAAACAATACTCTTTGGAAGACCATGTAGCCTCACCACCTCTTTGAAGAACAAGTCAGCAATGTGGACTGCATCATGGGTCTTCTAACATGGAATGAAATGTGCTATCTTCGAAAACCTATCAACCACCACAAAGACTGAATCATTCCCTCATTGTGTCCTTGGAAAACCAAGAACAAAGTCCATACTTATATCCTCCCATGGCCTCTCTGGTACAGGTAAGGGCTGATATAAGCCTATATTTTGGCTCACTCCTTTAGCCATCTGACATACCCTATAGCTTTGTACAAACTTCTTCACATCCTATGACAACTAAGGCCAATAATAATGCTCACGATAATGGCAATGGTCTTATCCCGACCAAAATGTCCCGCCATTCCTCCACTATGCTTCTCCTTTATCGGGTTCTCCCTCATGGAACTCCTTGGGATACACAATTGACTTCCCTTAAATAACATGCCATCTTGGATTATGAAATCCAGCCACCTTGTCCTGTCCATTGTAACAGGTTCCTTGCAAGCTTTCCAAGCCTCTGCAAAATCAGGATCTTCTGCATACAGTGTCTTGAGTTCATTGAACCCAACCACTTCAATCTGCATCTTTGTCATCAATGTATGCCTCCTACTTAAGGCATCTATAACCCTATTTGACTTCCCACTCCTATGTTTCAAAACAAAGGTATAACTCTGCAAAAACTCTACCCATTTCATATGCCTCGATTTAATTTTCCCGATTTTTATGCGCATGATCGCGATATAGAAACAAATTTCGCAACAAATAATGTCTCATTTTTTTATGCTTGAATCGCAAAATTTGGATCATATACATAATACTTTCTCTTGGCATCATTTAACTTTTCACTCAAATAGGAAATGGGCTTACCTTTTTGGCTCAACACCGCTCCAATGGCACAACCACTAGCATCACAATCCACCTGAAACACCTTGTTGAAATCTGGGAGGGCTAGAACAGTTGCTCTGTCACCTTCTGCTTCAATAGTTCAAAACTTTTGTTGCTCCAATGCTCCACTTGAATTCTTTTCTATCCCCTCTCATTGTTTCAGTCAGGGGTCCACAAATACTACTGAAGTTTCTAATGAACTTTCTATAAAAACTAGCCAAACCATGGAAAGATCTCACCTCGGTAGCAGTTCTTGGGGTAGGCCATTCCAGAATAGCCTTCACCTTCTCTGGGTCCATCTTGAGACCTTCTGCTGAGACAACAAACCCCAAGTACACTAACTCCTCTCACAAAAACTGCACTTCTTCAGATTAATCAATAGTTTCTCTTCTCTTAACTTCTCAAAGGCTCTCGAATATGCATCAGATGCTCATCCAATGTCTTACTGAAAATCAAAATATCATCTAAATACACAATAACAAAACTTCCCAAAAATTCTTTTAGTACCTCATTCATGAGCCGCATGAATGTGCTCGGTGCATTGGTTAGCCCGAAAGGCATGACTAACCACTCGTACAGGCCCTCTTTGGACTTGAAGGCAGTCTTCCATTCATATCCCTCTCAAATCCGGATATGGTGATATCCACTCTTCATGTCAATCTTTGTGAAGTATTGAGCTCCACTCAAACAGTCCATCAGGTCATCCATCCTGGTAGGGGAAATCTGTACTTGCTTGTTATCTTTTTAATGGCTTGGTAATCTGTACACATCCTCCACTCCCCATCCTTCTTTGGTGCTAGTACTGTAGGTACTGCACATGGACTCAAACTCTCTCGTATCAAACCCTTTCTCAACAACTCTTGAACTTGTCTGTTCAACTCCTCATTTTCTGCTAGAGTCATTCTATGAGCTGCCTTATTTGGCAAACGGCTCTAGGAATCAAGTCAATCTGATGGACCGATCTTCCTTATTGGTGGTAAACCCTCAGGTACATTATCGAAACAATATCCGAAACTCATCCAACATCCCAAACTTCTTCTGGAACCTTCTCACTATCCTCCTTACTCACTCTAGGAATCAATGCATAACACACATGCTCATGCTTCATACCTTCTAAAATTTTCTTCCATCTACATAACAAATTCTAGCACTACTGCATACCTTTTCTCTCTTCAAGGGTTTCAACTTGTGACGAACCCCATCCTTTGCCAAGGAATAAGTGTTTGCATGGCCATCATGTATAGCTCGCCTATCGAACTGCCACAGCCTCCCTAACAACATGTGACATGCATCCATGGGGATGATATCACATAGTATGTCATCATGGTAGCTCTCGATCTTGAACTTTACTAGGCACTGCTCATTAACCAAAACTTTGTGGTATTTCTACAACAGGCAATCCGATACGGATGAAGGTGCCTTTCCCTCTTCAGCTTCAACTTTGTGACCATCTCCTCTGACACCAGATTATCGGTGCTCCCACCGTCAATAATGACATCACAACATTTTCCTTCACACTTGCACCTTGTGCGAAACAGATTCTTCCTCTGTTCTGGTTCCTTTTCCTCAGTGGCCTCCTAATCACTAGGGCTTCTCCCCTTTCAGCATCATCTGAATGTTCAGATTGGGCCTCCTTATTTGCATGTGCAACCTTCCATGACCTTCTAGCCTTTTGTCTGCCCTTCCTTGGTGTTGTGGACATTCATAGGCTCGATGCCCTTCTTCACCACACCGGAAACACGTTCCTTTAAAACCACCTCTTCCAGATCCTTGTCCATATCTCCCTTGTCCTCTACCTCTTTGATCACCACTGTTTTGATCACGAGGGTGGTAGAAGTTGTCATTCCTTTGGCTTCGGCTGGTACCCACATCTTCACCTTTTTTTCATCATCATTTCGGCTTCCTAAAGGTCTTCCATTGCCCCTTCCGCTTTGACCTCCTCATCCTTTTTGCTGCCATAAAATCTTCTGCTCAGCTCTCTTCCACCTTCAGAGCAAACTGATACACATCCTTAATGGTGGTCATTCTGACTAGGCTTAACTCCTCCTGAATGCTTGGTTGTAACCCATTAAGATATCGGCTACCTTCTCCTTATTGGCCTCTGTGTGACCCGTTTGATGATTATCTTGTGAAAATCTTTAGTATATTCTTTCACAGATCTGCTTCCTTCTTCAACCCTTGCAATTTCTTCAACAGATCTAACTCATAGTCCACTGGTATGAACTGCTTCTTCAGTTTCTCTACCATGCGATCCCATCCGGTGATATTGCCTTTTCCTCTTTGATTTCTTTCCAACTAGACCTCTTTCCACCAAATACTGGCATGGCCCTTTAGCTTCATTTTTGCAAACTTAACCCGATCTGGGTCATCTATTTCCTCATACTCAAAATATTCTTCTAGCTTGTTGATCTAGTCGATCAACTCTTCTGGGTTCGACTTCTAGAATAACTGGGGACTTCTGCTTTGGGTCTTTTCCCAATCTTCAAAATGGCCCTTATTAGCCGCATTTGGTCTTGATCAATTGCTTCTTCTTCCTCTTCTACATCTAAACTTTCTTCCTCTCCTTCATCCTCACTTTCCTCCCTTGGGTTTAACCCTCTTCTCAACTGCTCTTGTAACGCATCAATTTGTCTCTGGAGGGCTGCCAGTGCATCTCTTCCACCAGCATTTCTGCCCCCCCGACCACCTTTGGCACCACCATGCCTACCAGGCACTACTCTTGAAGGAATCTTTCTTGACCTCGACCCACAACCACGGTCCTGGTGCGAACTGCCTCACAATCGACAATCTGCCCACATGCTCAAGAAAACCTCACTCTGATACCACTTGATGAGGGTAGGAAATAACCCACAAACAAGAGAATAATTTTATTATTCAGAAAATGGAGCTTCTTACATGCAGAGGATCTCAAATCCCCAAATTCTACAACACATGCAAGTTACAGAAAGCTACAGAATAACCCTTTTGCAATATGCGAGCTTGTCCCCAAAAAGTTACCCAAAAATTAGAAATTCGCCCATAAATAGAGCTCCTCATTAGTTTGGAGCCAAAACAACATTAAAATTTTGAGTTTAGGCGGTTTGGCGTCGAAAATTTACAACATGAAGTTCAAATTTCAAAAGAGCATTTGCAATTGTATCTTCTAGAAAGTGAGCCAACTTCCTGGGGTCATAACTTTTGATCCAGGACCCTGATTCGCGAACTGTTTGAACCGTTGGAAAGGTCTTGAAGTCAATAACGTGCTCAAAATTTTCTATGCCAATTTTGGCAAGTTTCGGGGCTGATCCAGGAGCTCTGAGTGCCTCAAATCTCACTTGGAAGATTTTTCAGGTGCAAATCTAGGAAACTAAAATTGCAATATCTTTCAACCCAGGAATCAAAAATAAAAACCATAAATTGGGAATTTTATTATAATGAAAAGGGTATCCAAAAATGTAAAAACATCTAAAAACTGAGAAACTTGAAATTTAACTATTTTTGGGTGATGCAAGATTGCCCTTACACCACTGGATGCTCCTGCATCAGTTGACATCAATGAAAACACAAACTACTCATGGTTTCAATAATTTCCAACAAAAGAAACTTATTGACATAAATGACAACACATAAATATGCATCACTTGAACATAATCTGGAATATTCCACAAACACCCTGAAATATAACAAATTCCTTCACAATAACTTTCACTTAAGGAAATTACTCATCCTGTAAAACCAGTTAACTTTTCACATATTTTGACTCATGAAACCAACCTTGTAGAGCACGAAAATATAAGAAAATTCAACTGAAGATAGATACAAGCAATATGAGAACACCCTAAAATCTACGAGACTAGAAACCACACTACATAGAAATGTGGAGAAAGTTTTTTCTCGTAGACAAATATTGCTTACACAATTCACACACTAGTGAACATAACTTTCTCCGCATGATGATCCATAACAAGAAACTTTGGATATAACACCTCTAATCAACATATCTAAACCACACAAGAAGATATTCAATGTAGAAGAAATATAGGGGTATGTGTGCAGGATCATCATGGAAAAAATAGGCCCTTAAGTGGCAAAAAATTTAGAAAAATGAGAGTTAAGAAACATGACATAAAAATTTGAATAAGTTATCTATACTATTTCAAAAATATGTAAGAATAGAATTTGTAGCAAATTGAATGTAGTTTCTAAACTACTAGGTTTATTTATAAAAAAAAATCTAAATTTGGTGAAAATTTGAAATTTCAATGTAGTAGTACTTAAATTTTAGGGAAAAAATAAGAAGTAGGTGTCTTTCTGACCACCCTAACCACAATAAAATGATAATAGTCTTTTATAAGATTTTAGATATAAGTCGATGACTCATGTCCTGATGTGATGCATATTTTTTTGTATTTTTTTCCAAGTAAATAATTAATTATGAATTTTTTATTATAACTTCAAAAAAAAAACTTGTATGTCTAAGCACCTTAACTTGGTCAAAACTTCATGAAATTCATTTATTTATTTTTTAATCCTATAGTATGTGAAACATAGAATGTGACACTGTTTGAAATCTATAGATGTTTTTCAATCAGCCTATCAATCAGGACTTTAGTTGTAATTCAAATAGAAAATGAATAATAATTATTTATTAAATTCAAAGTAAAGCATAATTTATATTGGTGGAAAGCTGAGAATATCCTTTAGAAACCCTTTTCATTTCATCAATTTTGGGTAAAAAAAAGCCGTCAGCCACATACCCTACAAAAACCCATCATATCGCCACTTTTTGGCCCATCATGATCCTACACATACCCATAGAGAAAACTAGAACACCACTTTGTATGCCAAAGCACCTCTCAAGAACACTATTTTCTCTTTTATTCAAATTTTATCAAAAACACTTAGAAACCAAGCACCACAAGTTCATTCTCATCATCTATAACACTTCCTCAACACTACTAAACTAGCTATAATATAGCAACTCAACCACACACATGCTTATCAAAGAAACACTAGAAGTTGACACCAATGAAACTACTAATGAAAACATAATGTAACTATCAAAGCATCACCAAGGTTAACATAAACTTCCAACAATCTCTCCATAGACCTATTAACATCAATGCAACAACAAGGATATGTTGACATCAATGACAACACAAACAACTCATGGTTCCAAGAATATCCAACAATATAAACATGTTGAAATCAATGAAAGAACATAAAAATACATCACTTGAACACAATCAAGAATATTCCACAAACACCCTGAAATCCAAAAAATCCCTTCATAATAACCCTCACCTAAAGAAATTACTCATCTTGTAACACTAGTTAACTTTCCACATACTATAACTCATGAAACCAACCTTGCAGAGTACCAAAACACAAGAAACTTCAATGAAAGACAGATATGAGAAATATGAGAACACCTTCAAATCCACAAGAGTAGAAACCACACTACAAAGAAACATGGAGAAAAAATATTTCTCCCAGATAATATTGCTTACAAAATTCACACATTGGTGAGTACAACTTTCTTCGCATGATGATCCAGAACATGAAACTTTGGATATAACACCTCTGATCAACATATCTAAACCACATCAGAATATCTTCAATGTAGAAGAAATAAAAAAGCAAAACTAGAACACCACTTTGTATGCCAAAGCACCTCTCAACCACACTATTTTCTCTTTTATTCAAATTTTATCAAAATAAATTGGAAACCAAGCACCACATGTACATTCTCATCATCTGCAAAACTTCCTCAACACCAATAAACTAGCTATAATACATCTCAATGACACACATGCTTATTGAAGAAATACTAGAGGTTGACATCAGTGACACTACTAATGACAACATAATGTAACTAATCAAAGCATCACCAAGGTAAACATAAACTTCCAACACTCTCTCCATAGACCTGTTTACATCAATGTCAACACATAAAAATACATCACTTGAACACAATCTGGAATATTCTACAAACACCCTAAAATCCAACAAATTCCTTCACAATAACTTTCACCTACAAATATTACTCATCGTGTACAACTAGTTAACTTTCCACATTCTATAACTCATGAAACAAACCTTGCAAAGCACCAAAACAAAAGAAACTTCAACATAAGATAGATATGAGCAAATATGAGAACACCCTCAAATCCGTAAGACTAGAAACCACACAACAAAGAAATGTGGAGAAAAAAAAATTCTCGCAGAAAATACTAACACAATTGACACACTGGTGAACACAACTTTCTCTACATGATGATCAAGAACAAGAAACTATTGACATAACAGGGTGATCCCACAAAGCTGGTTTACAATTTCTAGGAGATTCTGATTTTTCTTGAAATCACATATTTTTAGAAAATATAATAACTCAATCCTTAAAAAGTTCCATTTAAAGCATTCCAATTGAAGAGGGTTTGATGAAACTACCTTAGATCAAACCCCCTTGGATATAACCCTGCTAGCTTTAAACCATACCTATAACAGAGTCTCCTTTACACCTATCAAAATGCTAATAAAAAACCACTTTCGATTTACCTTTTGGGGGATCAAATGAATCTATTTAAAATTTATTTTTTATAAGTATGTAGTCCTTATTATAAGCTTCCCAAAAAGTATCATTTTAAACAAATTTAATTTTATTATTATATTTATTTTTTATTTCTTATGAATGTAGGTTTTCCACCGAAAATCAAGCTCTCTATTCTACACATGTGGAAAAATAGTAGATTATAAAAAAATTGAAAAATATGAGTGCACTAGATATTGAAGTCCTTGATTCAACTAAAAAAAAATTTGAATTTCGATATATACAAAAAATGTTACGTGTTATACAGTCGTGCTATGTTTGAATTGTAATTGGTTTGACTTTGAAACTTGATTAGAGAAATAATATTCAGTAAAAAACTATCTAACAAAGTGTAAGCACTAGATATCAGAGTTAAAAATCTAAATTTGCAAGAATTATAATTTTATCCTTCATGGAAAAAAAGTTGTGTTATACGGTGAGCATCACTTTTTAAAAATATTGTTTTATGAAAAAAACTAGTTTTTGAGGGAGATGGAAAAAGAAGTGAAATATGATTCCAAAAATTTGGAAAAAAATATATTTAGAATCTCTAGAAAAAATGCCGCAAAACTCTAGTTTGCATCATCTTCAAATTCCTCATGTTTTAGCTGCCATAGGTGCTCGAAAGTGAAGATTTAGTTAAAAAAACTTATTTTAGTGTCTAGTTTGGCCAAAAATTGTAAACCACTATTGTGGGATAACCCAACACCTTTGATCAACATACCTAAACTACACATGAAGATCTTCAATGTAGAAGAAATACAGAGCAAATCCAAAACACCACTTTGTATGTCAAAGCACCTCTCAACCACACTATTTTCTCTTTTATTCGTGAATTTTCTCAAAAGCACTTGGAAACCAAGCACCAAAAGCACATTCCCATCATCTATAACACTTCCTCAAAACCACTAAACCAAATATAATATAACAAATCAACCACACACATGATTATGAAAGCAACACTAGAGGTTGACACCAATGATGTTATTAATGACAACATAATGTAACTAATCAAAGAATCACCAAGGTTAACATAAAATTCCAACATTCTCTCCATAGACCCTTTGACATCAATACAACAACAAGGATATACCGATGTCAATGAAAACACAAACTATTCATGCTTCCAACAATCTCCAACAATATTTAAACCTATTGAAAACAATGACAACACATAAACATACATCACTTGAACATAATCTAGAATATTCCACAAACACCCTAAAATCCAACAAATTCCTTCACAATAAATTTCACCTAGAGAAATCACTCATCTTGTACAACTAGTTAACTTTCCATATACTAAAACTCATGAAACCAACCTTGCAGAGCACCAAAATAGAAGCAAATTCAATTGAAGATAGGTATGTGTTTTTGGAAAAATGAAGAAGATTGACTATCACTACAGTTTTGGGTTGTCATTGATGTCACCATGTTGTGACTACAAGTTTAAGACAGTGCTTGATCCAGTATTTTGGTCTAGTATCGGAACCAGTATTTGAGCTACACTCTCCAGTATTATAGTCCACATTTCTAAGTAGTTAGTAGTTGATGCTTGCGGTTTTGAGAAATTGTTTATGGTTGTCGAAGGCATGCATGATCAAAATATTATGTACTCCGATGCTCGTACAAAATTTTTATTGCTTTTTGCATTTGAAGTCTATTCTTGGCTGACTTCTTGGGGTAATTATGATACAATGAATTAATTTTTCTATGCAGATATATGTGCAACCTATTTTAGGTCCTTGTCAACATAATGTAGCATGCTAGATGTTTGAATTGCTTTTTGAAATATTTTGTGAATACTTGGAGCCAAAACTTGGTATTTTTGGTAAATATGAAGTGCATCTAATTAGGCCAACCTAATTGATGCTTGTGATTAGATCGAGTATATATATGTGTGTGTTGGAAAAGTTTTGAAGAGACAAATGAAGAAATAGAGTGTGTATGATCAATGAAGCAACATAAAATGTGAAAGTTGGTTAGATGGATGATAAAGGAGAGCTTTAGACTGCTCTTGAGGATCTTGAAAAAGTTGAAAGAGAAAATAGAGATCTGAAAGAAAATCTTGATGATGCAAATGTATGTGTCCAAAAGCTGAAAGAACAACTGAATAAATTCAAAGAAAGACATAGAGAAGTAAGTGAGCAGCTGAAACAAGAGATAATTGGACTGAAAGTATTGTTAGAAGAAAATAAAAGAATTGAAGAATGTCTGAATACAATGATGCAAAATAAATATGATGAATGAACTAAGCTTGAGTAGGAGATAGTAAACCTGAGGATTGAACTAGAGAAGGAAAAACTTTGTGAGAAAAATTTCAAATCTAGCTTCGATAAGCTTGGGGGATTGTTTGCTAAATATAAATCAAGTAAAGACAAGGTTGGTTTAGGAAATGATGCTGGTGAATGTTCTAAGGAAAATTAAATGAATCAGGACAAAGGAAAGCAGAAGATAAATTCGAGGAAGTTTGCAAGAAGACAACTTGTGACAGCCTAATGCACAAAGGTATTCCTCCTTTAATGGTATTTGTTTCTTCTGTAATAAATATGGTGATAAAGAAACATAATGGAGTAGGATGAATCAGAATCAGTTTCCTGGTTTTTTCTCTAAACAATGTTTCTCATGCAAGAAGATTGGACATAAGGCTACTGAATGCAGATAACAAGTGAGAATGACCAGCCGGGTAATGTTGAATACCTATTTCATGGAGAATGTTGAATAGGTTTCATGGAGGCAGAATGAATCAATTCTTTAATGGCTACTACTATACCTATAAAAAATTTGGACAAAGAGAAAATGAATGTAGGTCAAGAGTTAATGGAGGTTAGACTAATTAGAAGAGTGTTGTCTACTACAATTGTAATAAACCTAGACATATCTCAAAGGTTTGCAGAAGTAAGAAAGGAAAGTAGTATGCTCCGATAGAAAAGAATGATTCGATAAAGAAGCTTGACAAAGATGAGATAAAACAAGAAATGAATAAGATATGGAAGAAGAAAGAGGAAGAAGAAGAAAACCTAAAACTACTGATGGGTCTATGCCCTCATCCGGTACAGATGATTTGTTTGGTAATTAGACCTAGCATGGTCTTAGGGGGAGCATTATCAAGAAATTATAAAACCCCCTAATGTATGGCATGTCAGAGGCTGAGATGAGGTTGGAATGTGAAAAATGAGTATTCAGAGGTTTTAGAAAAGAAACCAGAGGAAAACATGTTGGCATGAAAGTTTGCAAACTGAATTAGGGTTTTTTGTGCTAGGAAAAATGTTTTTAGTAGCTTTTTATATTCACTGCATTTAATGTGTTTAGGGTAAATTCAATGATGTATAAGTTGGAATTTTTGAACCTTCTTGGTTAAGTGTGCATTCAGAGAACTCAAAAGGTTCCCTGAAGCGATCTTGAAGCAACCGTGAAATAATTCATAAGGGATTTCAAAGAAATTGACTTAGGTAATCTAGAATTCGTTTCTCTGTTTGCAAAAGGGGAAGAAGAAAAGGAAGAAGTCTCAATTAACAAATTAAAGAAATCATAGAAATGGATAGAGAATCATGTGAAGTCATCTCTCTGAAGCTGAAAGGAGTTGAGTTAGAAGAATTTGATCATAGGAAGATGAAAGAAATGGAATTACAGAACATCAAAACCCTAGGTATGGATTTATGGAGTGAATTTCAGCAGGTTTTCAAAAAGTAGTTTATTTTGTTCTTATTGAATCATTTCAAGGATGGAAGTATTGTATCAGACAAACCCTACTTAGTTACATAGGAAGAAATTGAGGTGATTACTGGCTTATGCAGCATTAGGGATCTTCCTGGAAAGAAAACTATGAAGTATAGATATGTGGAGGAATTGAATGGAATTAGTAAAGACCCATGAGCTCTATTGATAAACATTCTCGAGGATTTGGCTGTAAGGTATGTTGCATATGAAATTTATTACAAGATCTATTTTAGAAATTGTGAAGGTTCCACATCAGCCATTGTTGTTTATATTGCACGTATGATGGTAAAGGAGTACAAGAAATTTGATTTGTGTAGCTTGTTGCTTGAGAATCTTTCTAAAAGTGTTTGTATGTCAGTAATTGAAGGTTATCCTTTTCACTTTGGATCTTTGCTGGTGTGCTTGGTGTTTTACTTTTTATGTTCCCTACCAGGAAAATACAATGTGGTATGCGAATCTGGGGTTCCTATTGAAAACAAGTCTATACATTTCTAGGAGTGTTGGAAGATAATGCAAGTATGTGCAAATCTTATTTCACATCCTTGAAAACAAATCTTTTCTTTGGTATATCTGCTTCGAGTTAGTTTGAGGTGGGCTCCTCCTTTGGTAAAAGAGAATTGGAGGTTGCCATTAGTGATTCTCCTCTAGAATCAAAGAAAAAGAAAGTTATAACTGAAGATATCATTGACATTTCAGAAGAAAAGGAGAAAGTATCCCCTGATGACATCCAAACTATAAGGGGAAGATAAAGAATATTGGTGAATTATGGAGTGTAGCCTCTCCTATTGACAAACTGAAGATTGATGATGCTTTGGTAGAATATCTACTTCAGAAAGGTATTGGAGTATCATCTATTTCTGATTCCTTACCAAAAAATTTAGTTGAGATTGTTGAAGAAAGGATGTTGCTTGAAGGACCGGAAGGACACAAATTTAAAGCTTTGGTTGAAAATAGGTGTGTTAAATCTAAAGGGAGATTATTTGAACTGATCATGGAAACAAAGAAATGCATTAAAGAAATATCTAATATTTACAAGCATTGCCTCTAGTGGCCTACTGCGGTAGATAATTTTAGATGTAAAATTGAAGCATTTGAATCTAAAGTGAACAACATTGGGAATAATTTTGACATCTTTGAAGAAAAATAAGGAAAGCAATGATTGAGAGTTGGTGAACTACAAGTTGAACTAGTTGTTATACAAAGACAGAGAGATAATGTGATAAAAACCTTCTGGTTTCTTATGGAAATTGCTAGGGCCTGGTTAGAACATGTTTCCAAAATAATTTCTGATGTAGAAGATGTTGAAAGACAAAGTTCATATTGGTCACTGTCTTTTACTCTGTTAGGCTTATTGGAAAGCATCTATACAATAATGGATTCAACTACATTTAATTGGAAGAAATTGCGTCTAGTTATTTAAGAAAGGTACAAGAAAGTGTTTTAGGTGAAGAGTGTCATTTTTACTTGAATCTCAAGTGTTCAATTTATATTATTTTTGCTGTGGAGAGGAAGAAAAGGAAGAAAAAGAGGCTAATTGAAATTTTTCATGGTTGGAAGTTTTTGAAAATTTTAGATCCTTTTGATGTCACTATATTTAAACTTGTTTATATCATTTTTGGCTTCCCTTTGCCATTGATGTCAAAGGGGGAGAGAATTAGAGTGTGGAGAGAGTTAGAGTAGAGTATGAGGAGAGTTTGAAGGAGAATTTTTTTACATGTTTCCATTAATGACAAAGAGGGAGATTATTGGAAAAATGAAGAAGATTGACTATCTCTACAGTTTTGAGTTGTCATTGATGTCACCATGTTGTGACTACAAGTTTAAGATAGTGCTTGATCTAGTATTTTGGTCTGGTATCAGAACCAGTATTTGAGCTACACTCTTTGGTATTCTAGTCCATATTTCTAAACAGTTAGTAGTTGATGCTTGCGGTTTTGAGAAATTGTTTATGGTTGTCAAAGGAATGCATGATAAAAATATTATGTACTTTGGTGCTCGTATAGAATGCTTATTACTTTTCGCATTTGAAGTCTATTCTTGGCCAACTTCTTGGGTTAATTATGATACAATGAATTCAATTTTGCTATGCGGATATATGTGCAACGTATTTTAGGTCCTTGTCGACATAATGTAGCATGTTGGATGTTTGAATTTCTTTTTGAAATATTTTGTGAATACTTGGAGCTGACACTTAGTATTTTTGGTAAATATAAAGTGCATCTAATTAGGCCAAACTAAATGATGCTTGTGATTAGATCGAGTATATATATGTGTTTTTTGGACAAGTTTTGAAGAGATGAATGAAGAAACAGAATGTGTATGATCAATGAAGCAACAAAAAATGTGAAAGTGAGTGAAAATAGTGAACTGTGTTGAGTTAGTCTATTGAGCATCACCGAAACTGCATCAACACTTGTTAGGTGCATTATTCTCAGTTCATTTTGGATCTAAAGCCTAATTTTGTTCAGTAACTCTTTTATAGGTAGTGAGCCTTCTTGTAGGCAGTGAACCTCCCTATAAGTAGTGAGCTTTTGTACTTGGACAGTGTGTCCTTTCAGGGTAGTGAGCCTTTTATTTTTAGTTTAAAATTGATTTATATTGTGAGTTAATCCTCAGCGTGGTTTTTCCATCCTTGGGTTTTCCACATCAAAATATGGTGTTTGTTGTCTTGAATTACTTTTTGTTATCTATATTTCATGCTCATACTTAATGACAGATAATGTGGTTATGGAATTGATATGTGTTGGAATTTTTAAGTTTGAATTCTTTGAGAACTGACTCACCCCCCCTCTCAATTGTCTTGCATCTTTAACATGTGAAATATGAGAAAACCCTCAAATATGCAAGACTAGAAACCATTCTATAGAGAAATATGGAGAAAAAACATTTCTCTCAGACAATACTACTTACACAATTCACACATTGGTGAACACTACTGTTGGACTCCTATACTGATTTTAATAACTAAGAATTTATAGCCATGACTCAAAGATTGGAAATCTAACCTAAATAGCTATCTCAATCATCATGAAGGTGCATTTAAATTGTCAACCCAGGGGCATGAACTTGAAATGGGCTAGAATAGTATGTGCACTAGGAACTCTCAAGTAGCCATTTCTATTCTATAGCTAAGAAACACAATATTGAGAGTAAATTGCTTGAAAAGGAAATAAAAAAATGCTGAACATCAACCAACAACTATGATAAGTTGAAATTCATAACAAGAATAAAATATTTGAGCAACAAATAGGAAACTACTCTATCTGCTTTGGCTGTAGGAACAGACACTGAATGGACTTCTAGTGGATGTAGGAACACTCGATGCCAGATTTCTAAGTACTAAACAAAAAGTAATACTAAAGTAATTCTAAACTAATAAGAAATATTACTCACCAAGTGGACCCCCTTGGATAAGTATCCTCTAAACTAGCAAGAACTCAAATGCTCAAACACAAAACTTTATTTCAGTCACTGTAAATCACGCATACAAAGAGTAATGTATCAAAATTGGAGAATGAGAGTACAATGTCAAATCATGCAACCTACTAAAGAAGAAGCATCAAATCATTATTTATACTACAACTAAACAAGGTAATCAACTCCACGACTGGGAGGATACCATTTAGGAAAAACAAGGGAAAGTGGAGCGATGGTAGTTACACATGCATGGAATCCAGTCAAACATGCAAGTTAGATGCAGACCCAACATAGTAGTAATTCCCATGCATGGTCGATCATTAAGTTCCACTACAAGGTGGTTACATTCAGTTGGATGAAGAATCTTTGCTGCCGCATGCCTTGACTTGGAGTGATTCCTTAGCTTGATTTTATGGTATATGCCCAGCTGGTGGTGTCTTCCTCAACTTAGCACATTAAATCTACATGGAAAGGTTAGTATGCATAATAACTACACATCTATAACCACTCTAAGAAACATTCATTAACCACATGCAAAATCAATACAGATAGTTCACATGTTATGCCAAATATCATTAAAGCTTGCAGGGATAGGATAATATCAAATGTCAATGGTTTTAGAGAAGCATTATGCAAATACCAACATTTAAGATTAAAGTCCATGATATCTATGAGAAAATAGACTATAGATTCTACCCAAAACTAGACCAAAAACTAGGCTCATCACTCCCCCCAACCTAATGTTTTGCTGGTCCTCCAGCAGGGGAAGAGTTGTTCTTCTGCTTGGTCATAGCTCTGAAATTTGCAACTAAGAGCTGTTCGACATTAGTTTCTGCAGTGCATGAGTCAAGGTCCCAATAGAATCCTCCCACTTTTTCAAACTTGTTCCATCTTTGCCTTTCTGCAACAATGTCATTTTGGTAAAATCTAAAGTTTGGCACTAGCCACATGAGCATGGGTGGCTAAAAAGTTAGGGGAAGCCAATGTCGCCCCTATGTTCTCCCAATCTCAATATACCTCTCAATTCTTTTTAATGCTGCAACATAATTGTGGATGGAATGAGGCTTAGCCTGTTTCAGCTCATTAGTCAAACTATTCCATCTCTAGGATAAACATCTCCTCATGGTGTCCTCCTTTGTTGTTGTCTTTACCTCATACTCAGTGTAAACTGCCTCAATCCAAGGCATAATCCTATTTCCATAACTTGGTCTGAGCAACATTTTGTTCCATTCCTTGTAAATGTCCATTGGGTTGCTTGATTCAGCTCTAATATGTAGAGGGATATTAGACTCCAATTGTTTGTAGGAACCATGTTGTTGTCCCCAACTAATCTCATTTTGTACCCATGATATAAATGCTCTCAATTGAATATCCTCAACATACAACAATGGATTCCAATTTAATGGTCTTTTGTGACAACATAATTATGTAAATAAAACTTACATAGAAAATTCTTCATTTTAGAGGAGGCAATCCTATAAGCATTGAAGAATTCCATAGGGGTGTCAAAAGAAGGATTCAAACCTGAGGAAAGTCTTGACATCTTAAAAGAGAGATACTTCTCTTTCAGGAGCAAAGCATATACCCTTGGAGGATCTCTACATTCCAGAATCTTTGGTGCCAAAGCTGCCATATCATCTACCCTTTGCTTCAAGGTGGAAATTTTTAAATTTTTATTCTCAATTTCTTCATTCTTCTTTTGAATTTCCTCCTTCATTTTTCATTTTTCCTTTTTCCATTCTTCCTCCCTTTTTATTTCTCTCCATAAATTCAAAATTGTTGCATGAACTGCAAAACTAGGAGGATTATGAGTTCCTACCAGTATTTTTTTTATGGTAGCTCCTCATATGGCACTATTTGCATGGACTTAGGTTGTCTAGTTATCTCTGGTTGTAAGGGTGTTGTTTCTTCTTCCTTTTGCTGCAAGGGTTCTTGTTCTTGTTTTGGCTGTAGAAACTCCTGCTTTAGTTTTGGCTATTGCTACAGGAAGTCCTGATTTTCCTCCAATTCTCCTGCAATGTTAGCAAGATCGGCCAGTGTTATATTTGTTGTTCTCTTAAATATTTATTCTTTTACAACATTCTCCTACTCCATTGGAGCTTTAGGGTCCTCATGTGAGGTCTCACTAGGTTTAGGGATTTCCTATAGAGGCGTACCAATCATAGGCCCGATTGGTCTTGATTTCCTAGGAGGTCTCTCACATTTTCTTTTGGCTATAGGATGAACAGTATCAACCTTCCTCTTCTTAGAACTTGGCACTTTTGTTTCTGCAGGCTATGTTTTAGCTTTCCCTTTTCTCATTTCTACCTCTCTTTGTTGTGCCCTAGTTTTCACGAGGGTTTCAAGTGGAACTTCATCATCAAAATCTAAGGAAGAGCTTTCTTTTTTTGAGTACTCTATTCCAAAAGAACTAATTTCTATAGCTTCTTCTGCTACAGGAGGATTCACACTAGAGCCAACACTAGAAGATGAAGCACTAGGAATGACTTCAAACGTGCTCATTCTCCTGCTAGACTGATGGGATTGAGGTATAGCCCTAGATGGAAAGTGCTCAACATTGACAAACTCTTCCCAATGATAATTTTTATCAGCATTGATAAAATATTCATAGATCATTCTAGATACATCATGTAGAGACTTTTCAACTAGCAATTTAATCAAACAATGGTGGGAAACAAAATTATCCCTACCTTTTTGGGTCTCATCCGCCATGATTGAGAGAAGATTGTACAGTACATTGGGCACATTCATCCTTCTCCCATGCCTCATGTGATTCAAAAGCTTGAAGTGGACATAATACAAATTTTACTCACAACCCTCACAAGTGATATATTTGATAACATACATAACTATCTGCTTCCACGGCTTAGGAAGATACATTCTCTTTGCACCCTATTTATCTATGCTCAATGGGGGGTCATTTGGCTCTGTAAATTCAACCCTAGTTGACCTGTCATTTCTGGAGGCAGGGTAATTTTCACCATTAGTAGGTAACCCTATAACCTCTACAATTATTCCCTTTATTTCCACAACTTCTAACCATTTTACTGTGGATTTTCCTTCTAAAAATTTCTAGGAAAATTCAAGGGCAATTCCTTCATCAAAACCATTCAACTTCAAAAACTAATCTATCCATCCATAATTTTGAAATTCGGCCAGACATTGTGCATCCTGTAGTAAAATATCATGCACCATGGGTTTGTTTCAAATTAACCCACCTCCCATTGTCTGCAATCAAAAAAATGCTCAACAACATCTTTTCCTGCAATTCCCCTTCTAAAAATCAAATGCACTTCCTTGCAGTGTCTGCAAAATTCCAGGACCAACCTGCTAAATTTCTAGTGCCAGTGTCGACTGGATTTCCTTTCTTTTGTTCTACCTTTTCAATTGTAACTCAAGATTACGACAGGAAAATAATGGAAAGAAAAGGAGTGATAAAGGGAAATTATGATAGGAAGAAATGGTGGCTGCACTTTTTGTCACTTCACACATGCAAGCCTTCCTTTCACTTAGATTTCAAATCAGCTCATTTTTAAATTTTTGACATAGCCCAATGTGGTTTGATAGATGGGAAATAAATTCACAAAATATTTTCATCTTTTTTGTTCCCCTCCTCCCAACCTAAATTTGGACATGTGTCCACACATGCAAGATGGGAGTGGTGATGCCACAAGGAATGATGGCATTTTATGCAAATGTCTATACTATCGTATAGTGATTAAATGGACACACTTAAAAGATGATTACAGATAGAAATTAATGTGCACATACCTGAATGTGTGGAAGATTTGTTGCAAAGATCACGGATAAAGTAACGCTCACCTTGTTGGAAAATAAATTGAGCAATAAATGAAGTGAAATGAGGTGAGATGGAATGAAGTGATGGAAGAGAGAGAAAGGTGATGATGGATGGGTGGATGGGTGGATGATGAAGAAATGGACTTCCACTTTTAAAGTGAAAGTATTTATTATGAAAAGTACGTACCTTAATTATGTTGAAGGAGGGACACTAGGTCCACTTCCTTTGGCTACGGGAAGCTCTGAGTGTAGGATGAATTGCTACAGGAACTCTTCTTTAGAGGCTGGCTTATGGTATAATATGAGGCGATGACCATTGACAAGTAATTTGAACCTGATAGGGTCAATGGTGGTGAGTTGAACAACTCCATTAGGAAAGACCTCATCAACTTCGTGTGGTCCTAGCCACCTTGTCTATAATTTTCTTGCATTATCTTGGTATCGTGAATCATAGAGCAAGGCCTAATCTCCTAGTTTGAACTTCTTGTCCTAGATAAATTTGTCATGCCACTTGATCATCTGATTCTGCACTACTTCGGTATGTTGCAGGGTTGCTCTTCTTATCTCATCCAAAGCATTTAGCTGCATGATTCTTTCTCTTTATGCTTCAAAAATATCCATCCCTAAATCCACTGCAGTTCACAAAGTTTTATATTCAAATTCAATTGGAATCATAGCTGTCTTTCCATACAACAAATCAAATGGGGTGAAGCCTATAGTTGTTTTCCAGGTTGTCCTATAGGACCAAATAGCTTTTGGTAATCTATTTTCCCAATCCTTTCTATGGACAACTACTATCTTAGTTAGAATAGCTTCAATTTCTTTGTTGGTCACCTAAACTTGGCCATTAGCCCGGGGGTGGTAAGGAGTAGACTTCTTGTGCCTTATGTTATAGTCATTAACTAGTGTTGCAACAAGTGTTGATATAAATTGAGCTCCTTTATCAATCACTATTTCTCTTGGGACTCCATATCTTGTGAAAATCTCCTCATAAAGAAACTCTACAACCTTGTTATCTCTTGCATTCTTCATGGCCTTAACTTCTACCCATTTTCTTACATAATCAGTGCATACCAATATATAAGACTTACCATTTGATGGAGGGTCAATTTGTCCCACAAAATCCAATCCCCACTTGTCAAAGGGAGTGATTACTACCTGAGGGAAAAGTTGCATCTCATCAGATCTGGTTGGTCTGCCCATTTTTTGACATCTATCACATTTTTGGTATACCTTCCTACATCTTTGTGGAGTGTTGGCCAGTAATACCCTGTGTTCAAGACCTTCATTGCTTTCCTTTTAGCTACAAATTTTCCTCCACATGGTTCATTGTGACATGCATGAAAAATGTCACATGTCTCATCTTCTGTCACACATCTTCTCATGACATGGTCAGGTCCAGTATAAAACAAACATTCAACAATCCAAGAGAAAGGAAAATATTTTTCAATGAGTTCCCTTTTCTCTTTTGGGGAGAAGTGAGAAGGAATTCTACCTGTGACCAAGTAATTGTATATGTTAGCATACCAAGGTATTTGTACATTGAGAGAGAATAGATTCTCATTAGGAAAAGAGTCATCTATGGGCTGATTGTCTTCTGATGTAGCTAGACTTGAAAGAAAATCTGCAACAACATTGGCCTTCCCTGACTTATCCACAATGTTTATGTCAAACTCCTGCATAAACAATAACCATCTTGCCAATCTACCTATGATCAAAGGTTTATTCATGAGATATCTAATGGCTGAATGATCAGTGTGCACAAAGATTTGGTAGCCCGTTATGTAATGTTTGAATTTTTTTAGTGCATAGATTACTGCCAACATCTCTTTCCCTATCATTGTATAATTGAATTCAACTCACAAAATTTTGTTGAAAAAGTAAATAGCATTTTCAATAGCTCCCTCTTTCTATCTTAAGACCACTCATATGGCATAATTTGATGCATCAGTGTGGATGTGGAAAGGAAGCTCCCAATTGGGTCCCTTGAGTATAGAAGCATGAGTCAAAGCTACCTTCAAGTCAAAAAATGCCTTGTCACAAGCTTCAGTCCATTGAAATTCAACATCTTTAGTGATAAGGGTATACAATGGTGCTGCTACCTTGATTAAATCCTTGATGAATCACCTATAATATCTTGAATGACCCAAGAAACTCCTAACATCCTTCTATTTTGCAGGTGTAGGAGGATTTGTGATTACCTCAATTTTTGCAGGATCTACTTGATTTCCCTTGTGGGAGATGTAATTTCCAAGAACTACACCCTCTTGCATCATCATGAAGCACTTTTTACTATTTAAGAACACGTTTTGATCTTCACATCTCTGTAGGACTCTCTCGAGATTTTCCAATGCTTGATTAAAATCAACACCATAAGTGGTGAAGTCATCCATATAAATCTCCATGCAATCATGAGAAATGTATGAGAATATGCTAATGACTTCCCTCTGGAAAGATGCAGGTGCATTGCACAAGCAAAATGGGAGTATCGAATAGGCATAAGTCCCCCATGAATAGGTAAATGTGGTCTTCTCCTAGTCTTCTGGTGTAATTTGGATCTGGTTGTAGCCATTGAATCCATCTAGAAAAGAGAAGTATTGCTTTCCTGCAAGTGTGTCCAAAACTTGATCAATAAATGGTAAAGGAAAGTGACCCTTCTTGGTGGCAGCATTAAGTTCCCTATAATCAACACAAAATTTCCATTTCCCTCCTTTCTTGGGAATAATCACCAATGGAGACACCCACTGACTATCTAAAATGGGGTGGGTAAATCCTACAACTAGTAATTTTTGCAGTTCTCATTTCACAATCTCTCTTAGTGTAAGGTTAATTATTCTTTGTGGCTATCTTACTAGAGTGCAATCATCTCTGATATAAATTATGTGTGTACAAATTTTAGGATCCAGTCCCTTCATATTATGATAATCCCATGCAAATGCATGCTGATGGGTCCTTAATAGGATTTCTAATAACAATTGCTGCTCTTCATTCAATTTATTATTAAAATTAAGATATTTTCCCTCTGATACCCGAACTTGTGTAGTTAAATCTATTATGGCTGCTTCATTAATACATTGTACCTTTAGTTCATACAACAACAATGTATGGAACATACCTATTGTTGTAGGAAGTTTGTCTATAGGGACAGTGGCTACAAGAAGAGCAGGTAAAAGTGTCATGACCGAAGTAGAAGATGATGCTTCCTCTACTTCATAATGGTTTTGAATGAGATTAGCCAATACTTCATACTCATCTTGGAGTTGCATGAAAGAGCTTCTACCTAACATCATAACCTACACCACAAAATTAACTTCCTCGGCCTCCTCACCAACATGGGGCCAAACGAGATTATCTTCATCATGAGATGGTTGAGCAAGTGGATAAAGAACAAAATTTTTAGTACTCCTCCCATCTGAAATGGTCATGTCACCTAACTGACATCCAATGTATGCATCTACAGTTGCCAACCAAGGCCTTCCAAGAATGATGGGATACTTGCCTAGTGTAGCCTTAGGAGAAAGAATCATAAAATCTGCTGGGTATTCCTAGGAGTCTAGAATTGCCACAAGATCCTCCACTACACCTTTAGGCTTAACAATAGAGATATCAACAAGCTACAGGACAGTAGGAGTAGATCTCATGCTTTTAATATTTAGTTTTTGTAGGATTTCCTTGGTCATTACATTTATTACTGCCCCTAAATCAATCAGAGCATTCTTCACTTTGATCCCATTTATGACAATTGCTACCACAGGACTGCCTCGGTCATTATACTTGGGAATAGTTACTTTTCCCAACATGATATAACCTAGCTCCACCACATGAACTATAGTTGGGTCTCTCTTCTTCCTTCTTGGCTTCTTAAGACAAGCTTCCTTGATAGATTTGACGTAGTTTGGAAAATCCTTTATGGCTTGAAATAGGGGTATTTGAACACATATGCTTTAGCTGATCCAAAATGTCAAAAGTGGTATTCTCCTTTTCTTCTTTCTTCTTGGCAATTTCCAACCTCTAAGGGAATGGTGGTTCTTGCTCGGTCTACTTGGTTTGAACTGGTTCAAGATTTTTAGGTGCATTTGGCTGAATGGGATCATTCAGAGGCTCCTCATCCTCTTCCACACGAAGCTCAATGATAATGGGCTTAGAAGGGCCTGGTAAAGTAGTTCCTGAATGAAAATGGATATCACTTACACTCCCAGCATATGCAGGGAATTGATTTGAATTAGTAGAGTATATAGGCTGCTATTGTGGTTTGTTATTTGGGTTGGGTGTGGGATGAGTTGGTTGATGAGTGGGTTTAGGTGCATTTGAGCTTGGATTAGTAGGTGGATGCATTGGAGCAGGCTGTTGGGGTTGAGAAGGTGGTTGCATGTAACTAGTTTTTTGAGTAGGCCATTGTTGTCCTCCTCTCCATTGATTTTTTTGCTACCAATTTCCTGGAGGTGGTTGTTAGTGCCCTTGAAATTACTTCCAATTCCCCTAAGGTTGTTGCCATTGAGGTGAAGAACTCCGATGAATGGTCCAATCATTTGGAGGGTTACTCCAAGGCTGTGATGGATATCCTCCATAACTAGGTGGATATGGAGGTTGCCATTGGTTTCCAGATGAATAGGAATTAAAATATGGCCCAACATAGGATAGTGGATCCGGTGGCATACCTTGTCTTCGAGCCCAAGGATTCCTTTTTGCAACATAGTAGAATTGGTCTTCTCCAATCTGGATTGGCTCTAACTCAAGTGGAACTTGCTTGCTTTCCAGGTTAGCTACCATCTTACATCTGCAGTCCTTCTTCTTTTGTCTGCAATGGGGGCAATACTCTGTCAACATTTCCTCTACCTCCTTTTTCTTCTTCTTGGCCTGAAGTGTATCTAGTTGAGTAGCTAGATTATTTATAATATCTTGCTTGAAGTCTACCAACAAGAGGGATCTCCATTCTTGAAACTCCACTGGTAGTTGACTTACCCATGGAAGATTGGTAAGCTCTCCCTTTATTTGAAGCTTCCCTAGAGTAGTTTTGGCATATTTTCTTGATATCATCCTAGGGAACTTGGCTGATATCTCCTCCTCCCATAAGATCCAAGGCATCAATGCAGCTATCATTGATTCCTCTCAAGAAAAGAAACTTTTGTGAGTCTTCATTAAGTCTATAGTGTGGAGATTTTTGTAGGAAAAACACAAACCTTGCAATGTAGTCTTCCAGGCTCTCATCTTCCTTTTGCTACATCCTAAAAATGTCACCTCTTCTCATGTCACTACCCTTGCAGTATTCCTTGTATTTCTCAAGGAATTTTGTCTTCATGTCTTCCCAAATTTCCATAGTATCTCTGCCTAGGATCATGAACCATCTTAATGTAGCCTCTTTCAAAGTGGTGGGAAATAACTTAAGCTGATGGGCATCAGTAGTATAATCATAACTCCTACAGAGTATGTCAAACTCAAATAGGAAGGTATCAATATCTTCTGTGACAAGTCCATAAAACTTTGGGAGTGCTAAAGCAAAGATATTCTTTATGTTTTCAACTTCATTTTGATCGGAAATGGGAAAAAGGATAAGATGGTTGGTTAGGTTTATTCCCATTTGCATCACCCATGCCTACTTTATCTGGTTCTAAAGCAAGGGGGTTCTCAATCTGATTTTGATCTTCAAAGGAGACTTCATAACTAGTTAGATTAGGATATGCATCAACAAAGGGGTGTGGATCTTCTTCTTCTTCTAGTAAATTTTGATATTCAACTAGCTGGAATGGATTAGGATTGTTAGGAATAAATCTCCCATAAGCATCCCTTCTCCTTCCTCTATGCATGCGGTATTACTCACTATTAGTCAGCTCACACAAAAAATTGGTAACGAATAAGGGGGTCATTACTTCCTAAAAGAAAAATTTCCAAAAACATTACAACAATAAAACCAACAATGACTCCAAAAGACTCCCTAGTTTTACACCATCCCTAGCAATGACACCAAAAATGTTGGCCACTTATAATGATTTTAATAACTAAGCCTTTATAGCCATGACTCAGAGATTGGACATCTAACTTGAATAGCTATCTCAATCATCATGAAGGTGCATTTAAATTGTAAACCTAGGGGCATGAACTTGAAATGGCCCAGTGTGCAATAGGAACTCTCAAGTAACCATTTCTATTCTATAGCTAAGAAACACAATAATGAAAGTAAATTGCTTGAAAAGGAAATAAAGCAAATGTTGAACATCAACCAACAACTATGCTAAGCTGAAATGCATAACAAGAATAAAAGATTTGAGCAACAAATAGGAAACTACTCTGTCTGCTTTGGCTGTAGGAACAAACATAGAAAGGACTTCTAGTGGCTGTAGGAATAGTCGATGCTAGATTTCTAACTAAGTACTAAACAACAAGTAATACTAAACTAATGTTGAACTAATAAGACGTATTACTCACCAAGTGGGACCGCTTGGATAAGTATCCTCTAAACTATCAAGAACTCAGATGCTCAAACTCAGAACTTTATTTCATTCATTGTAAATCATGCATACAAAGAGTAATGTATCAAAACTGGAGAATGAGAGTACAATGTCAAATTGTGCAACCTCCTGAAGAAGGAGCATCAAATAATTATTTATACTACAAGTAAACAAGGCAGTCAACTCCACGACTAGGAGGATGCCATTTAGGGAAAACAGGGGAAAGTGGAGCGATGGTGGTTATGCATACATGGAATCCAGTCAAACATGCAAGTCAAATGCAAACCCAACACAACAGTAACACCCATGCATGCTCGATCATTAAGGTCCACTACAAGGCGGTTACGTTTAGTTGCATGAAGAATCTTTGCTACAGGCTGCCTTTAACTTCGAGTGATTCCTTAGCTGGATGTTATGGTGCATGCCCAACTAGTGGTGTCTTCCTCAACTTAGCACATTAAATCTGCATGGAAAGGTCAGTACACATAATAACTACACATCTATAACCACTCTAAGACACATTCATTAACCACATGAAAAATCAATATAGATAGTTCACATATTATGCCAAATATCATTAAAGCTTGCAGTAATAGGATATTATCAAATCTCAATAGTTTGAGAGAAACATTATGTAAATACCAACATTTAACATTGAATTCCATGATATCTATGAGAAAATAGAATATAGATTCTACCCAAAACTAGAACAAAAATTAGGCTCATCAACTACTCCACATGATGATCTAGAACAAGAAACTCTAGATATAACACCTTTGATCAACATATCTAAACCAAATAGGGAGATATTAAAAGTATATGAAATATAGAGAAAAACCTAAACACCACTTTGTATGCCAAAGCTCCTATCAACCAATCTATTTTCTCTTTTATTAAATTTTTATCAAAACCCCTTTGCCATTGATGACAACAGATGATTTAAAAATCCATCAACAACATAAACATAAAATTTGGTCACCAACATACATACTACATATTAGTGCACACTACTTCACTTGCAAAAGCATCTAGCTTTCCAACTGAACCATAGATTTTGTGAAAGGTGCTATGACTCTCTTGGTTAATTAGGGTTTTCGACTAAAGGAGAGAGATAAACCCCAAAATCTAGGTGGTTCACTCAAACTAATGAAAGTATAATGGAAATATGAATGAAATGTGCCTAGATGATATGGACTAAGTGAAAAAAATGAATAAAATCTATTGATTATTAATGCAAAACTAAGAAATATAAAGTGTTTGAAAACACATTGTGATATATAAAAAGACCTAGAAATGAAGGCAAATTGTAACATAAATTGATGAAAATGAATGTATGTGCCTGAGATCTTGTTGGAGATTGGAAATGAATTTTGAAATGATAATGATGCTAAAAATTTGGACTACAGGGACTCATTCGCCATTCTGGGTGAATTAGTCGTTGTTCTGAGAAACTATCTTGGAACCCATTTCAGACAAATGGGTATCCAAAAATACAAAGAACACTTTTTAGGCTAGGAAATGGGAATTATTCACCACTAATGGTGAATGCATCCACTTTTGAATTTATAAAAATCCAAAAGAGGAAATAGGAGCCCTCAATATGTACTTCGGTTCCTAACAGTTGTTCACTTCCGAAATTCTAATTTCTGACACTGTAGGTGACTTTTAATGGATATTTTGACTTGGTCAACAAGGAGATGTCTTCAAATTTTTTTGCATACAATATTCAATGATTTCTAAGCCCCAAAGACACCTAAATATACAAACACACAAAAAGAGAAGGAAAAATGTTGGATGCTAGGGCATGGTGGTTTTCCTTGGTCAAAGCCCTTTTTAGGTAATTAAAACAAATGAATAAAGAATGTAATGAAGCATGCAAAAATGGAGTTATTACCTTTCCATGATGATTGATCTTGAACTTTTGTAGAAACACATGAAGAATCTTCCCTTGAATGTCTGCAAAATGCTATCTTAATGATTGAAATGCTGAAACCCTAGCTTGCTTGACTTGAGGGAGAAGATAAATGATGAATGAATGATAAAAGATGTGAATTAAGGTTTAGAGGCTTGATTTTATAGAAAATCAACCTAATTTTCTTATAAATTGGATCCCTAAGGCTGATATGAAAGAAAAAAAAAGCTTAAACTCCAAAATTTCTAGCTCAAAACTCAAAAATGACCCAAATAGGACTAATTTTCCATGCTGGGTGAATTAGTCCCACTTGGCAGGGACTCATTTTCCCAAGGTGGTGAATTAGTCCCAGAGGGGTCCTTTTGACAGTTGAAATGTTGGGGAATGAGTAATTTCAATTCTTATATTGATTTTATTGGGTATTTGATCAAATTATGCATTGGGATGCACAATATGGGGTAATATGGGCATATTAGTGATGATGTAAAGAGTAATTAGGGCTTGTGACACAAAATTCAATGTGAAAGTGTGATTAAATACACTTTACAACACTAAAATGAGGTGAAGATAGCTTAGAAAGGTGCAACATCCAATGCGAATGTGTAAGACACACTACAACACTAGATTATCATTAATTTTAATTTACAAGCCTTCTATATTAGTGTGATAATACTATTAAATACATTTTGTAATGTTGAATTAAGGGAAAATGGTTTATAAAGTCTAGAGAGCTATGAAAGTCCTTTCCAACACTTTACAACACCTTTACAAGACATTGATAAATGTATTTTATTCAGTTTGTAAGGGTTCAAGACCTAATGTGGATGTGTAAAACACTTCACAACATCAAATCAAGGCCTGGGTATGTGCAGGATCATGATGGGCCAAAAAGTGGCGATATGATGGGTATTTGTAGGGTATGTGGCTGACGATTTTTTTTTAACCCAAAATTAATAAAATCAAAAGGGTTTTTATAGGAGATTCTCAACTTTCCACCAATATAAATTATGCTTTAATTTGAATTTAATAAATAATTATTATTCATTTTGTATTTGAATTACGACTAAAGTCCTAATTGATAGGCTGATTGACAAACATCTATAGCTTTCAAACGGTATCACCTTTTTTGAATCCAAAACATGCATCACATTCTATGCTTCGTATACTATAGGATTAAAAAAAAAATATTGAATTTCATGAAGTTTTGACCAAGTTAAGGTGGTTAGACGTATGAGTTTTTATATTTTTTAAAAGTTGTAATAAAAAAATCATAATTAATTATTTACTTGGAAATAAATTACAAAAAAATATGTATCACATCGGTACATGAGTCCTCTACTTATATCTAAAATTTTATAAGAAAATATTATCATTTTATTGTGGTTGGGGTGTTAGACAGACACCTTATTTTTTCCTTGAAATTTAATTACTATTGCATTGAAATTTGAAATTTTCACCAAATAGATTTTGTTTTAAAAAAAATAAACCTAGTAGTTTAGAAAGTATAGTCAATTTTCTACAAATTCTATTCTCACATATTTTTGAAATAATATAGATAACTTATTCAAATTTTTACGTCAAGTTGCCTAACTCTGATTTTTTTGAATTTTTTGCCACTTAAGGGCCTGTGTTTTCCATGATGATCTTGCACATACCTGCCTTATTAAGTCTAATTTATCATCAATTATTTCCAAATCAAGAAAGTTTCCTTTTTTCTATGGTACACCAACACTTTCTCTTTCTCTCCCTTCATAAGTTTTTTCAGTTAAATCTCTCCCCCTTTGACATCAATGGAAAAGGGTAAAAGATTTAATCTCTTCCCTTTGTTTGACTCCTTTTATTTTCTTCTCTTTAACATCAATCAAACTTTTACCTGCTTTAACTTCTTACAACTCTGCAACTTCCTTTTACTTTTACTGCACTTTTTTTTCTTCACACCTTCCCTGCACCTCTACACATTCCACTTTTTTGCATTCCCCCTCTTAGGACTAGATAACATGCTACACCAACCATAAACTACTACACATATCCTTTGACACAACTAATAAAGGAAAACATCTAATTGATATACAATGACAACACTTACCCCCCTTGACTATAACAACCAATAATGCCACTACCATCTCCCCGTGAGAGGTAGCCACTAACATCAGTCCAAAACATAGAATGAATCTTGAGATACATTGAACTAATACACATCCTTATACATCTAGTTGAAAGAAGGAGGGACAATAACCCCCATCTTCTCCCAAAGTTACTCAAAAGTATCTTTAGGAAGAGCCTTAGTGAAAATATCAGCAATTTGATCCTTTATAGGCACATACTCCAACTTCACTTTGAACATTCTCTACAAATTTCTCTGCCAAAAATTGATACTAAATTGAGATATGTTTTATCCTCAAATTCATTATCGAATTCTTTGAAATGTTGATAACACTTGTATTATCATATAAGATATAAATTGGTTCATCATATAATACTCTGATATCCTTCAAGGTTTACTTCATCCATAGCATCTGAGTGCAACAAGAAGCTACTACAATGTATTCTATGTTTGTAGTAGATAATGATAAAAAATATTGATTTTTTCTTAGCCAAGACACCAATTTTCTTCCAAGAAAGAATGCAGCACCACTTGTAATTTTCCTATCATCTACGCAACCTACCCAATCTTCATCTATATAAGCACTCAGAGAGAAATCAATATCCTTTAGATACCACAAGCCATGTTCTAGAGTTCCCTTCAAGTATCTTAATATTCTCTTCACTACTACCACATGTGACTCTCTGGGATCTTCTTGAAATCTAGCTAGGAGACAAAATGCATGCATGATATCTAGTCTAGTAGTAGTTAGGTATATAAAAATCATCCAATCATTGATCTACACTTTCTCTAATCGGCCTTAGAAGATCCATCATTTTTTCTTAGCTTGCAACTAGTAACCATAGGAGTACATACCAATTTATAATCTTCCATCCCAAACTTCTCCAAAATTTCCTTGACATACTTTGACTATAAAATGAGGATACATTTTTCTTCTTGATTAATTTATAGTCTAAGAAAGAAATTCATCTCCCCAAATATTGACATTTCAAAATCATTCTACATCTGGGTATGTGCAGGATGATAATGGGCCAAAAAGTGGCGATATGATGGGTATGTGTAGGGTATGTGGCTGATGACATTTTTTTTACCCAAAATTGATGAAATGAAAAGGGTTTTTAAAGGAGATTCTCAACTTTCCACCAATATAAATTATTCTTTACTTTGAATTTAATAAATAATTATCATTCATTTTCTATTTGAATTATGACTAAAGTCCTGATTGATAGGCTGATTGAAATTTTTTTATAGCTTTCAAACATTATCACATTTTTTGAATCCGAAACATGTGTCACATTTTGTGCTTCACATACTATAGGATTAAAAAAAAATTGAATTTCATGAAGTTTTGACCAAGTTAGGTGGTCGACATACGAGTTTTAATATTTTTTAAAATTTTTAATAAAAAATTCATAATTAATTATTTACATGGGAAAAAATTACAAAAAAATATGCATCACATCGGGACATGATTCCTCTACTAATATCTAAAATCTTATAAATTTTTTTATCATTTTATTATGGTTAGGGTGGTCAAACAAACACCTACTTCTTATTTTTCCCTGAAATTTAAGTGCTACTATGTTGAAATTTCAAATTTTCACTAAATAGATTTTTTTTTTAAATAAACCTAATAGTTTAGAAACTACATTTAATTTGCTACAAATTCTATTCTTACATATTTTTGAAATAATATAGATAACTTATTCAAATTCTTACGTCAAGTTTCCTAACTCTGATTTTTCTGTATTTTATTGCCACTTAAGGGCTTGTTTTTTCCATGATGATCCTACACATACCCATCTATTCTACAAATCTATTGTATATAGCTTCATTCCCTCCAAACTTATACCATCAACATATACAATCACAATCAAGATTTGATCTTTTTTAAAATTGAAATAAAGATTACTATTTGTAGTACCTTTTTTGAAGCCTTTCTGTAATAAGTACCTATCCAACCTTGCATACCAAGCTTTGGGAGCTTACTTGAGTCCATATAATTCCTTCTTCAATCTATAGACCTTATTTGGTTTATCTGATAAATGAGATCTTTTCGATTGTTCAATGTATACCTCTTCTTCCAACTCACCATTCAAGAATGTAGACTTCACTTCCATTTGGTAAACTTTGAAATCCTTATGTGTTGCAAAATCTAAAGACACCCTAATAGCTTCCATTCTTACCACCAAAGAAAATGTATCCTCATAGTCTATTCCTTCCACTTTTGACTAGCCTTTACACACAAGCCTTGCCTTGTTTCTCAGTACTTCTCCACTCTCATTTAGTTTGTTCTGGAACACTAACTTTGTTCCAAACACATTCTTGTTTGCTACTCTTGGGACAGGTTCCCAAGTCTGATTCTTCTCAATATACATCAACTCTTCTTCTATAACCTTGATCCAATATTCATCTTTGCATGCTTCAATCACTGTTTTAGGTTAAAATTTAGAAAATAAACATAGGTTTACTTGTTCTTTTATCATAGCTAACTTTCTTCTTTTCAAAACACCTCTTCTCTTGTCACCAATGATCTAATATTTAGAATCATTCTTCTGCAGATACTTAGGAGTCTTAGAGATCCTTTTCAAAGCTTCTTCCTCTTCAATCTATACTTCTTTTTCTTTACCTTTATTTTCTTCTTCTCTACAAGAGGATTCATTTGATTCATATCCATCTATCATAATTGAAATTTTATGTGAGTCTTCATCCACTTTGACACTTGCACTTTCTACTTGATATTTTTTAGTCTTTTGTTGTAGCATTTGTAAGCTTTACTTGTAGAATATCCAAGGAAGATACCTTAATCATATCTTGTATCAAACTTTCCCAAGTTTCCTTCATCTCTTCTGATATAGAATTTTCTTCCAAATACTTTGAAATATTTGATAGGAGGAGTCCTTCCATAACACAATTCATAGGGATTCCATAAATGGTTTATCCGTGCTTGTGCTCTATTAAGTATGTAAACTACAGTATGAATTGTTTCTCTCTAGTAAATTTCTGATAGGTTTGTTTATTTCATCATTTTTTATACAAATTCTTGAATTGTTTTATTCTTTGTTTCAACTGCTCCATTCTACTAAGGAGTTTTAGGGGTTAAAAAATACCTCTTTATGCCTTGATCTTCACAAAAATTATTAAACTCATTAGATGTGAACTTTCCACCTTTATTAGATCTTTAAATTTTGGTTTTTATATTCATTTCATTCTCAATAATAGATTTGAATTCCTTAAAGTTTTTTGAAGTTGTGAAAGCCAACCTCACAGATCCCGAAGATCACTTACGTGCAAATAACCCGTCAAAGAAAGAAGACATTCGAGACAAAAAAGAAAGGGTGCTCTGAAAGCTGAAAATGTATTAATCAAAGAGAGATAAAATACAATGATCAATCCTTATAAAAGAAGATTGTGCAACGCTAAAGAAACCCTAATAGGTAGACATCTAATAATTAATATAATTATTAAATGTCATAATATGCAAACTAAAGTGAAATCTTAAGAGAGGAATAAAGGTAACTTAATTAACATAATTAAGTTAAAACCTTTACTCTAACACCCCCCCTTAAGATGAGCAAGAGTGCAGCTACAAACATGTGCAAGAAAGCAAAGGTAACTACAATGCATGAAAGCAAACAAGGGTCCCAACAACTAGGCCTGATCAGGTACCCGAACACAACCAAATCTCTGTAAAGTGGAGAAAGGGAGAAAACCTCATGGGAACAAAACTCCCCCCAAAAGAGAGAAAATAAAAGAATGAAATGCACTAATGAAAGAAGGATAGGAGGTGGATTACATGATACCCCCCATATACAACTTCTATCATATACGTACATATACAATGGTCTCCATAGGAGAGATATAAAGAGACACGAAGGCCCCCCCACAATGAAGAAACTTCTTTTGCAATGGTGGATGCCTGATGTAGAATCCAAAAAGATATTTTGAAGCGGCAAATGAAATTCCTCCCCTTGGGAAGAAATGGATCCAAAGAATGATGTTGAATCTAAACCTTATGAAGAGTGATGAACCAATATGTCTCAAGATGTGTGCCATGATAGGATGCTGAAGAATCTTTGTGTCTGAATTGAAACAAATGATGCCAACTCTAAACTAATGTGAAGACTCCTGAAATGCAACCTCTGAATGCACTGATAATGGTTGGTGGATAGTGATAACCTGACTGTCAAGGTAGAGGAGATGAATGTCCTCAAATTAATCCTCCAGATCTATAATAGAGGACTCTACAAACAAGGATGATATGTTTGAAAGATACAAATCCCAAGTAGCTATGTCTGGAAGATGGATGATGTCCTGCTATACTGAATCAATAGGGGCCAAAGATGTGGCGATGTCAAACTAATCAGGAACACTAGGAGATGTTGATGTAGTCTCGATCTCAAGAGTGGGAACATGAATACAAGTCTCTAAACCATCATCACATGAAAAACCTATGATATACTCAAGCTCCTCTAGAGTACGATTATCATAGGGTATGAAATCTATATCTGCAAGAGGGATGAGACAATCTATAGCGGGATCCTCTGGGAATGGAGAGATATTAGAATCTCCAAAAGTCTCCCAAAGATAGTGCCAAAGTGTGCGAGGACAATGAATGTTAGATAAAGCACACAAAGTGTCAAAATCAACACTACAACCAATAACCCCTACAATATGATCTTGAATAATAACCCATGCTGATAAACTCCTTGATGTTTCTAGTGTAGGTATGATTCCATACAAATGAGGAAAAATATTAAGCCACCTACAATGTGTAAGTATGCCCTTTTCCCATGGCTCATAATTATCCTTATCCAAGTTGATCACAAAAGGATGTATAGAAAAACCCATGATACTCACTCAAATAAAAAAATCAGAGACTAACAACCTCAGTACATATAAAGCAGATTAAAATATGCCATCTCACACAAACAGATCCTTTCCAGGTGCCAAAACGTCCAAGTAATTGACAAAATTGTGAAAACAAAAAATACTAAATAAAATGTACCTAGAGTAGATTATGGAAAAGTAAATAATAGACATGGAAAGAGAACAAAACCACCTTTCCAATGCCTATTCGTTTGTGAAAAATGGAGTCCGTACACAAAAGTTACGCCTCTGGGAGTGCAAAAAATATGTTCTGACTTTAACTGAGAAAAAAAGTATCAAACCTTCATGGCACTAAAATCGAGGTAGCACAAAAATCAAAAGGGCACAGAAATCGATGCAAAATGGCACGAAAATTGAGGCAACTCAAAATTGATGCAAACACCAAAAAAAAAATTCATGAAAATCGAGGCATCCATATGGATCCATACAATCGTACAGATTTTTCTGGCAACTGTTTTGAGATTCCCCAAAAACACTAAAAAATCAATTTTCAGCAAACCCTGTCACATTTTATATGAAAATAGGGGTTTTTGGGCCTTCTAAGTGCACCCATGATGTTTGTTTTGTACTAGCATGGACCATTTGAGAGATCAAGGTCAAAATTTCTCAAAAAATAATGGAAAACCCCTCTGATCTGGCAAAAAAAACTGGAATGAAACCCTTGCACAGAAGAAAACTCTGTAAGTTGATATCTTCAAAAAAAGAATAGGTAGCCACAGATTTGGAAATCTGATACCATGTTGAAGTTGTGAAATCCAACCTCACAGACTTCGAAGATCACCTGCATGCTGCAAATAACCTGTCACAAAAAGAAGACATTCGAGACAAAAAAGAAAGGGTGCTCTGAAAGCTGAAAATGTATTAATTAGAGAGAGAGATAAAATACAATGATCAATCCTTATAAAAGGAGATTGTGCAACCCTAAAGAAACCCTAATATGTAGAAATTTAATAATTAATATAATTATTAAATGTCACAATATGCAAAACTAAAGTGAAATATTAAGAGAGGAATAAAGGTAACTTAATTAACATAATTAAGTTAAAACCTTTACTCTAAAAAAGTTTTCTAGAGCTTCTAATTTTTCTTTAAGAAAATTAACCCAAATCATTCTAGAATAGTCATTAATTAATGTATGAAATACCTATCACCTTGAAAAATTCTTATTCTAATAGGTCCAAAAAGACTTGTATGCACAAAATCCAAAGGACCAGTAGTATATTGTTATTTATCTTTGAAACTATTTCTAGCTTGCTTCCCAATATGATATTCTTTGCAAACAACATTGATAGGCTTTGTAATAATTGGCAGATCTCTCACAACTTGAATTAAATTGATCCTCACTAGAATATCAAAATTGATGTGACACATACTTCTATACCATAGCCAAATTTCATTGATTTGAGTCATAAAGCAATGACTATCAACACATATTTGTCTTACACTTAAGAGGTTATGATGCAGACCCTTAACATAACGAACATCATCTATACTATGCCTACCATCAATACTAATAGAACCTTTCCCACATATCTTAGTAGATGTATCATCACCAAACTTAACAAGACCTCTTTCATATTTCTCAAGTTTAACAAACTTACTCTTATCATCGGTTATATGATTTGAGCATCCACTGTCAATGATCCTTTAGTTCTTCCTCCTTTCTAACATGAAAAGAAGTCACTATAGTTCCTTCAATGTCATGACCTACTTCCAGAGAACTCTCCTTCATACATCTTTCAAAGTTAGTAGAATCAGTTCCAATAGTTAGATCCATGAACAAGCATTCATCATCTTCATCATCCAGGTAATCAGATCCATCATCAGATATACTTGCATCTTCTTTAACATAACAACTACTCTTAATTGATTTACCTTTATTCTCCTTATTTCTATCATTTGAAGTTTTAGCTGGAAATCTTGAAGAATAATGATCCATCTTTCCACAATTGACACATTTGAAAGGTAACTTACCTCTATATTTCCTAGTGCCCTTTTTCAACCTTCTTACAAAGTTTTCTTTTGCATCATCAAGATCCTCATAATCTGATTCCTGATTCTTCTATGATTTTCTAACTTTGAAAGTAGTCTCATTCTTTGCATCACTTGGACCAAACTCCCTAATTTCAAACGAAGATAAAGCATGATACAATTGATATCTAGAATACTTGCTTAAATCTTGAGCTTCCTTAATAGAAAAATATTTATGACTATAAGTTTTAGGAAGAGTTCTTAGTACATTATTTACCACTTCATCTTCATCAAGTTTTCCACGAAGACCTCTAATGGTGCTGAAAAATTCATGCACTTTATGGATGTAGCTTGTTATATTTCCATCCACTGACATTTTCATGTTTTCAAATATGATATTTAAATTCTGCATCTTTTCTTGCTTGACCTTATCATCTCCTTAATAAATACTTTCCAAATTTTTCTAGATCTCATTTGTATTTTTAAGATTCATAACCTACATAAGTTATATATTAGAAAGACCACTTAAAAGAGAATATGTTGCTTTACAATTTTTCTCATAGGCCTTGATCTCATCATTAATACTCAGACCATTTTTACGCATAGTATATCCATCTTCAACAAACTTCTAAACACAAAATCTTTGGGATAGAAGGAAACCTTCCATCTTGGTCTTCCAAAATGCATAATCTGAACCATCAAATAAAGGAGCCTCCTTCTTGTGCACCATCCCAGATCTACCTCAAGTGGTTAGGCTTTCTTCTAAGGAACCTTTATCTGATACCAATTGTTGAATACATAAGAAAACTAAGGGGGGGTTAATCAGTTGATCATTAAAACATCAAAACCCTCATTTAAATTTAGATCCACATTAACCTTATTGGCCTTTAATTTGTTAGAGTGATTTAGAATGACAGAAAATAACATAAACTAAAATCCAACAACACCATGCACAACAAAAAACTAGATTTACGTGGAAAACCCAAGAAGGGAAAAACCATAGTGAGAATTAGATCACAATATAAAGTAATCACAACATCAAATAAAATAGGCTCACTACCCAAAAGAAAGAAGGGCTCACTACCAATTTATAGAAAAGAAGAAAGAAGATTATTACAATGAGAAATCCATTTCAAGGCAAAAAGAAAGTTCTACCACAACATCACCAGTACATTCACAATATTTCTGAATAATGTAGACACCTTTTGATCACAACTTCTAGTAGTCTAACACATTAAAGCTCACACAACATTTCAAACTTTTGTACACTACAACTCTACACTGTACATCACACCCATCATACTTCACTACACTCTCATGTCCTCCATCAATTTATCACATATTTATACCATCCTCAACCTTCTAAATAATATCCAAGGTTGGTTATTCACCTCAACCATACAAATTAAAATTAGGTCCACACCAAAATGTTCTCATGGTGGAAAGGAATAAAGGAATACCACATCACACCTTAACTTAGACTTACATCCACATATACATGCCACACCATGCTTTCACAAACACTAAAGAAAATCCAAAATTAGTGTAAACACCAAAGGTCAGTCAAACCCATGCAAATATTGTTAAAAATTTAATTAAAAGCTTCCTTTGACTCAAATATGACTCGTGGAAAACATACATCACTTGAACACAATCTAGAATATTCCAAAACACCCTGAAATCTAACAAATTCCTTCACAATAACTTTGACATGAAGAAATTACTCATCCTATACAACCAATTAACTTTCCACATAATATAACTCATGAAACAAACCTTGCAAAGCACCACAACATAAAAAAATTCAACCAAAGATAGATATGAGAAATATGAACACACCCTCAAATCTGCAAGAGTAAAAACCACACTACGGAGAAATGTGGAGAAAAACTATTTCTCCCAGACAATGCTACTTACAAAGTTCACATATTGGTCAACATGACTTTCTTTGCACGATGATATAGAACAAGAAACTCTAGATATAACACCATTGAACACCTTTGATCAAAATATCTGAACCACACAAGAAGATCTTCAATATAGAATAAATGTAGAGCAAAACAAGGACACCACTCTGTATGCCAAAGAACCTCTCAACCACAATATTTTCTCTTTTACTCAAATTTTCTCAAAGGAACTTGGAAGCCAAGTACCAAAATCAGATTCTCATCATCTGAAACACTTCCTCAACACTACTAAACCAACTATAATACAAAAAAGCAACCACACACGTCCTTATCAAAGAAATACTAGAGGTTGACACTAATGACATTACTAATGATACTATAATACACCTAATAAAAGCATCACCAAGGTTAACATAAACTTCCAACACTCTCTCCATAGACCTGTTGACATCAATGGCAATGCAAACTACTTGTGCTTCCAACAATCTCCAACAACATAAACTTGTTGACATCAATGACAACACACAAACTTCCAACACTAGGCTTATAATTAGTAGAACCATTGAAATAGGTAATCTCATTACTCCATCCTCACCAAAAAATCTTTCAACTTAAAATTAAGTTGAAAAACCTACCAATTTTATTGATCAAATGTAGAAATAGTGTCAAAACATCAATTTCAATCCAAATGATAATTATTAGTAACATCCTGATCAACAACACACATCACACAATCTCTAAGTGTGATAAAATCTGTTAAATTTGCACAAGGATCAAATCATATGATCTTATTACAAGATTTGTTGATTTAGGTACATGCTCTACACCATCACCTAGGTTGTAGGAGATGGATCATTTAATCTCAATATTCATACCCACCTTGGTGTACACCCTATTTACAAAATAAAGCTCTTATAAAATAATTATTCACCTCTATTGTACTCACCCAATATTGTAATGAATCTATAACTTACCAAAATTATTCTTGATTAATTAATTCATGCCAATGGAAATTGCAGAATTTTATAATTAAACCTAAAAACTCAACCCAAGAACTTTGATAAATAACCTAACTAATATGAAGCTTTCTTTACTAAAGTGAAGAAAATATAACAATGTGAATAAAAATTGGTACTCATTTCCTTCTCATTTTAGATCTAAGAGAAAACATACATATTTATAATATTGGGAATGGATGAACCATAATGATAAGTTTCCAAAAAGTATTGAGTTATTTTCACAAAAGATAAGAGCTAACTTAATAGATAAAGATATTGGTAAGACTTTATTTTCTTTAATCAAGAATAGATGAGCTTGAAATTCCATGTAATTGACTTCAAGATGAATAACGACATTTTTTATTATTAGCTACCTAGGAATGAAACATAATAACCACTAGTCTATGGCAATTGATTATGCTATGTGTTAAATTTTGATGGCTTTGGTAGCCACATTTTCCCACCAAATTGATTAATGGGGGAGTGTAGGGGGCAAAGCCCCTCCTGTGAGGTCCATGGGAACCATCCCCCAATAGGTTCTAGGGGTAACACCCCTAGAAAGGGTTGCTAGGGGAAACAACCTCAAATAAAAAGTTTCCAATTTAATAAAGGAGTTTTGTTGATCATTTTAGTTGAAAAATAGTTTTAAAACTATCAAAAACATGACTATTTATTTGCTATGAATATGGAAGATGAAGACTCACAATGTATGAGTGTGAAGGATCACACAATAGCATGTGGATTACAGATCACATATTGTGTGAATGAACACTCAACAACATGAGTGTTATGTATATTGAATGCATTTAAAAATGTGCACGCAATTCTAGATAGTGTTGTGGGTTAATATAACTTTGTAACTTGTATTTTTCTAATAATAAAATAATATTAGACGATTGTTTTGTGTATGTAGCTCACATTGGGTGAAACACATTAAAATTATCTGTGTTTTACGTAATTCATTTTTAATTTTTATTATCTACATTTATAATTGTGTTATTCAATTGCTTGAATCCTATCGGTAAATTCTAACAATTGATATCAAAGTAGTGTTGTTCAATCATTTGGAAGGAGAGTTCAAGGTTGAATGGGAGCAATGTCTAAAGAAGGAAAACTTAAGGTTGAAAATTTTAATGACCAAAATTATCAATTATGGAAAATGTAGATAGAAGATTACCTATATCAAAAATATTTTTAGCTGGCATTGCAAGGAAATATAAAAAAAACATCAATGATGTCATATGAAGAATGATAAATTTTGGATAAAAAGGAACTATGAAGTATTAAGTCATGTCTGACTTTGTCTATAGAATTTAGTATATCCAAAGAAAAAATAATATAGATGATTTGGTGCAAGCATCAGAAAAATTATATGAAAAGGCCTTAACTTCAAATTAGGTATTCTAAATGAAGTAATTATTTAATATAAGAAAATGGTTTCAAAGTAGGTTATGCAATAGAGAATTTAAATGAATTTAATATGGTTACAAGTTAATTAACTTCTATAAATTTAAGTTTTTATGAAGAAGTTCAAGCTCTCTTAATTATATGTTCTTTATTAGAAAGTTGGAACAACTTGATTATGGTTGTAAGTAGCTCTTTTTTAGGTTTAAATACATTAAAATTTGATGATGTTGTTGTTGCACTATGTTATAATTAGTGTTTTCATTGATGTTAGCCTCTAGTGTGGATATGTCGAGAAGGTACTCATGGTGTTGAGCAAGTGTTCCAGATGCAGTAGGGTTACTTGGTTTCCAAGTGCTTTTGAGAAAATTTGCATAAAGACTGTACAAGGTGATTGAGACGTGTTCTGTATTGTGCTCTACATTTCTTCATACTTGAAGATGTGCTTGTGTGGTATGAATGTGATGATCATAAGTATTTAAAGGTGCTATATCTAGAGTTTTAGGTTTTGGATTGTGTGGTAGTAGAAGCTATGTTTGAAAGTGTGTTGGACTATCTCTGACTTGTGAAGAGGGATATTTGGGAGAAATGAATTGCTCCACATTTCTCCATGTTGAAGTTTCTTGTCTTGTAGATTTGGGAATATGCTAATATTTCATGTACCTAACCTTCCTTGGTTTATTTAAGTGTTCAACTATTTTGCAAGCTTGGTTCATGATTCAAGTATCTCAATCATAGTTTGATTGGTTGTACAGGATGATAGTATTCTCAGTTTCATGTGTTTTTGCTAGTTATTTTGAATATTTTTTTGGTGTTGGAATATTATAGGATGTTGTGTAATGTTTCTATGTGGTCTGTAGGATGCCTTCAGCCTTAGTGAAGTGTGAGTTTGGTTTCTTAATAGTGTTAATTATAGTTTTTCCAACCTGACATGTTAGTGGTATTTGTGGATGAGCTTCGTGGTTTGTGGAATCCTAGTGTAGTGTGTTGGTGTAACATTGATGTAGGTTACCTTCACTTCTTTCCATCACAGAGATGTTTGGTGCTGACCTATTTGATTTTTGCACATTTGAGGTGCATATGTCTCATTGAAGCCAACTTAGAGAAGGTTATTTGAGGTTGTGAAAGATATATATGCAAGGTCAAATTTATGGAGAAGTGTGTGGTGTGGTATTATGTATGCATGATTGTGTGTTGATATTTGAGTGTGAGTAAGAACACCTAAGACTATTGGAAGCAATGAGTAGAAGGTGTCTATATTTAAGTGTTCTAGAAGTCATTGGAGGTAGTGAGTCGAAGGTTACAAATGGTAAAGAGTCATTGTAGTGGATTTTAGAGTTGCTCTAAGGTAGTAAAACTCCCTATAACTATTTCTTTGTAATCTAGAAGAAGTAATCTTCTTTAGTAGTGATCCCTTGACAACGAGCCTTTACTTTTGGATAGTGAGTCCTTTGGGCAGTGAGCCTCTTGTAGTTGGTTTTGGTTTTCATATAGTGAGTTAATACTCATCGTAGTTTTTCCCTTATAGAGTTTTCCATGTAAAAGTATGGCATTCTATTGTGAATTATTGTGGATGTGTTGTTGTTTTATTTGTCTAAATTTAAATACTAATACTTAATAAGGTTTTAAAGGTTTAATGCAAAAATAATTTACCACCCTCTTAGTTGTCCTATGTGTCTAACAATTGGTATTAGAATAGAGTTTTCTTGGAAGAAGCTTAAGTGCTTGAGGTAGATCTCGATGGAACACAAGAATGGTGTCAAAGTTCCTATGTTTTATGGAAAAAACTAGGCTTTCTAAAAGGCCAGGATGGAAGCTTTTCCTATCACATTAGGGTTTGGCATATGGAAATTAGTCAAAGATGGATATACTATGCCTAGTACTCCTTTGATAAGTGAAGATGATATCAAAGAGTATGAGAACAATGACAGAGAGAGGGATGCTATTCTAAGTGGGATTTCTAATTTAGAGCTTGTGGAGGTGATAAGCTACAAAACTGCTAAAGAGGTCCAGGAGAAGTTGAAAAATATTTATAAAGGAAATTTTAAGGTCAAAGCATGAAAATATGTAGAAATTTAAGGCCAAATTTAAAAACCTAAGGATGTTTGAGGATGAAGGTGTTGCAAGCTACATGTATAGGGTGGATGAAATTGCCAATGTCATCAATGGTCTTGGTGGAAAACTAGAGGAAAATAAAATTGTGAAAAAGGTATTGAGAACCCTTCCTAAATCATATAGTGGTAAAGTTTTTGCTATTGGGGAAGCTCAGAATATGGATCAATATTATAGAGATTATTTTTTTGGTGCTTTAACTACTTTTGAATTAAGAGAGTGTGACAAAGATACTTCAAGGAAAGAAACATCTCTTAAAGTCAACAAGAAAGAGAGGAATGATGAATTTGATTTGAGTGATATTGATGAAGTACATGAATTTTATGAGAAGATTGAAAAGGGGAACTAGAAAATATAAAGGTAAGTTACCTTTCAAGTGTCTAAATTGTTGAAAGATAGGTCAATATGCTTCAAAATATCTAGAAATTTTTTCAAATGACAAAAACAAAGACCATAAAGGTAAATATTTTAAGAAGAGTTGTTATGTTAAAGAATATAGTGGTACATCCGATGATGAGGAATCAAACTACCTAGATAATGAAAGTAATGAATGCTTCTTCATGCCCTTGGATGTTGGAACTAATTTTACTAACCTTGAGAGATGTGTGAAGAAAATTGCTATGAAAATAGGTCATAGTATTAAAGTAACTATGTTGACTACCTTTCATACAAGAGAATAGAGAAACTACTAGATAATTGATAGTGGATTCTCAAATTTTATGGCAGGTGATAAGAGTAAGTTCATTAACCTTAAGAAATAATATTGTGATTTTTTCAAGTTTGGTGATGAGACATCTACTAAGATTTGTGGAAAATGTTCAATTAGTTTTGATGGAAAGCATAAGAAAGATGATGTTATTTATTCCAAGTGTTTCTAGTATAATATTCTTAGTGTAGGAAAAGTGTGTAGTAGAGGATTCAATCTAGTGTTTTAGGATGATGGTTGTGAAATCAGAAAGAAATCTCTCGATCCTTGGTTGCTAAGGGAACATAGAAAAATTAAATTTTTATTAGCTCAAAGGTGCTAGTGGTAAGTGCTTTATGATTCAAATCAATGAAAGTTGGCTATGGAACAAATTAAAGTGTCATATGAATTTTGATAGGCTAGTAAAGATCAACTCTACTCATGCTATGAGGGACATGCTGGCAAGAATTGCAAAGCCTATCAATGCAATTTGCAAAGATTGTCAGTTCAAAAAATAGACAAGGAACAAGTTCAAGAGTAAGGAATATTCTACTATATGAACTTTGGAGTTATTGCGTACAAACCTATGTGGACCTACCAGAACAAAAGGCTTTCAAGGTGACAAGTATTTTATGTTGTTAATAGATGATTACTCTAGAATGAATTGGGTGACCTTTATCAAAGAAAAATATGAAGCTCCAGATAAGTTTAAAGCATTTAAATCTATGGTCAAGAATGAAATAGATTTTAAAATTAAGTGCTTAAGGTATGATAGAGGCAGTGAGTTCACCTCAAACGAGTTTAACAGTTTTTGTGAAGATCATGGCATAAAAAGACATTTATTAGCTCCTAGGTCTCCACAACATATTGGAGTTGTGGAGAGGAAGAATATGATAGTTTAGGAGGAATCAAGAACCATGTTGATGGAAGTAAATCTACTAGATGCCTATTGTAGAGAAAAAAATCATACCACATTTTACATCATCAACAAAAGACAAGCAAGAGTAAATGGTTCAAAGACCCCCTTACAAGCTATGGCATGAAAAGACTCCTATTGTGAAATATTTTAGAGTGTATGGAAGTAAATGTTATATCATGAGGGATGAAGAAAACTTAGGAATGTTTGATGCAAGATTTGATGAAGGAATATTCCTTGGATACTCTACACAGAGCAAGACATATAGGTGCTACAACAAGAGACTAAATAAGATAATTGAAAGTGCAAGTGTCAAAGTGGATGGAGAATCTCATCAAAGATTAGTGATGATAGAAGTAGATGAATCTAATGAACCCCTTTGCAGAGAAGAAAAAAAGAAGAAGATGAAGAAAAAGGGATGTTAGTGGAAGAGGAAGAAGCTCTAGAAAAGAAACCTAAGACTCCTAAGTATGTGCAGAAAATCATTCTAAGAATCAAATAATTGGAGACAAGAGAAAAGGTGTGCTGACAAGAAGAAATGCTGCTATGATAGATGAACATGTAAACTTTTGTTTACTTTCTAAAATGGAACCTAAAATAGTTACTGAAGCATGCAAGGATGAAAATTGGATCAAAGCTATGGAAGAAGAACTAAGGTAGATTAAAAAGAACCAAACATGGGAACTAGCCCCAAGACCAACAAAGAAGAATGTGATAGGAAATAAATGGGTTTTCAGGAACAAGTTGAATGAGAATGGAGAAGTCATCAGAAACAAGGCTAGGCTTGTGTGTAAAGGCTACTCACAAGTGGAAGGAATATATTTTGTAGAGACTTTTTCTCCAATAGCAAGAATGGAGGCTATTAGGATGTTTTTGTCTTTTGTGGTACATAAAGACTTTAGGGTATATCAAATGGATGTAAATTATGCATTATAAATGGTGAGTTAGAAGAAGTGTACATTGAAAAAACATAAGGTTTTCAATTATCAGAAGATCTTGATATGGTCTGTAGGTTGAAGAAGGAATTATATGGGCTCAAACAGGCTCTTAGAGCCTGGAATGCAAGATTGGACATGTACTTAAGCTATAGGAAGAATTCAAAAAGAGTATTGTAGATAACAACCTTTACTTCAAATTTTAGAGAGATCAAATCTTGATTGTGGTTGTGTATGTTGATGACATAATCTTTGGAGGAAATGAGGCAATTTGTAAAAAGTTTGCAGAGAAGATGTAAAATGAGTTTGAAATGTCAATGCTTGGGGAGATGAATTTCTTCCTTGGGCTGCAAATTAGTCAATCATAAGAGGTATATTCATTTCATGATCAAACTATGTTAAGGAAATGTTAAAGAAGTTTGGAATGGAGGACTCTAAAATAGTATGTAATCACATGATTACTGGTTATAAATAAAGTAAAAAATATGAATCTCCTAAGATAAATCAGACCAAGTATAGATCCATGATTGGTGGACTACTATATCTAACTGCAAGTAGACCTGATATTATGCATGAAGTATGTTTTGTGGCAAGATTTCAATAAGATCCTAGAGAATCACATGTGGTAGCAATCAAAAATATATTCAAATATTTATAGGGATCTATGGACTATGGTCTACGGTAAACTAAGGATACTGACCTCTCTTTGAGTGCTTATATCGATGTAGATTAGATAGTTTGTGTAGATGAAAAAATAAGTATAAGTGGATGTGATTCCTTCCTTGGAAATATACCAGTTTCTTAGATAAGTAGGAAGAAAGATTCATTGTCACTATCTAATACATAAGTAGAATATATTGCTACAAAATATTTAATGGTAGTTTGATTGGTTGCACAAGATGATAGTATTCTTAGTTTCATGTGTTTGAACTAATGTTTATGAATATTCTCTTGGTGTTGGAATATTATAGGATGTTGTGTAATGTTGCTATGTGGTCTGGAAGATGTCTTTAGCCTTGGTGAGGTGTGAGTTTGGTTGATTAATAGTGTTAATGTTGGTTTTTCCATCCTAGTGTGTTAACGCTATTTCTAAACGGGCTTCATGGTTTGTGGAAGCATGGTGTAGCATGTCAATGTAGATTTGAGTCTTGGATAACCCTTGATATGGTATACCTTCACTTCTTTCCATTGCAAAGGTGTTTTGTGCAAACTTATTTGGTGGTTGCACATTTGAGGTGCATGCATTTCATTGAAGCTGACTTAGAGAACATTATTTGAGGTTGCAAAATATATATATACAAGGTCAATTTTTTGGAGAAGTGTTTGGTGTGGTATGATGTATGTGTGATTGTGTGATTGTGTGTTGAGATCTGAGTGAAAGCAAGAATGCTAGTGACTACCAGAAGGTGTCTACAATTTAGTGTCCCAAAAGTCACCAAAGGTAGTGAGCCAAAGGTTGTGGATGGTAAAGAGTTATTGTGGTGGATTCTTTATTTTCTTTGAGGTAGCGAACCTTCTTATAAGTGTTTCTTTGTAATCTAGAAGAGATGATCTTCTTAAGTAGTCAACCCTTTGCAATGAGCCTTTTGTTTTGGGTAGTGAGCCATTCAGGAAATGAACCTATTGTAATTAGTTTTGGTTTTCATATAGTGAGTTAATTATCGCCGTGGTTTTTCCCTTATAGGATTTTCCATGTAAAAATCTATAGTTCTATTGTGAATGATTGTGGATGTGTTGCTTTTTCATTTGTCTACATTCATACTAATACTTAATAAGGTTTTGAATGTTTTAATGTACAACTGATTCATCCCCCTCTTAGTTTTCATGCATGCCTAATAGTTTTTGGTGTGATTATAAGTAAGGATATTCGAAGGAAGAGCATAGATGAGACTTCAACATTGGGTAATTGTTACCTGATTTTTAGCTTTTAGCTAAAAAAAAAGTTTAGTGTTTATTCTTTTGTGTTGTTCATTTAAAAATTTAAAGGATAAACCATAGTCTACTACTTTTAATATGCATGAAAAAGATTGTCAAATGAAACATATTACATCTTTCATTTTCAATGTTGAAAATTACAACAAATGAGAAAAGAGAATCATATGTATACAAATGTAATATTTTATTGATAATCATTAAGGTACATGTCCCTCACAAGCCAAGGGACTAACTCTCTTATTCAATGAAAATATGAAACAATTCATACATGAATAAGTAAAGGAAACAAACAATGTGCATATAAGAATGGAACTGGTCATTGGGTATGTGCAGGATCATCATGGAAAAAATAGGCCCTTAAGTGGCAAAAAATTTAGAAAAATCAGAGTTAGGCAACTTGACGTAAAATTTTGAATAACTTATCTATATTATTTCAAAAATATGTAAGAATAGAATTTGTAGCAAATTGAACGTAGATTCTAAACTAATAGGTTTATTTTTTTAAAAAGCTCTATTTGGTGAAAATTTGAAATTTCAATGTAGTAGTACGTAAATTTCAAGGAAAAAATAAGAAGTAGGATTCTGTCTAACCACCTTAACCACAATAAAATGATAATATTTTTTTATAAGATTTTAGATATAAGTAGAGAACTCATGTCTGATGTGATGCATATTTTTGTAATTTTTTCTAAGTAAATAATTAATTATGATTTTTTATTACAAATTTTAAAAAAAAATAAAAAACTCATTGTCCTGACCACCTTAACTTGGTCAAAAATTCATGAAATTCAATTTTGTTTTTAATCCTATAGTATATGAAGCATAGAATGTGACACATCTTTTTTAGATTCAAAAAATGTGATACCGTTTGAAAGATATAGATGTTTTTCAATCAACCTATCAATCCCGTGACTTTTAATCATAATTCAAATAGAAAATAAATAATAATTATTTATTAAAATAAAAGTAAAGAATAATTTATATTGGTGGAAAGATGAGAATCTCCTTTAAAAACCCTTTTTGTTTCATCAATTTTGGGTAAAATAAAGTCATCAGCCACATACCCTACACATACACATCATATCGCCAATTTTTGGCCCATCATGATCCTGTAGATACCCCATTGCCTAAGAATGACTGGTTACAAGTTGCCCACTTCCATGTTGCTGCTGCCCCTGAACTGATTGTGTCCTTCCTAACTCCGTAGTGCTCCTAGTTCTTGCATCTGAAAATACAATGATGTTAGAGCAAGGATCGAAGCAATGAAAGATTCAATCCTTACATACACACCTACCTATGCATGTATAAACTAAACCATAAGTTCATTAAATAAGCATGAAAACCTTGGATGTCCTAGAAAACAATGAAGTCATGAAACACATCCAAAATATGCATCTATTTTTATAACTGTTTGCTTCATGCACAAATTTAGGACAGGTTGGTTACTATTCTGATTTAATTAAATACACCATGTGTGGTAAATGTGGCTCCCACGAGGGTAGAGCTCAGCATGCTTTGAAAGAAAAAAAAAAATTGAGCAACTTGATCAAATATTTATTTGTTATCAATGCATTAAATCAATTTTCATTATTAGATTCAAAAAATGCATCAAGTTCAATTATGCATCCCTTGGACAATGAGGAATCATTCTAAGATGTTGTCAAGCCCCTCTCACCTTAACCCTATTGGACAATCACACATCACAAAGGAAGGTGAGCTTGTTGGACATTGGGAACATTGAGAGGGGGGGTGAATCAGTGTTCAATGATTTCTACTTTCAAAAAAGATCTAAAATTGTCAACATCAATAATAGAGCTTCATTTATCATTTTAGCACATAATAGATGAAAACATTCAAAACATGCAATCATATTAGTGAACACCATAACACCAGATATTTTTACGTGGAAACCCTATTAAGGAAAAACCACGATGGAGATCAATCCACAATGTTTACTCTGTTAAAAGTAAATAAAAGAGGGGAATGCACTTGCATTCAGGCACACTGCTTAGAGCTCACTGCTCAAAGAAATAGAGGCTCACTTACTTACAAATATAATAAAATTTACAACAAGATTTGAACTGAGAATACAAAATCAACAAATGCTAGGATTCAGTTCCACTGAAGCTCAAGATCAAAATTTTGATCTCCTAACTAGATCACACTTCTACTATGCTCTGCTTCTACACTACACTGCTTAAAAAAATGATCTGCTCTTTTTCACTCTTCCCTAGATGCATACATACTCCCTTTCGACACATCTGCACACACACCCTCATATGTATATCAACATGAATTACAGATCTCATTTATATACCCGCTAACAGGAAATTCAAAAGTATGTCAGCCTCACAATAGGATATAATATTTTTCTTTTATGTCAGCTCACATCACCTAATTTGAAGAAAAGCGTACCCACACAAGTCATCTAGACTTTAGTAGGGACCCAAAATATAAGTAATAGAAAAACACATATTCCACATAGATCCCTAAAATATCATAAGAAGCATGTCGGCCATAATGGAAAATAATCCATGAATCATGCTACCAAATCTCTTAACTCCAACTCCGACTTAATACAATACCACAAAACTCATCAAAGGATAGTGTAATTGTTAATAAATATTTCCTGGAGGTCCACACCATGAAATAATGATCTGGTACAGTGAGCAATATCATGCATAGTTTCACTTGCACAACTAGATGTCTCGTTATTCAAACTTATTTCCAGTAGAAGTAATGCTATTACTGTGGATCATACAACTAACTCAAGTTTCCATCAACGACAACACAAGTAGCCAAAAATGATCTCTCCACGCCATATTCCAACAGAGCTTTTAGGTCACCAACATAAGTGACATGTGGCTGTCCAATAAAATTAAAATGAGGAGACAATGTGTATTTATTACACATAACTAGAAAGAGATCAATGGTTGAGTCAAGGTCATGATACAAGCACAAAGGAAAACACCTTTGTAAGAGCTATAGGAGGAAAATTGAATTGATAGTGTTCATTCATAGGTGGACTTGTGAAAATGAATGCAATAAGTGAAGTTCATTTCCATTGATAAGGACAGTAAACAATGCATGCTACAATGGTCTCATGAAGGAAAACAGTAATAAATGTATGCTACATGACATCAAGAGTAGTTACTACATTCAAAACATGGAGCAAATGAGCCATGTTTCACCTTGGTGGTGAATAATGAACTATGATATGAGCCATGCTATGAAGAGTACAACCAACCAACAACAAAGATCAGCTACATATACATCAAAGAAAAATTACAAGTTGACAAGTATGGGGGAGTACTCAAAAATGAGCATAATTGTTTTTCATGGCAAAGAAACATGGCCACCTATTTTCAAAATCTGCCTATGAGATCATGGCCTGAAAGAGTGAAAGGAGAAAACCAAAGAATCCATGACTTGCTGCCCTCATAAGTGAGATAAATGAAAGTTATATGTTGTTTTCTAGATTGGGAATATGATAAGCTTGAAATCATTCCAAGCATGTCAAATAGGACAACAACAAAAAACAAAATCTGAAGTTGCACAAGGCTCTATTCAAGGCCTTCTCAATCAAACATTAGACAAAAAATTTTTCCAGATAACATTCAATGCATGATGGTTTAAGGAAAGGCATAAAAGGAAAAGAAATTCAAGAAACATCAACCCTAGTTGATACATATAATGTGTCCATATAAAGCAGATCATATTTGGAGAAAAATGCAAAAAATGTAAAGGTCAGGCCCAATATACTCTTCATTTCATGAATTGAAGCATGGGGTAGTGCATTTCATTGTCAAGTCATAGGAACAGTAAGTATGCATAATCTCCCAAGGATAAGGATAGTCATGTTAAAGAACAATAGAGCAACAAGTTCGTTGATGATGAATAAAGACAGAAGTGCTAGTTTCAAATAAAGGCAGAGTTGTATATACAATGATAAAGGATTCAAGTAAGTCATTCTTTATCAAAATTTGAGTCAAAAAAACATGAATCACCATAAAAGATACCAAGAAGGACATAAGAAATGTTGTAGGTGTATTGGATGCAATCAAGGTGAAAGGTTTCCCAAGCATGAGCAAGGACCTAGTGTTTATTCCTACACATATGATTCAGCCATACAAATGCAATAAGAGTAAAATGACAAAAACAAATAGTCTCTCATGATCATAAAAGGAGAAAGGAATCCAATAGTGGGAGGCAAGGAAGAAAAATGGATTGTTATTGTGCTTTTCATGGTACCTATATATATGCCACTGAATCGGTACTATCCCTATGGAATCCAAGATTTTTAATAGAATGTGACATTTTGAGGAATTGCTATGAAGCCATTGCTTTTTATTCTTTTGATAACTATCTAATTTCTTTTTTAGGTGGAGAACATGGAACCATAGAGTTTTTTGAGAGAGAATCAAACAAAAAGTTTAGTTTGGCACTACTGAAAGATAATCAAAATAAGAAAGAATTTATTTAGCATCCTTTCCCTCTGAGCTTGATGATTCGGCCATGGGTCCTTGGTCAGGAATTTTATAGATTTGCAAAACTTGGTATCATACAATATATGATTTTGAAAATACTCTGTCCATTTTTAGCATTGGCATTGGAACTTTGTGGTGGTTATGGTGATGAAGAATTCAAATGGAATTATGGATATCCATACATCACTGTTGTGTTGAGCATCAGCCAGGTGTGGGAATTGTATTGTCTAATGCAA
>VDFB02252616.1:141104777-141289668 GCA_007258455.2 Sequoia sempervirens
TGAAACCTCTTTGAGGCACTGAAGGATGAGATATTTGACACTCTACACAAGCATTATCAAGAAATATCTTCAATATTGGTTAAGCCTACGCAATCCATAAACATTGGTACTGCATAAATAGTAAAGACCATACACCTAGTAGCATCAATGATAGAGCAAGAAAAGCCAAATTTCACCAAATTCTTTGAAGAAAGAAAAATCGATTTTGCTTGGTCCTATGCTAACATGCAAGGCATAGATCTGGATCTAAAAATGCATCATTTATCCATAACATATAGAGTGAAGCTAGTAAAGCAGAAATTGAGAAAAATGCATCCACACATCGCCCTACTAGTGAAAGCATAATTTTAAAAATTATTAGATGCAAGGTTCATCAGACCAATTGACTATGCAAAGTGGATTTGAAACATTGTACTAGTCTCCAAACCAGACAATAGAATCAGAATTGCACTTATTTTAGGGATCTTAACAAGGATTTTCCAAAGGATGACTTTCCTTTGCACAATATAGACATCTTTGTGGATTTAAGAGTAAAAAATGCTATGCTATCACTCATGGATGGTTTTTCAGGCTATAATCAAATCAAGATTGCACTAGAAGATCAAGACAAAACAACTTTCACATGTCCATGGGGTACATTTTGTTGGAATGACATTCCTTTTAAATTAAAGAATGCAAGAGCTACCTATCAGCGTGCAATGACAACAACCTTTCATGACACGATTCACACATTCATGGAGGACTATGTGGATGACCTTCTAGAAAAATCATTCACCAGGGAAGGACATCTAGAAATCTTGGATAAAATCTTTAATAAATTTTTAAATTTCAATGTGCATTTAAATTCAAAGAAGTGTGTATTCAGAGTAACATCAACAAAACTCTTAGGATGCATAGTTTAGCTAAAGGCATCAAAGTAGATCCAAAAAAAGTTCAAGAAATCATGGAAATGCCACCTCCTACAAACATTAGCCAACTAAGATATCTACAAGGAAGATTCCAATCCATCAGAAGATTCATCATGCAACTAGCAGACAAAATTCATCCTTTTACTCATTTGTTACACAAGAATGTTTCTTTTAAATGAGATGAAAGATGTGAAGCTACATTTAATAAATTGAAACAATATCTAATGAATCCACCTATATTGGTACCACCAATAGACGAAAAAACCACTTCTAATCTACATAGCAACTACTAAGGTATCTTTGGGAGCTTTGCTAGCACAATAAAACTATACAGGAAAAGAAAGGGCCATCTACTACATCAGCAGAACATTAAGTGGCTATGAACTTAACTATACATTCATTGAAAAAGCTTGTTTGGTAGTGGTTTTTGCTACTCAACAATTGTGACACTATATGTTAACACTTACTATCAAACTAATAGCCAAGATAGATCTATTAAAATATCTACTCATCAAAGCCACTCTAACAGAAAGATTATAAAAGTGGGTGATGATATTGAGTGAATTTGACATCATTGTAACCTTTACAAAATATTATGATAGGTTGGTACATGTATTGTAGTAAAGATAAATTAAGTTTTGCAAGTTTGGGTTGTCAAATATGATATTTTATGATATTGTAAGTTATGTAGGAAATATACCAAAAATAGTTAAGAATACCAAGAACAAGAAGAAGCATTGGAGTTTTAACTCATGCTTGTGGGTGTCATACCTCTCTTCTATTTCAAAATTATTTTTTGAAGCCATTAAAGGATTATACTTTATACTTCATCTATTTTATTAGTGCTTCAAGTTGTAGTTTGTATAGTTTATTTGTTAGAATCATTATACTACTATACTTACTCATTTTTCCTATGTTTGGAATATTACTATTAATTATTTGTTTTCCAATTCATTTTAAAGAATTTTATTTATGAAATAATAGATTTGAATACTTTGGACTATGGCATTTTCCATGATATGGTTTTCCACATGTACACTTTGTGTTATTATACTCTATTTATTTTATGTTCATATGTATCTATACATTTTGTAGTTTAAAGATTAAAATTTTCAAATTCCTCAAATCGTTATAATGGTGTAGGAAGCCTTTTGTGTACTTTTATGCCTTTGAATTTTTAATATTATTGGATCACATTTGATTATTGTTTGTTTCTAGGGGGAACTTGTGCAAAATATTTGATTGAGATTTTATATAGATAATTTTTATTTTACTTTAAGAATTGATCCAAGGCACATTAGGAGCAATAGAAATGTAAGAATTTTATGGTAGTAAATTTGGAGTTGTGGGTATTTAAGAGGAAGGATACACTCATCAATAAAGATCAATTGGATACAATATCCAATAACAAAACATAAAATATGAAACAAATACATTAGGATTTGATGTATAGAAAGGATAAGTGCCTTATGAGACTCTATTTATTAAAATTAGCTATTGTGAATCTTCATCAAGAAGATAGTGTAGCAAATCATTGGAAAAATATTGGTTATATTTATTGAGATAAATCTTAGGTGAGTAAATTATTCATGAAAATGAATTTGTACTCTTAAAATAAAGGATGCTCTATTTATATTCAATCCTTTGAATGATTTGAATATGTTATTTTCTTAGCTATGTTTTGTTGGATTGGGTGGAGAAGGAGGATCAATGTATGACTGTATTTGTATTCTTGACATGATATATGAAACTACCTTGTGATGGTCATTGAGAGTAGTGCCACTAGATTTTTTATGGATGAGGTGGCTACCTCATTACTCTATGAATGGATAAAAATGAAAAAAAATGAAGCAACCAAAGAGGTAACTTTGGTTTATGATAAATCTAAAGAAAAATAATCAAAATGAATAGAAGTAAAGGTCAAAGTTGTTGGATGTAATATTTCTTATGTCTATTTCATTGTTTTACTTATATTTTAATTGAGTTTTTCATGATTTTTTTCTTAGATTAGTGGATTTACATGTCTATTCTAAGGCACCTTCATCAAAATTATGGGATCGATTTCCTCACATTTGGACTATAGATATGTGCATATTGAAGTTTATACATTATGGCTTATTCCTTCTGATACTTTATTTTGTATACTTTCATTTTCATAAACTTATAGGGTGTGCAATTATCTATATTTCATTTCTCAATAGGATGTCATGATTCTTCCATGATTTCTCACATTATCAGTTAAAGTGGATAATTTGTCCATTCACTATACTTAAGTGTACTTAGGTTGATAAGGTTAAACAACATCTTGTCTAACTAAATGTGCAACCATTAAGCCTCTAGAGGTTACCAAGTTATTTGGTAAACCTCATGTACTAACATTTTTGAGGTTGGAAGCTATTCCATCTTGCCTAAGAGCTCACTCAAAACTTGGCATCAAGGATGATGACTTGGTCAAATAGGTTGTTGGTATGCACACTGTTGATGTGTTTTTTATGCACTTTTCAACACAGGCAGTGTGTAGGTGCACTACCTCTCTTGAAAGACAATCTTCCACAATCAGATTGCAGAACACTATCCCAAGGTCTCTCGGATGTCAGGTCATGACAGTGCTTAGATACCTCAGTAGTTTGATGTGATTTGCTAGAATCACAAGGTGGACTTACGGATGAGTTACAAAGCATGGAAGTTGGGTTTGCAAATGCAGTTTCAAAGTGCTGAAAGTGAATGAACAGTGGCTGTCCACTCAAAACAGCAAGCTGAAACTCATCAAGTTCATCTGATTTGGCTTCATGGTGATGCTTTGGATCCTACTTTAACCAAGGATTAAAAAAAAAAGCAAAAGGAGAAGGGTTAAGAAAACTATTCTAATCCTAAGCTACGAATGAACAGTAATAATGGTGGCTGCTAAAGTAGAAAGATTTCCCTAAACTGAGTTTTGCTTGGCCAAGAGAAACCTACAGTTGCACAAAAATAGTGGAATCTTCTAAGGACTATAGATTTTCAAATTGCACATGCACATCATGCACATGTAATTGAACTAAGTTGCAGCAATGAAGTAATGAGCTCAGATTAGCTTTGCAAAGTGACTCATCATCAATGAACCACAAAAAGTATGAGCTGGAAATCCATCAAATACTAAAATAGCAAACACCATCACCACTCCCATTCAAGAAACTAACACTAAAACTAACATGGAAGGTGAATCATGCATACATAAAGAGAAAACTCAAAAGGAACACCCATAAATCATGCAACGTTGATTTCTATTGCTGCAGAATGTCTTTACATCAATTCTCCAACCCTTACAAATGAGGGGCAAGCCTCTATTTATAGTTTTCCAAAGCCAAATGAATGGGTAGGATTGAATCACAATGAGTGGCTCATATTCAATTACATTAGGGTTTCACTTACCCCTCATTATCTAGCAATTTAAAATACATTCCTTGTCTTTTCCCTGTTTTGTCATCTAGTGCTAGTTACTGTAGCAATTTTGTCATCTAGCTGATTTCCTTTTTCACTGTAGCTAAAACTGCCTCAAAGTTGTCTTTGGCTTGATGTGCTTCCAGTGTTCTTCCTTTGATCAAATGAGTCTATCGACGATTGGCATCAATGGATTGGTGGCCCCTGATTTGAGCAGAAAGCTCCTTAGAAATCATCATCATCTGGAGAAAGGTAGGACAACTCCCTCAATGGGCCTCTTCGATAGACCTACGGAAGGCTTCTTGACTCTTGCAAACACAAAGTGTCGTAAGTGTATTTATACATAAGTTAAGGAAAATGTTAGTCAAACCTACAAATTCCCTATTAGATTTATCCATGCATCATCAAAAGATCTTGATATTCATATTTGGAGCTCATTTGGACCATAAACATTAATCTGTGCTTCAAGGGTGCGAGCACCAGAGGTGGAAAGATAGCGGAAGAAAGCTAGAAGGCAGACAGCGGACGGAAGCCAAAACAGCAGGGAAGAAGGTGAGCTCCCGGATGTTCAAAATAGCTAGGAAGGAGGCAAGCTCCCGGATCTTCAAAACAACCGGGAAGGAGGCAGGCTCTTGGATGTTCAAAACAACCGGGAAGAAGGCGAGCTCCCAGATGTTCAAAACAGCCGGGAGGAGGCAGGCTCCCGGATGTTCAAAATAGCTAAGGAGGGACGGACTCCCGAAAACGGCCACGGAGGGGCTGAGCTCTGGAGGTCGGGAAGAAGGCAGTCGTCGGAAGTTCCAAAATGGCGACAGAGAGGCAGAACCCCGAAAACGGCCATGGAGGGGCCGGGCTTCGGAGGCTTGGAAGGAGGTGGCCGTCAGAAGTTCCAAAATGGTGACGGAGAGGCGGAACCCCAGAAACAACCATGGAGGCAGACTCACGGAGAGGTACAGGAAGGAAGCGACGTCGAGAAGTTCCAGCTTGACGAAGAGCCCGAACAGGAAGCTTGCCCGGCATGGAGAGTAGGAGCTCAGAACCTGCAAGGAAGGAGAGCTGACGTTGGAAGTTCCAAAATGGAAAGGGAGAGTGGAACCCGGAGAAACTGACCCGCGGAGAGGCAGACTCTGGAAATAAAGGAAGAGAGGAGAGGCAACGTGGAGACCTAAAAAACTTTTAAACAAGAGGATAAGCTACGAAACTACGAGAAACTTAACGAACTTTGTGAAACCTTGTGATTCATTTTAATCACATCAAACACATCATAGATCCAAAAAAGGGTGACCCCAAAGTAAAAAATGAGGAAACGAGAGCGATGGGGGTCCACGGATGTTTCCAAACAGCCAAGGAGGAGGGAATTCCAGAGGGAAAGTTCTGAAACCATCGAAACTCAACCAAACATTAGCTGAAACCTTGGCGAGTTCATTTGCAGCACTTCAAACACATCGAGGATCAAAAAGTTTTCTCCCAAAATCAAAAATCGCTTAGCGGGAGCAGCAGGGGAGTCCACATGGATGTTTTCAAGCAGCCAAGGAGAGGCAATTCTAGAGGAAAGTTAGAAACCACGCCGAAACTTAAGCAGGCGTTAGCTAGCAGAAACCTTAGCTGATTTATTTATGCATACCTGAAACTGCATCCCATATACAAAAATGTGGAAGCTTGAGGAGGCGGCAAAGGGGTCCGCGGATGTTTCCAAGCAGCAACCAGAAGGAAGGAACTTCCAGAGGAAAGAAGTTTACGTAACTATTGAAACTTGAAACATTGGCAAACGCGGCGTTCATTTGAAACTTGCGAAACACATCCCAAATCCACCCAAAAGTTGTCCCCAAAGCCAAAAATGTGGAAACTAGATCGACAGGGGTCCACAGATGTTTCTGAAACTGCCAAAGCAAGACAAAAGGCAGAAAGGGGATGGGGGACTTTATTTCTCTGTAGATTTGAATACCCCAAGTAGGTGAATTTGGGTAGGGGATTTGATCACTTGATGGCACATGACCATTTTGGGCTTGGAAATGGGGGGCACGCAAAACAAGACAGGAGCAAAGCAACCTGTCGCGAGAAGAAAAAAAGGGGGTCCCTGCATACGGCGGGGCGTGTGTGCAAAACATGCACAACAAATGGCGACTACTTTGGAAATGCTCTGGAGCATTTTGATGACAAAGCTGGAATCCACGAACCCGAATCACGGTTCACGACCCTCTAAGCTAGGCCCATAAGAGCCGACACCCAATCAGGCTAGTCAGAAACCATTAGCCAATAGCTTGTGATTATGCTGAAAATCCAAGTGTGTGCAATTGCATTAATTCCCATCCTTTAGTTGCTACAGGAACCCAAGCTCTGTCAAGTTAAGCTACGTAGCTTATTCTAACTCAAAAATCATCTAGGACATTGCCTCACTGCCAATCAGGCATCCATAGCCCCAATGAGGTTGTCGTTGTGATTCTCCCGAACATTGCTCTCTACTTGCCGGTCAGTCCATAGCAGCTGTAACTCCCGTCAGGAGGTTGTTGGAATTTTGAAAAGAGTTGAATTTTTCTTTCTTTTAATTTTTAGTGATTTCTTTCTTTCTTTCTTTTCTCTTTTCAGCTCTTTTATTTCAACCCGCAAGCATTGAAGCTCGCGCTCAGGGCTGAGAATCACAGTGGCACTGGAGCAGAATTTTAGATTTTTCACTTAACTAGACTTCACAAAAGGCCCTATAGTCACCGTCAAATTCTTAAGATGTGTAAGAGCTATAAGATTTCAGAATACTTCAAAGTCAGACTAAACCAACAACTTATCCTCTTTGAATCAAACACCTAGATCACTTGACACTAACAGAAGACCTTCACCATCCCTCACAGGAACGGTCAGAGTTTGACAAAGAAATACGTAGAACAACCCCAGACAGTAAGTATGGTTGTTGTGCGCACAGATGTGCCCAACTAAGAGTAGATGGACCCCGAGCAAAGCAGCAACAAAGCAAAAGAAAACAAAAATAAAACGAAGCAAGCAACCTACACAAGGCAACTAACCTAAGGAAAACAGGAAAACAGAGTATTTACAAGAAACCTATACTACTAAAAAATGAGCTATGTACAAAGATATTTACAAAGCACTATGTTCAGGCATGACAAACCAACATTGACATTCATTGGATTTCTTAATGCATGCACAAGCAAATGGGAAATTGTTATCATTCTTAACAATGCAAACTTATCTTTATATTCTGAAAAAAGAAATTCACCATTGCAGTACTCAAGTTCCACCACATCATCATGAAAAATCAACAACTGAGGAGGCTCATTGAACCCATGGTTAATCCATAAACATGTTCATTTTCCCTCATTCACATAATCAAAATAATAAGTGCAATTATGAGAAATAATAGGGGCAAGGAAGGATAAAACCTGGATGTCGTCACACAGAGGTGGCCGCGTTGGACAGTCGAGAGCAAGCATAACATCCTTGATTGTTGCATTGGCAGCTTCGGGTGGACACGGCGGAGGGTGCAGCACTTTGGACATTAAGCGTGCATAAGGTTGGGAGGATGGGGCAACAAACAGCTCTTCCAAGTTGTGAGCAAGATCCACAGTCCCAATTGGTTGTTCTTGAAGGAGGAACACCTCATCTGCCTGGGTTTCCGTTGCTAAAACCTCTTCTTGATTGCTGTCTTCAAGGGGCAGCATGTTGTCCCATCTCCTTTCCCACGTGTTAACTTTATTTTTGTGACGTTTAATGTCATGGGATGATGACATGCATGAATCTGTCTCATTGTAGCTCTCTGGTTGTGAAGGAAAATCTACAAGGATTGAGGTGAAAGGACCCTCAGTTGCAGCCCGCGGTTGACCAAGCTCGTCGTATTTGTTGGCAGCCATCGAAACACCTCCACCTTTATCTTCTTCCTTTTGTTGTTCATGTATCTCCTCATGGCACCCACTTGTTTCCTCTTGGTCACTATCACTGTAAATGGAGAAGGAGCTCCTCTCCCAATTTGGAAACTCTAGTGCATCACCGTTTGGGGGCTCAAGGAGTATGTATTGATTGCTACCGTCTTCTAAGATGTGCTCTTCCTCAGCATGAACATACCTCCGTAGTGTAGCTCCCAATGGAAAGAAATCCTCAATTGATGGAACCTTGTCAAGGGGACGGAATTCTACTACACAATTTCCCTCTGAAGACTCGCCAAAAAGTCCATCATCCATGGCACATAACTGCTCTTCAAGAGGAAGAACTTCTTGGTGACTGGTGGACAGCATTCCCGCTTGATCTACTTCATCGCTCGGAAGTCCGAGACTGTATTGATGTCCTTCTATTGCTGCCCCAACATCCTCTTGAGGTCCAGCTTCAACTGAGCCATCACTTGACTCAGGCTCTTGGTCTTCTACTTCGATCTGAGCAGCAAGTAGAGGAAGTCGGGTACTTGGTTGCCTTGCTTGTTCTTTGACTTTCTCAATGGCCTCTTGGCATAGCTTACATGTGAGCTCTGAGTGTGATGAATCATGGAGTCGACACCAATTTGGGAGCAACAATATCTCTAAATCTACTTGGTATTTAAACTCAGTCCAATCCCTTGCTAGTCTGGAGACTAGTTGGTCATATCTATCGATGATCAGGTCCTCCTCATCACTTGGAAAAGAAGCATGATGGTAGACAACCATAGCGAGTGGTTATTCCCAGTCCCCCAAATATGCATTTTCACATTCTTGATCACTGCCATTTATGAAGGAGAGGTCTTCTGACCTGATTTTTCTCATGCTTTGATCTCCTTCTGCTGCCCCAAGGCTTTCAACCTCCTCTTCTTGATTTTCAACATTTGCGTTGGCTGTCCTATCATATGCTGCTGCAAATTATGCTAATTCCTCTTCAATTGTCATTCGTTCCTCTTCTTGAGTGGAGGATTGCTCTTCTTCAATGGAGGGAAAACCTACTAAACTAGTTACAATCAGATTTTCACCAATGCACCTTGCTGTCCCAAGACTTTCAACTCCTCCCTCTTGGTTTTCATTTTCTATATCTGTTGTCCCAACACCAATTTGTGTCAAATTTCTTAGTTCATCTTTATTTTGCTGTCCTCCGAATGTTAACAACTCTTCTTCCTCATGGGATAACTTATCTTCATTGAGAATTGGCTGCTCCAACTTGTTCATATGATCATTGATTTGGGCAATGACATTTGTGCATGATGAGCAAGTGAATTCAGAGTGGGGTGCATTGTGAAATCTGCACCAACTTGACATCAATATTTCCTCCAATCTTGTTCCATCTTTGCTGCCCAAACATCTTTGGATTAGCTCCTTGAAAGCATTAGTTTCCATGGTTTGCAATTCCTCTTCCGGATCTTCAGAAGCCAAGGGCTGGTATATTTCCCAAAAGGGAATTTCTCCTTGCAAGACCTTCTCAATTCTGTACAAGAATGTTAGACACTCTAATTCACTATGACTGCAAGTGCAATGGATCCGACATCTATCCACCAATGCGAATTGTTGCAATGGCTTCTTCAATCTCTTATTCAAATGTGCATGTAACTGAGTGATGTTGATTTGTAAATGCTGCTCCATTTCGACTCAGCTCTTGTTTGCCTTCAAAATTTTTTGATTTTTGAATTAAAGAGATCTCCTATCTCAGATTTCTTTTTTGAAAGTGCTCTTTTTGATTCCCAACTTTCAACTTTGTAGCCTCAACTTGTCATGCCCTCCTTCTAGCGCCAGTTCTGTTGATGGCGTTAGGAGGAGGAGGGCATAAAATGAATCACTTCCAACCTTTAGCTTTGTATTCCCAACGTGTCAGCCCTCCTTCTAGCGCCAGTTCTGTTGATGGTGTTAGGAGGAGGAGGGCATAAAATGAATCACTTCAAATCTTTAGCTTTGCATTCCCAACGTGTCAGCCCTCCTAGCGCCAATTCTGTTGATGTTTTTTTTATGCACGTTTCAACACAGGCAGTGCATAGGTGCACTACCTCTCTTGAAAGATAATCTTCCACAATCAGATTGCAGAAAACTATCTCAAGGTATCTCGGATGTCAGGTCATGACAGTGCTTAGATACCTCAGTAGTTTGATGTGATTTGCTAGAATCACAAGGTGGAATTACGGATGAGTTACAAAGCATGGAAGTTGGGTTTGCAAATGCAGTTTCAAAGTGCTGAAAGTGAATGAACAGTGGCTGTCCACTCAAAATAGCAAGCTGAAACTCATCAAGTTCATCTGATTTGGCTTCATGGTAATGCTTTGGATCCTACTCTAACCAAGGATTAAAAAAAAAGCAAAAGGAGAAGGGTTAAGAAAACTATTCTAATCTTAAGCTACGAATGAACAGTAACAATGGTGGCTGCTAAAGTAGATAGATTTCCCTAAACTGGGTTTTGCTTGTCCAAGAGAAACCTACAGTTGCACAAAACCAGTGTAATCTTCTAAGGACTATAGATTTTTAAATTGCACATGCACATCATGCACATGTAATTGAACTAAGTTGCAGCAATGAAGTAATGAGCTCAAACTAGCTTTGCAAAGTGACTCATCATCAATAAACCACAAAAAGCATGAGCTGGAAATCCATCAAATACTAAAACAGCAAACACCATCACCACTCCCATTCAATAAACTAACACTAAAACTAACATGGAAGGTGAACCATGCATACATAAAGAGCAAACTCAAAAGGAACACCCATAAATCATGCAATGTTGCTTTCTATTGCTATAGAATGTCTTTACATCAATTCTCCAACCCTTACAAATGAGGGGCAAGCCTCTATTTATAGTTTTCCAAAGCCCCAATGAATGGCTAGGATTGAATCACAATGAGTGGTTCAGATTCAATTACATTAGGGTTTCACCTACCCCTCATTATCTAGCAATTTAAAATACATTCCTTGTCTTTTCCCTGTTTTGTCATCTAGTGCCAGTTACTGTAGCAATTTTGTCATTTAGCTGATTTCCCTTTTCACTGTAGCTAAAACTGCCTGAAAGTTGTCTTTTTCTTGATGTGCTTGCAGTGTTCTTCCTTTGATCAAATGAGTCTATCGACGATTGGCATCAATGGATTGGCGACCCCTGATTCGAGTGGAAAGCTACTTAGAAATCATCATCATCTGGAAAAAGGTAGGACAACTCCCTCAATGGGCCTCTTCGATAGACCTACGGAAGGCTTCTTCACTCTTGCAAACACGAAGTGTCATAAGTGTATTTATACATAAGTTAAGGAAAATGTCAGCCAAACCTATAAATTCCCTGTTAGATTTATCCATGCATCATCAAAATATCTTGATATTCATATTTGGAGCTCATTTGGACCATAAACATTAATGCGTGCTTCAAGGGTGCGAGCGTGGGAGGGCGGAATGATGGTGGAAGAAAGGTAGAAGGCAGACAGCGGACGAAAGCCAAAATAGCCAGGAAGAAGGTGGGCTCCCAGATGTTCAAAACAGCTGGGAAGAAGGTGAGCTCCCGAATGTTCAAAACAGCCGGGAAGGAGGCAGGCTCCCGGATGTTCAAAACAACCAAGGAGGGACGGACTCTCGGAAACGGCCATAGAGGGGCCGAGCTCTCGAGGCCGAGAAGGAGGCAGTCGTCAGAAGTTCCAAAACGGGGACGGAGAGGAGGAACCCCAGAAATGGCCATGGAGGGGCCGGGCTCATGAGGTCGGGAAGGAGGTAGCCGTCAGAAGTTCCAAAACGGCGACGGAGAGGCGGAACCCCGGAAACGGCCACCAAGGGGCCGGGCTCCGGAGGCTAGGAAGGAGGTGGCTGTCGGAAGTTCCAAAATAGCGATGGAGAGGCGGAACCCCAGAAATGGCCACGGAGGGGCCGGGCTCCGGAGGCCGGGAAGGAGGCGGCCATCAAAAGTTCCAAAATGGTGACGGAGAGGCAAAACCCCAAAAATGGCCATGGAGGGGCCGGGCTCCGGATGCCAGGAAGGAGGCAGCCGCCGGAAGTTCCAAAATAGCAAAAGGGGGATGAAGCTCCGAAACCACCGAAACTTAACTAAACTTTGACGAAACCTTAGTAGTTCATTTAATCACAACAAACACATCATAGATCCAAAAAAGGGTGACCCCAAAGTCAAAAAATGAAGAAACGGGAGCGACGGGGGTCCACGGATGTTTCCAAACAGCCAAGGAGGAAGGGAATTCCGAAGGGAAAGTTTCGAAACCATCGAAACTCAACCAAACATTGACGAAACCTTGGCAATTCATTTACGCACTTCAAACACATCCCAGATCCAAAAAAGTTTGCTCCCAAAATCAAAAATGTGAAAACGAGAGTGACGGGGGTCCATAGTTGTTTCCAAACAGCCAAGGAGGAAGGGAATTCTGGAGGGAATGTTCTGAAACCATCGAAACTTAACGGAACATTGACGAAACCTTGGCAGTTCATTTACACACTTCAAACACATCCTAGATACAAAAATGGTTGCTCCCAAAGTCAAAAATGCGGAAACGGGAGCAACGGGGGTCCACAGATGTTTCCAAATAGCCAAGGAGGAGGGGACTTCCGGAGGGAAAATTCTGAAACCATCGAAACTTAACGAAATGTTGATGAAACCTTGGCAGTTCATTGAAACACCCCAAACACATCCCAAATCCACCAAAAAGTTGTCCCCAAAGCCAAAAATGTGGAAACTAGACCGACAGGGGTCCACGGATGTTTCTGAAACAGCCAAAGCAAGACAAAAGGCAGAAAGGGGATGGGGGACTTTATTTCTCTGTAGATTTGAATACCCCAAGTAGGTGAATTTGGGTAGGGGATTTGATCGCTTGATGACACATGACCATTTTGGGCTTGGAAATGGGGCACGCAAAACAAGACAGGAGCAAACCAACCTGTCACGAGAGAAAAAAAAAAGGGGGTCCCTGCATATGGCGGGGTGTGTGTGCAAAACATGCACAACACACATTCCTAGTGATCCATAGGTTGACACCTATAGGAAACCTATCTACTCATTTTTGCCACTTCATGGGGGACTTGTCAATCCACATGATAGGTGGATTGCCTCTTCCTTTCTTAATTAAGAAATGCCATTGTACATTTAAATTAACTCTAATGTGAATTAGGTTGATCATTGTGTGCAAGTTGTCTTTTGTGAAAGCACAAGTTATTTGCTGTTATGATCTTGGATGGAAATCAGAACATGGTATCAAAGCCAGACTGACTTGGCTTTAGGCCTTTCATTGAACAAATTTGTTGTACTTAATAGTCATTTTTTTAAATTTAGAGGGCACCTCTCACATCTAGAGTGCAAAACTGAGTAAATCCCCTCACACCATCCCCATTTTTGCTGCTCCATATTCATCCATAGGTTGGATATTTTAACAATGTCAATATTTGGCATTTTGAATTTACAGCGTGAGCCAATGTGTTTAGGATCTACTCCAAATTGGTGCCAATCGAGAGTAATTTGGTGTCAACCTATAATTACAATCTTGTTTGGCTCCTTTATGAGTTCTTTTATGGGCTCATTTGGTGATTTGGGCATGGAAAGCTTCTCAACCTACTCATTCTCTAGCATGGGAGAGGATGTTCTTAAAATTCTAAAATGCTTGTGAGAGCTTTTACATCAGCCATCGACCTCCATTTTGTTTGCTTGCGCTGCAATTTTTCCCTAGTCGATCTCAGGAATGTTCACCTCTTCCTGTATCATCTGGAGATTAAGAAGTTACAACCTCAACATGGTTTAAAAGAGGCATTTCTATATATTGATCTCTCAATAATAGGAGGCATCAACTATCTTCCAGCGCCATTCACCACAAGAAAAATAATTAAATTCAAAATTAACAGTCAATGTGGCACATACATGCCCTTGTTTGATAAGCTTACAACAACCACAAGTTGGAAATAAGCTTGAGACCAGTCGTCCTTGTGCCAAATCTCTTTAAATTTGTGTGAAAAATATTCCACTGCATTTGGCGTGAATAGAATCTTTCCCACCATCTTTAAATTACCTTTAATGTCATCCACGTAGGCCTTCACAGGCATATTTCTACCTGAGCCATTATCCTGCCCAAGAATTTTTGACACAGAAAAGATATAGCTAGCGTAAACAACCAAGCAATTCCCATCATAGCTAATCAAGAAGTAATCAACTTCTTCCATTGTAAATTTCACCATATTCGTATCTAGAATTACATATCTCAAGTTCAGAAAAAATCTAAGGGAGCTATCCTTCGCATGAATAGCACTTCAAAATTTCAAGGAAAAGCATAGGAGAATGACAAGGGTCCAAACATAGATCCAATTGAATATAATTATTGACACAATAGCTTGCATGACACCCATGCTACCTCCATATCAATGAAGGGTGCCTTTTGAGGGGAGGGAAGCATAGACATAGGTAGGAGGAAGCCACATATCGACCCTTACATAATATAACCTTGAAGAAAATTATTTCTCAATCATCAAATAGTTTGACAGACTTCACAAAGGGAAAACCCTTCCTAGTGGAATGCATTAGAAAGGAATTAAGTTATGTTTGAACCCAAAGGTCTAAATTTTTCCCTTTCATTCCCTATCTTTGGAACTATGTCATTCCTATTTGACATTATCCAACACCATCACAACCATCTTTATGTTTGTCTTTGTCATCCTGATCACTAGTTCCTTAAATGAACCCCTCTAGACACAATTTAGAATTTAAATTCTTATCAAATGACAATTCAAAAGAGAACATAATTCTTAATGAAAATAGATGAATTAATTCTTTATTTATTTATTTTCACTTCAAAAAGCACTAATAATTGCAACAAGATAAAAATAATAAATTTCATAAAAATGCATGTGTTATACATGATTTAAATTGAATTAAAGACAAAAAAAATTGAAATTTAGAAACATAACTTGAAGACACTAATCCATATTATCCATTTATGCCATCTTATTAGAAGAAAAATGAAATTTTGTAACCTAGGATACAAAAAATCAATGCATATTATCAGTTTCCACCCTTCTTATCCAAAGAAAAATTGCTACATAAATGAAAGAACCAAATGAAGAGCTTTCAATAAGGTGAAGGATACACACAACTCATTTTTCTTTCAAACAATAGAAATTTTTTGTGCATTATTAGTAACAAGAACTCATATTGGTTGACAATAATTTGAAGTCTTTTATGTCAACTTCACAGACATGTAAACCATCTATTATTGTTCATTATAATAGGAATATTTGGAATTATGTAAATCATTCATTATTTGAAATACAATGATATTATATTAAATAAACTATAAGTTTAACTTGAGTTGTCTATGATCTAGTTGGATAATATGAGCTGATAGTATTATTATTTAAATAATAAGTGGTTGTCGAAGGATAAGAATCAAATTTGTATTATTATTTTTGCTCAAAACACTATATAAATATTTTAACCTATAGATTCACCTTTCAAAAGAAACTCCCACTATTCTATGTAGAAAACCATCTACAAGAACAAAAGAAATAGGATAAATAGTGTTTGAATTATCTTTAATATCGTCCATCTAGGTCGTCATAGGTATCTTGTTGTCGAAGCCATTAACCTCCCTAGGGATTTTTAACATAAAATGTATAGCTACCCTAAACCACTAAGCTATCAACATGAGAACTAGTCAGGCACCAATCAACAACTTGCATACTGAATTTCACCTTATTCATATCTAGAATTGCATATCTCAAATTCACAACATTTCTAGGGGAGCCATCCTTAGCATGACTAGCATTGTAAACTTGAAAGGAAAAGCATAGGACAATGACAAAGGCCCCAACAAAGAGCCAATTGAATGTAATTGTTGACACAATAGTAGGCATGCCACCCATGCTACGTCCACATTAGTGAAGGGTTCTAGTTGAGGGGAGGGAAGCATAGACATAGGTAGGAGGAAGCCACGTATCAACCCCTACATCACATAACCTTGAAGAAAATCATTCATCTCATCATCAAATGGATCCTTGATAAACTTCACAAAGGGAAAACCCTTCATAGTAGAATGCATCAAAAAGAAATTAAGCTACATTGGAAGCCAAAGGTCTACAATTCGATCTTTTCCATCATCATCCTTGAAACTATTGCATTCATGTTTGACATTGTCGAACTGCTCTAGACACAACTCAGAATTTAAATTCTTACCAAATGATATTTCAAATGAACAAGTAATTCTTAATTAAAATAGATAAATTAATTCTTTGTTAATTTATTTTTACTTCACAACACATTAATAATTAAAAATAATAATCAAACTTTCATACAATCCATGTGCTAAACATGATTTAAATTGAATTAAAGATGCTAAAATTTGAAATTTACAAACACAAACTTGAAAAAACCCACCAATATTATCCTTTTCGTCCTTCCTATTGGAAGAAAAATGAAATTTTGCAACATAAGATACAAAACAATCAACGCATATTGTCAGGTTCCACCCCTCTTATCCAAAGAAAAAGCGTCACGTGATTGACAGCTAGAACCAAAAGACGGGCTTTCGACAAGGCTGCGGATACAAACACTACGCATTTCTTCCAAACAATAACAAAGCACTATTGGTAACAAAAACTGGTTTTGGTTGACAATAATTTGGAGTCTTCTGCGTCAGAGTTTATGGACATGTAGAGTCACATTTATCTAAAAGAACTGAATAGCTAGTTGTAGACGCCTCAGAGACGTTTCAAATTTAATTTGTCATAGTCGTCACATAAGTTATAGAATTCCTGGGCATGAATAACTGAAAACTATTATTCAATTTTTCTAGTAACCTAAATATATATTGTAGTATAACTTTAGGCACTCATTAATTGTATATATCATTATAACGGACATGCAGTAATCACATTTTTTGGTCCCTATTTTTATGTTGCTTTCATTACATTCTAATGTTTTGTAAAGATGTTAAACTAACTGATTTTCTCTTGACATCTTTATTGGGGTCAAATGAATAATTTTATATATATCTTATTTAATTTAGGATGAAAAGTTAATAATAATTTCAAGATTCTAATTATACTTATAGCCTAAGTATAAACTTACCTTTGACTATTAAATCGGATAATATTCAACAGTAGCCGCCAATTTGTATTTTGTAGCCTCTGATTTGTATTTGTATTTGGTAGCCTCCCTCAATCGCAACAGTGTTATGGATTGACACGAAAAGTACAAGGAAAGCTGATCATCTATAAATTCAGTCATTTTTCACCTCAATTGAATAACCTTCAGCAGTTAGATTGGTTTTAAATTCAAAAAAATGAGAATGGAGATCCTATTCCTTTTAATTTCATGTCTGTTTATATCTACAAATCATCATCAACTGCTTTCTCCAGTGCAGGAAACACAGGACTTAGGTCATTATATGTTTTAAATCTGTTTTACTATCGATTAATACATATAAAAAATTTGATCAGCTCTTTTCATATATAATATCCCTGTGCTTGATGTTTGCAGAATATCCATATTCTTTCATGACAGTAGATGTTGAAAAGGCGATACCACATGTAGAAAACAGGGGAGAGGACAGAGCAGACTAAAATGACAAACACAGATTATATTAGATAATCAAAACACATTACAGTGATTCTTACAAACACCTTATAAGCTGCTGCTCATTCTTACAATACTATCATTATAACTTGGAGCTTCTGCTCCTTCACAAACATACAGCCATACAACTTCTAACTCCTTACAGCTCTGCGGAGCTGGACTCCATCTGGGAGTGAATAACAACATTGCATCCGCCTCTATTTATAGAGGTCTTTAGAGTTTTCTAGAATATAGAACAGTAAAATTACATGCATGGTCTGGAGGTCAGTGGCAGAAGAGTCTAGAAGTTTCTCTTCTAGAAGTTTGACCACGTGGGATAAATTATTCCCCAACACTCGCCCCTAATTTCTACCACTAATTCTCATTACAATCTCAGTTTCTTTCAGTTGGCGTCTTCTATTATTTCTACATGACAACCTTCAAGACACATGTTCTTCTTGGCTGCGAGCCTCTTGCGAATCTCCCCTTAACTGCTGCGACAGTTTTTCCTTGCCATCAAATTTCTGACAATGTATTCAGACTGCAATGAATTATATTCTGCAACCTTCATACCTGATTGACAGCCTTTTCTTCAACGGCTTCTCTGGCGGCTTCAGTGACTTGACTAAAACTACTGCGATCCAAACAGAAACCTCAAACACCTTTACAATGATTTCTTTAGCATCTACATTCCAATCATCTAACACAAACAAAATAGTGGCATTTTTAGCTTCTCTTCAGGTTCACCATCGGCTCTGATACCACATGTAGAAAACAGGGGAGAGGATAGAGCAGACTAAAATGACAAACACAGATTATATTAGATAATCAAAACACATTACAGTGATTCTTACAACCACCTTATGAGCTGCTGCTCATTCTTATCATACTATCATTATAACTTGGAGCTTCTGCTCCTTCACAAACATACAGCCATACAACTTCTAACTCCTTACAGCTCTGTGGAGCTGGACTCCATTTGGGAGTGAATAACAACATTGCATCCACCTGTGTTTATAGAGCTCTTTGGAGTTTTCTAGAATATAGAATAGTAAAATCACATGCGTGGTCTGGAGGTCGATGGTAGAAGGGTCTAGAAGTTTGACCACGTGGGAGAAATTATTCCCCAACAGCGAGAACATATGATTACATTATCGTTGGAGGAGGTACAATTGGATGTCCTCTAGCAGCAACACTGTCGCAGAAGTATTCTATTTTGGTATTGGAGAGGGGGGACTCTCCCTTGTCATAACCCCTCAATACCTTGATAATTATTTTGCATGACCCTTAGCCCTGATGTAATTTGGACTAAGGGTGGAACTCTAGACTCCAATGTGCGGATATATGTATCAGTGTGTGGGTGTGAGAGAGAGTTAAATGTGAACCTTCATGTTACTGTTATTAAATGTGATTGTCAATCTTATTATGTTGTTTAAATTTAAAGCATGAAATGTTTGGATTAATGTGGACTAATGTTTTGGTTATTGTATTTGCGTAAGGATTGTCGTTGGATGCAGGTACCAAGGGTGCAAAGTGAGGTGGATTATGTGGTTCTATTGGCTGAGAGAAAGATAATGGTATGTCATTCTAGAGTTAGACTTTTCTTGTTGTTTTCGTCACCCTAAGGTTCAGTCTACCTAGGATTTTGATATATATATATATTATTGCTATAGTTATTTGTTCTAGCTAAGTAAAGCTAATAGGTTCACTTAAAAAAAAAAAGACTATTTGACTATTCATAAGTGGTAAATTTATTAAAGTTCTATGATGAAAGGGCAACTTAAAAATAAATAAATAAATACATAAAAGTAAAAAAAAGAAAAAAGAAAAAGAGAGATAAATAAGTTAAATAAGAAAAAAAAAACTATATTGTGATAGCTACAACTAATAAAATAAAATAAATTTGTGTCAAGCACGCCATAGTAATTTCCATACTTTTGAAATAAAAATATAGGGTGATTAAAACAATCCCATCAAACTATGTAAAAAAAAAAAAAAATGAAATAAGGTTTATTATCGAGCAAGAAGGAAAGGAAGGAGAAGGATGCAAAAAAAGGAGGAGACGAATTCATGAGAAAGGAAGGCGGAAAAGATGGAGTTGCAGGGAGGTTATCAACAACCATCCACCAAGGAGAGGAAGAAACTTAGTTGGGAGATGAGGCAAAGTAGAAGAAAAGGACATCAGAACATTTTTTTAAGCCTCATGACCCCTGTAGTTGAAAAATGGCAGAATGAAGCTTGAATTTCATGCCATGGAGAACCATGACCATCCCATCTTTAAAAACATCTTGCAACATTTCATTTTTGCAAGGAGAAAATCGAAAAAAAAAAAACCAAGGAAGAGGCATGCAACAGAAGTGTGTGTTGGTGGCGACTAGGGTTTTAGTATTGTCGATTCAAGGCATCTTATTCTCAGGTGCAAGCTTTCTCTTCTTATTTGTAGTTATTATTTTAATTGAAAATTGAAACCCTTATGAAATTTCCTTTTTGTATGGTTACTCTATCATTTTGAGAATTTTAAGGAAAGATTTGTTGTCACACACACAAGGCTTGCATTTTACTTAGAATGGCAGAGGATTTTCTTACTCTATTAGCTAACTGGATATATATTATTATATATATATATTTATTTAATCAGCTTCCTTGAGCCATTCAATCACAACCACTCTATGGGCTTGGTTTTCCAATCTTTTACCAGACATTATGTTGGGCATAGGCTCTTGTTGAATGTGTAGTGTAGAAATACTATGTTGTTCAGAAGAGTTAAAGGTGTTCCTTTAAATATGATTTGTAAGAAAGCATAAAATAGGGTAAAAGAGTTGGTGAACTTGTTTCCAAGCCCATCAAAGACTCTATATTGGACATCCCCTGCATCAATACAGCCACCTCATACTCCCATTAGAATCTTGTTACATTGTAGTGCATACATACTGCCATTATAATACGGTTACATTGTTGCCTTTACAATCTTGCCACTGCATACTGGTGAAACCTACTTTGTTGTGTATGCTTATTGTTGTGACAAGTCTTGCTGCTCATACATGCTGCTAATACATCTTATTGTCACCTATACTTGGTTGTATAAACATATGCTTGTTTCTGGCCTTAGGAAAATTTGCTCATTACCATCTGCTTGGTAGGCTGAAAAGACATCCATCCATCCACCTCTTAATAGCTGTTATGATTGGTTGATTGATAGGGAATTCTTACTAAACTCACCGGTGGCATTATGATGAGTGTAGCCCTTATGACCCCATGCATTAGGAACATTCCTTAAGGGTAGAATGAATTATAAATTCTTCACAAAAGGATGAAGAGTGTGTTTTACAAACATGGCTGCAATCTAGTTGAAATCTACTAAGCTTTGGTTGGGAACCTACCTCCAATCAAATGCTAAGCCTTAGCTAATGTTTAGTACTTGCTCCGAATGGACAATAGTCTAGGAGAAGTACTAGGCTCAAGATGGATAAAAGACTAAGGGCAATACAATGCTTGAGATGGACCATAGTCTAGGGGTAGTGCTAAGCTCGAGATGTACGGTGGTCTAGGGGAAACGCTAAGCTCAATATGGATAGTAATCTAGGGGCAGCACTATGCTCGAGATGGACAACACTCTAGAAGCAGTACTATGGTCGACATGGTCATTAGTCTAGGAGCAACTACACCAACAATGGTTACCTTAGTTTGCTTAGCTAATAGATGGAGAGCAGGAAGGACTATTCCCAACAAGCTGAAGTAGGTAGAATAACCCCCTATGTAATCCCTATAGCTATTAAAAGGAATTATAAGCTTATTATTGTTAGGTGCACCTTGAGAAGAGGGTCACTAGGACACCATATCTATATGTAAGCCTAAGGGTTGGAATGACAACTCTCTCTCTCTCTCACCATGGGCCACATAATCTGCTTGGAGGGGTGGATACAGTTTGAATTCACTTGGTTGGGATCAATTTTCACCCCATCACGAGCAGAGTAAGCAGGGAAGCAGAGATAACTCAAACTCATCCATGAAGGTATGTACAAGCCAGTTGAAAGCTTCCTATGGTTTAATGCAACAAGTTGTACTAGTGGATTATGTAACTGACATGATATGAAACAACTTAAGCTGATCTCCATTATGCTTTATATAATTCTAACCTTCTATGAAATCCTTTTTGCATGACGATGAAGAAAAACAAAATTGTGCAGAAATTCTCGTCTTCGTTGGGGCACTTCTTACATTGGTATCAGAGCCTAGAACTTGACACTAGGACCTAGGTGCTCCCTCTCCCTTTCATTGTACTAATACGACTCTTTGGTAATGATAGTCATGGGTCAAGGGAAGCAAGGAAAGGGGAAGAAGAAGGCCCCGAGGAAACATCCCCAATGAAATAACCCAGAAGGATCCAAGACCACTATTATCACACAGCCAAAAATAGAAATTGAAACCGAATTCATGTCTGACACAGAGCCATTGGTAGAGACTATTAAGTGACTGAAAATCTAGAAGGGAAAGCAAATGGCCAATCATGAACTGCCAAAGGGATGCCCTCAACCAAAGCCATAAACCAAACCCTCCGCTATTAGGGACTTCCCTTTTGGTTGTGGACGCAATGCTCCAATCCTCTCTAAGGAAGCAATTGTAAAATACAACCGTGTTCATGCGAATATTTCTATAACTGTGGGGACCTCCGATGAGGAAGAACCTAAAGAGGAGGCACCTACTCTGTAACTGAAACTATGTAAAAGATGATGAACTAATACTAAATAAACATCATCTCACTTTTTGTAAAAGTTTCCAACTATTAATGATATATAAATATAGACTTATATATGCTTATTTATCAAGGTGTTATGATGAATGAGAATGGAATATTTAAGGATGCGAATCTTAGGTTGAATATGAATTTCTCCTTGATTCTAAGACAAGATTTATACAAAATAACAAAGACACTTAAATAACACTCTCCTTTCTTTCGCAGAACCATACAAATTCAATGAAGAGAACTTTGAGGAGGGGAACAAGTCCTAGACTCGCCGAAATGTTGTGTGCAAGTAGGGGTGCGTCGTCTCCACATCCTACCATACCTGAAGAGTTACAAGCTGAATTAAATGCTCTTCATGCAAAAATAGCATCACATGACCAGCAAATCGAGGAACTAACGAGGAAAAATGAGCAAGGAACTAACCACAACATTGGCCTAGGAACTAATCATAACACTAGCATTGGAACTGAAGAGTCATATAGGGAGCACAATGGGAATACAAGTCAAGCACATGAGAGCAGCTCTAGAATTCCCACCTACAGTCACTATCGATCAGATTCACAATGAGGAGTGGGAAAGGACCCACTGATTGGAGAATTGAAGAAAGTGCAAGCCCCTAAGTTTGATGGGACTAGAGGTGGGGACGCCGCTGAAACATGGCTCATTGGAATGAATAAGTATTTTGGGTTGATAGATTTAAGTTCCAACACTAAGGCTAGGATTTCCATTTATCACCTAGAAGGAGAAGCCTCACTTTGGTGGGAAAATTTGGCAAAAATAAAAAATTATGATATTAGTCAACTAACTTGGGACAAGTTCACCAAACAGTTTCACAAGGGGTATCTTTCCACTCATCATAGAGACCAAAAGATGACCGAATTTCATTCACTGTGCCAAGGGGGAATGATGGTAGCTGAGTATAAGTCAAAATTCATGAGCTTACTCCGTCATGTGCCTTATATGAAGGAATAAGAGGATCGGGTGAACAAGTTTATCTTGGGATTGAATAAGAATATTTTGTATGCAACCAAGCTCACTCGACCTAAAAGTTTAAACCCAGCAATGGAGGTAGCTTTGGTTGTTGAAGAAAAGAATAAGAGCAAGCAGGAATGCAAACAAAATCCATATACCTCCAACCACTCTGATAATAAGAAGAGGGGTAATTAAGAAGCTAAATCTAAAGGAAAGGCTTCTCAACAAAATAAGAGGGGCCAAAATTACAGGGAAAATCATGGGTCAGAAGGTTAAAAGGATAAAGAGACAAAAGGAAAAAAACATTTAGGCATGAGGCACAAGTTGAGTCCAAGAGAGGCAAGGAAGACTGAAAAGGACCAGTGAGTGGATGTTGGACATGCGGAGGTGATCATTATATCAGCAAGTGTCCCAAGAATCCAAACAAAACCACCAAACCCACTGCCAGAATTTATGCATCCATGGATAATCGTCAAGCAGATCAGCAAGCTCCATTAATAGAACTTCAAGGTACACTTCTCAGCCAACCCATTTATGTTCTGGCAGATTTAGGATCCATGGATAGTTTTATTTCCTCCCATTCTATTCAAAAATGTAAAATTGATCATAAGAGTCTTAGTAGAGAGGAGATGGAGGTTGGGTTTGGGTCGGGTAAGACACAAAAGATCAAATGTTGCTTGTGAGGAGCTGAAATTGACCTAGGGATTATAAGGACCAAGGTGGATCTATGGGTCACTCCATTAGGATCTTATGATTTAATCCTTGGGATGGATTGGTTCCAAAAGCACCAAGCCAAGTTGGATTGCTACAACAAGAAGATCAAATGTCTAGATGACCAAGGGAGATCAGTGGTTCTTCAGGGGATTAGGAGACCTATGGTGTTAAGAATGATCTCAGCCATGCAAGTAAAAAGGGCAGTGAGAAAGGGGAGTAAAATCTATCTAGTAAAGGTTGAAGAAGGTAATGATGATCCCACACCTAGCATTGAAGACCACCCAATTCTCCAAGAGTACCGTGATGTCTTTCCTAAAGAATTGCCAAGATTACCTCCTAAGTGATGGATGGACTTCACAATAGATCTAGTTCTAGAGGTCGAGCCTATCTCAAAATCCCCCTACAGAATGAACACTGCTAAATTACAAGAGCTTAAAATTTAGTTGCAAGATCTAATGGAGAAAGGCTTGATACGACCTAGTGTTTCTCCTTGGGGAGCTCCAGTGCTATTCATTAAGAAGAAGGATGGAACATTGAGGTTGTGCATCGATTACCAGATGTTGAACAAGGTAACCATTTGAAATAGATATCCTCTAACTAGAATTGATGACTTATTTGATCAAATGAAGGGAGCTTCTATATTCTCCAAAATAGATTTAACGTCAGGGTATCACCAGTTAAGAATCAGGGAAGAAGATATTCCAAAGACAGCCTTCAAAAGCAATTCCTTTTGGCCTAACCAATGCCCCCTCAACTTTCATGAGTCTCATGAACCATGTTTTCCATGACTACTTGGACAAATTTGTGCTAGTGTTTTTGGATGAAATTTTAATCTACTCTAAAAATTTGCAAGAGCATGAGGAGCATTTAAGAATAGTCTTGCAAAGGTTGAGAGACCATAGATTATATGGTAAATTGTCCAAATGTTCTTTCTTTTAGCCTAAGGTACACTATATGGGACATATTATATCGGCCCAAGGAATTGCAGTGGATCCAACCAAGGTGCAAGCAATTGTAGAATGGCCTATTCCTAAAAATGTGACCGAAGTAAGAATCTTCATGGGTTTGGCAGGGTACTATTGATGGTTTGTAGAAAACTTCTCCAAGATAGCTAACCCCATAACCTCCCTTCAACAAAAAGGGAAGAAGTTTAAATGGAAAGAAAAATGTGACATTGCATTCCAAAAGTTGAAGGAAGCTCTTACTACTGCACCAATTTTGCAAGTGCCTGATCTAGATGCTTCATTAGATGGGATAGGTGGAGTGTTAATGCAAAATGGGTGAGTGATTTCCTTTGAGTCCAGGAAATTGAAGGATCATGAAATCAATTATCCCACCCATGACCTAGAGCTGGTGGAAATCGTGCATGCCTTAAAAGTATGGAAACACTATTTGGTAGGAAGACCTTTCAAGCTGAACACTGATCATAAAGGACTCCAATATCTATTCACCCAACCATATTTGAATGCATGTCAAAGAAGGTGGCTAGAATTCTTAAGAAACTATGAGATAGATATCTCATATGTTAAAGGAAAAGAAAACCATGTTGCAAATGCCTTAAGTTGAAGGGCTAAACTAGCTGCAATCTCACAATTGAAGTTTGAACTACCAGAAAAGATCAAGCAAATGCAGAAACTAGATCCCTTTTGTCAACAAATGAGGGTAGAAATACAACAAGGGATTAATCTAGCTGAGTACCACATGGGAAATGATGGAATTCTCTTTTATTTGAATTGAATTTATGTGCCGAAAGAGGGTGGTTAGAGAACGAAAATTCTTGTAGAAGGCCATAATGTGCCTTATCAAGCACATATTGGGGTGACTAAGATTTATGCAAACCTAAAAAATCATTACTTTTAGCCAGGAATGAAAAAGGAAATAGCTTGCTATGTCGCCGAATGTCTTGAATGTCAACAAGTTAAGGCAGAGCACTGTCACCTGTGGGAACACTATATCCTTATGATATACCACAACATAAGTGGTCTGTAATCTCCATGGATTTTGTGATAGGATTGCCCAAAACTCAACATTAACACGACAATATTTTAGTAGTGGTTGATAAACTAACCAAGGTAGCGCACTTCATACTAAGAAATGTGAAGGATGATGCCCCACTTTTGGCTAAAAGATTCATAAAGGAAATCATTAGGCTACATGGGATGCCTAAGGTAATCATTTCTGATAGGGATAAGTTGTTTACTTCCAAGTTTTGGACCTCTCCTATGACCACCTTAGGAACCAAACTCAATTTTAGTAGGGCTTACCACCCTAAAATGGACGGCCAAACCGAAAGAGTTAACCAAGTTATGGAGGAAATGCTCAAAATGTATGCCATGGATCAACCTACTAAGTGGGAAGAGTATCTATCGCTAGTAGAATTTGCATATAACAATTCATACCATTCTTCCATCCAAATGGCACCATTTGAAGCATTGTATGGTGGAAAGTGCAGAACGCCTATAGGTTGGGACAGTTTAGAAAATTGAGTAACTATAGGGCCAAAACTTCTATAGGAATATGACACTCAGGTGAAAGTTATAAGAGAAAGACTGAAGGAGGCTTCAGATCGGCATAAAAGTTATGCAGATACGAAGCAGACACCAAGGGAATTTTTAGTAGGAGACCAGGTGTTCCTACGTGTTAAACCGCACAAAAACTCAATAAGGTTTGGCAAGGCTGCTAAACTATCTCCATGATTCATAGGGCCTTTCGAGATACTTGAGAAAACAAGTCATGTAGATTACCGACTAGCTCTTCCGCCATCTCTCTCTCGCATACATAATGTATTCCATGTATCCTTTCTTAAGAAATATGTTGTAGACCCCTCACATGTAATTGACTAGCAGGCTTTGCAGGTGGAAGACACTGGAGATATCCACCTTGAACGGCTTGCCATCATAGATAGGTGCAATCTAAAATTGTGCAACAAAAGTATCCAACAAGTTAATGTCCTATGGGACCAATATGGGGAACAAGGAGCTACTTGGGAAGATGAAAATGTAATGAAACTAGAATATCCATACTTGTTTAATTAAGCTGAGCCAACTTAATCCTAAGGGGGGAGTATGTCATAACCCCTCAATACCTTGATAATTATTTTGCATGACCCCTAGCCCCGATGTAATTTGGACTAGGGGTGGAACTTTAGACTACAATGTGTGGATATATGTATCAGTGTGTGTGTGTGTGAGTTAAATGTGAACCTTGATGCTACTGTTATTGAATACGATTCTCAATCTTATTATGTTGTTTAAATTTAAAGCATGAAATGTTTGGATTAATGTGGACTAATGTTTTGGGTGATGTATTTGCGTGAGGATTCTCATTGGATGCAGGTACCAAGGGTACAAAGTGAGGTGGATTATGTGGTTCCATTGGTTGAGAGAAAGATAACGGTATGCCATTCTAGAGTTAGACTTTTCCTGTGGTTTTCATCACCCTAAGGTTCAATCTACCTAGGATTTATATATATATATATATTATTGCTATAGTTATTTGTTCTGGCTAAGTAAAGCCAATAGGTTCACTTAATTTTTTTTTGACTATTTGACTATGCATAAGTGGTAAATTTATTAAAGTTCTATGATGAAAAGGAAAATTAAAAATAAATAAATAAATACATAAAAGTTAAAAAAAAAAGAAAAAAGAAAAAGAGAGATAAATAAGTTAAATAAGAAAAAAAAACTATATTGGGGTAGCTACAACTAATAAAATAAAATTAATTTGTGGCAAGCACGTCATAGTAATTTCCATACACTTGAAATAAAAATATAGGGTGATTAAAACAATCCCCATCAAACTATGTAAAAAATAAATAAAATTGAAATAAGGTTTATTATTGAGCAAGAAGGAAAGGAAGGAGAAGAAGATAGAAAAAGGAGGAGATTCTTTCACAAGAAAGGAAGGTGGAAAAGATGGTGTTGCAAGGAGGTTATCAGCAGCCATCGACCAAGGAGAGGAAGAAATGTAGCTGGGAGATGAGGCAGAGTAGAAAAAAAAAAAGGACATTAGAACATTTTTTTTACCATCTAATGACTCCTACAGTTGAAAACTGGTGGGATGAAGCTTGAATGTCACACCATGGAAAACCATACCCATCCTATCTTTAAAAACATTAGGCAACATTTCATTTTTGCAAGGAGAAAATTGGAAAAAGAAGAAGGAAGAGGTGCACAACAGAAGTGTGTGTTGGTGGTGACTAGGGTTTGAGTATTGCTGATTCAAGGCATCTTATTCTCAGGTGCAAGCTTTCTTTTCTTATTTGTAGTTATTATTTTCTATTGAAAGTTGAAACCCTTCTGAAATTTCCTTTTTGTATGATTACTCTATCATTTTGAGAATTTTTAGGAAATATTTGTTGTCACACACACAAGGCTTGCATTTTACTTAGAATGGTAGAGGACTTTCTTAGTTTGTTAGCTAACTGGATATATATTATTATATATTTATTTATTTAATCAGCTTCCTTGAGCCATCTAATCACAGCCACTCTATGGGCTTGGTTTTCCAATCATTTACCAGACATTATGTTGGGCATAGGCTCTTGTTGAATGTTAAGTGTACAAATATTATGTTGTTCAGAAGAGTTAAAGGTGTTCCTTTAAATATGATTTGTAAGAAAGCATAAAATAGGGTAAAAGAATTGGTGAACCTGTTTCCAAGCCCATCAAAGACTCTATATTGGGCAGCCCCTACATCATTACAACCACCTCATACTACCATTAGAATCTTGTTACATTGTAGTGCATACATATTGCCATTATAATCCGGTTACATTGTTGCCTTTACAATCTTGTTACTGCATACTGATGAAACCTACTTTTTTGTGCATGCTTATTGTTGTGACAAGTCTTGTTGCTCATACATGCTGCTATTACATCTTATTGTCACCTATACTTGGCTATATAAACATATTGTTGCGTCAAAATTGTTTTTACCTAAAAATGGTTGATACATCTTGTTGCCACATACATTTGGTAGTACATATTTATTGTTGGGACAAAATTTTGGTTGTTGTTGTCACTTGCTGATACAAACTAAGGTTGGGTTTTTGCTGCATATCAAGGCTATAAACATAATATGTTGCATATACAATACAATGGGGCATAACTTGAAAAACATGTGTTTTGTTATAGACAAGGATTAGCTGGAATGTGTAGTGATCAGCGCTTATAATTGCCAATTTGTGTAGTGTAAAATTCAAAAGGAAATTGTGAAATTTGGAATGGACAATATATTCTATCTTTGGCACTCCAAGATTAATCAGTAACAAGCAGTTAGGTACACTATCCAGATAACAACTTGAAGTTGTCTATGATTCATTTTAAGGTTGTATAGTAACATGATTTCTTTCTAAACTTTTCTTAAATTAGGTCCATCAGAAGCTAGCAATCTCCTTGAGAATATATATATATACAAATATTCCACATATATCTTCACGAACGAGTTGGTAAACCTATATTGAATAGTTTTTTTCATTAATCTTTAATGGTCTGATTTTTCTTTCTTTCAAACTTTAGGGGAATTAGTCTGTGCGAATAAATGGTTAATATGCTTGATTTTGGCCTTAGGAAAATCTGCTCATTACCATTTGCTTGGTAGGCTGAAAAGACATCCATCCATCCACCTCTTAATAGATGTTATGATCAGTTGATTGATAGGGCATTCTTACTAAACTCACCGGTGGCATTATAATGAGTGTAGCCCTTATGAGCCCATGCATTAGGAACATTCCTAAAGGATACAATGAATTATAACTTCCTCACAAAAGGACGAAGAGTGAGTTTTCCAAACATGGCTGCAATCTGGTTGAAATCTACTAAGCTTGGGTTGGGAACCTACTTCCAGTCCAATGTTAAGCCTGAGCTAAGGTTTAGTACTTGCTCAGGATGGATAGTAGTCTAGGAGAAGTACTATGTTCAAGATGGATAAAAGACTAAGGGCAATACAATGCTTGAGATGGACCATAGTCTAGGGGTAGTGCTAAGCTCGAGATGGACAGTGGTCTAGGGGTGAAACTCAGCTCGAGATGGATAGTAGTCTAGGCGCAACACTATGCTTGAGATGGATAAAAGTCTAGAATTAGTACTATGCTCGAGATGGTCATTAGTCTAGGAGCAACTACACCAACAATGGTTACCTTAGTGTGCTTAGCTAATAGATGGATAGCAGGGAGGTAGATTCCCAACAAGCTGAAGTAGGTAGAATAACCCCCTATGTAATCCCTATAGCTATTAAAAGGAATTATAATCTTATTATTGTTAGGTGCACCTTGAGAAGAGGGTCACTAAGACGCCATATCTACACATAAGCCTAAGGGTTGGAATGACAACTCTCTCTCTCTCTCACCATGGGCCACATAATCTGCTGGGAAGGGTGGATAGGGTTTGACTTCACTTGGTTGGGATCAGTTTTCACCCCATCATGAGTAGAGTAAGCGGAGAAGCAGAGATAACTTGAACTCATCCATGAAGGTATGTACAAGCCAGTTGAAAGCTTCCTATGGTTTAATGCAGCAAGTTGTATTAGTGGATTATGTAACTGACATGATATGAAACAACTTAATCTGATCTCCATTATGCTTTATATAATTCTAACCTTCCATGAAATCCTTTTTGCATGATGATGAAGAAAAACAAAAATTGTGCAGAAATTCTCTTCATTGGGGCAGCTTTTACATCCCTATGGAAATCCAGACATTGCAGACAATAAAGGCTTTTTCAAGGTTTTTGGGAAAGCCAGTGAGTATCCGTAAGTGCTTGAGGGATTTGTGACAGAAGATGGAGTGCAGGCGGCAAGGGCAAGGGTTCTAGGAGGTGGAACATTCGTCAATGCTAACTTCTACAGCAGTGCAAGCCATGAATATATTCAGAAGATGGGGTGGGACGAGAAGGTTGTAAAGGAGTCATATGAATAGGTGGAGAGATTGAATGCCTTCAAACAAGACAAGCTTATGTTTGGAGTTTTGCAGTCCGGGATGGACTTTTGGAAGCTGGAGTGCTTCCCTACAATGGATATACTTTGGAGAATCTGGAGGGCACAAAAGATTAGTGCTACAATTTTTGACAAGAATGGAAGAAGAAACACAGCTACAGATCTTCTACGATATGCAAATCCAGATAACATTGTAGTTCTACTAAATGCTACAGCTAGCAGAATCCTCTTTGATTCCTCATCAGGTGCGTATGTATATTTTGTTTTCTATGATTTGCTTGATTCTTTAATAATATTTTATGAATGGAGACTCTCTTCAATTATAATAGAACTCATCTTAAATAAAATCTGTTACTAGCTTGAGCATTCAGCAATCTCGTTATCTTTTATTATGTTCAAAAGGATATAATTTCATCTTGTTCTTCATTAGATTCTTGTTTTAACTATTTTTGACATGCTATTTTATAGGCATTATTCATAAAATAAAATTCGTCCTGTATGTTTGTAATGTTTTATTTTGAATATTAGAATTTTTGAATGGCTTTTTAAATTATTCATTTTATATCTTAATTTGATAGTGTGGGTAATATATTTGGTTACAATAATTGGTTTGGCTGACATGAAGGTTGTAGAGTCAAATTCTTAATTTCTTATATAATTTAAAAATTGTTATTTGTCAAATATCTATCATTTTTGTAGTACATATTAATTCTAATGGGATAGTTAACAAAAAAATTATAAAGAATTTAAATTTTCTATATGTCTCATATCAAAATTTATCTCGATAATTTTTATTTTTATTTTTCTATTTACATTAAACATTAGAATAATACTTCTTTTACAAAATCTTTGGAATATTTTTGTTTGGTTTCTATTTTTCTTTTTTGTTCTTTTAAAAAGAACATCTATCTTTATCTTCTTGTTCTTTAGTTGTAAACATAAATTATACTATCAGACTCCATATATTTTTTTTTCATAATGTAATATATATATATTCTAGAGAAATTGAATGTTAAATTCTATATATTTTCTAGAGACATTGAATGTTAAATTGTGAATAATGTTGCAAGAAAGTTCAAGGCCAATGGTGTGGAATTCATTAGCATCGTTAATGAAAGGACTTATCAAGTATCAACCAACACATCATCAAAACAACTAATAAAATTGAATATCACTGCACTTTTAGATTTGAAGTTAGTAGGAAAGGGGATTTTAGATCCACCTTGTGCAACAATTGTCATTCAATCTCCTAAACCATTGGAATTTGGTAACCTACAGGTTGTAGGTATAACAGAGAATTCAAACATTTACATTGATCCCATTAGCTACTCTATAGAAATAAATGCCACACATAATCAATATTTAGGTGTAATTATTGGCATTTCCCTTATCAACAGGCGAGCTACGGCTTAAAAAGAAAAATCCTCTAGATATCCCTTCTGTAAAATATAATTATTTTTCTCATCCTTCAGATCTACAGGAATGCATGCAAGTGGTGTAAAAGTATTATCTCATATTAGCATGACATCTTCTCTTCAAGTGTTTGCATTTAATGATAATGGAAACTCAAATATTCTTCAATATAGTGGACAAGCATTACCACAAAATCCATTAGATAATGATTCCTTGGCCAAGTTCTAGAAAGATACACTAGCAACAATGTGGCATAATCATGGGGGATGTCAAGTTGATTTTGTTATTGATAAAAAAACATCATGTAAAAGGGGTTGATAGTCTAAGGGTTGTTGACATCTCAATTTTCAAGGATAGTCCAGGGACAAATCCGCAAGCTACTACTATGATGCTTGGAAGGTATTTTCTTATTACATAATGAAAGCTATTTTATTGTGAAAAAAATATATTATCATTTTAATTATGGAATTGTATTTATGCAATGCATGCAGGTATATAGGACTTCACATCATCGAAGAGCGAATGAAAAATTAAAAATACTTCAAGTTGAAATTTCTCCAAAATAATATGTTAAATTGCATGCTTTATAATAGATCATCAAACAAAATAATACAATTTGTGATGTAATTTCATCTTACATAAATAAATAATTGATGATGCAATTTATAATTATACAATAATTGTATTTTGCAATATTGTAAAATACCAATAACTCTTTTTAGTGGCAAGTTCAATGTTTTCGGCTTGTTTTACCACATATTTGTTATTCATTTTATAAACATATATCTTAAATTCATGTTTAAATAATATGTGGATAGGTATCAACAATAAGGTAACTATTTTATTTTGTGTACCATAATTAATTTATTAATCAAATATATTTTGTGTATATAATGCATTAAAATAAATGGATATTTCTATAATTGATGAAGAAATAATATGAATTATTATATGGAAAAAGGAATTACATAGGAAACTCAAACTTTGTTAGACATGCATTCATTGTTTATAAAACGTTATGGATATTTCTTTAGTTGAGTTGAAAATGAGTTTTTTAAAATAATATACTATTTAATGTTTTATCAAAAAAAATTATTTCAAATAATATAATTGGTATAATATTTTGTTAATGCTAAATTTATCTCAAATTTTATTTGAATATTTCAAAAATTTCATTGATAAATTCCAATAAATATATATATATATATATATATTGAAATTAGACAAAAGGTGCTACTTTGCATGTTTGTTTTATTTGAAATGCAAAATAATTGCCATTTATGAGAATTTCAAAAAAATATATAAATCGAAAATTATAGTTGATAGCCTAGTGGAAATGATATTCTCTATGGATAGATAAGGCTAATTTATCAATAATAGAGAAGAACATATTCACAAAAGCATAGATAAAAATATATTGAGCGATGATCGATAAGAATATCATAATTCGTACTATTAAGTATAATACCCAAAAAAAATTAACTCATGTAATTTTTAAAAGAATAACATTCTCATTACATGTAGAAGACAAAAATAAAGTTTAAATTTTTTCTATGTTTTGATTAGCTCGAATTGTCAAAGTTTCTCAACATGATAACATGGATCCATTTATAGTTCTAAATATCTCATTAAAAAAAATGATGGGAAATGGTGTGCCAATCTTGCATTCTTAATGTTTTATTTTATACATTTCTCGTGTATTTTTTATTTCATCTTCTTTTGCTCTTTGTCTTCTTTTGGATATTTGGAATTCTATTTGGTGGCTTAGTAGACATCACCCTTTTGTGACTTTTATATTCTGATAAGGATGTAGGCATCAAACTACGTGGTGGAAAAAATAAAGGATGATTGATTTATATTCAATCATTTGAATGATTTGAATATCTTATTTTCTTAGCTATGTTTGCTTGGATTGAGTGGAGGAGGAGGATAAATGTATTACTCTATTATATTCCTGGCATGATTTATGAAACCACCTTGTGATGGTCATTGAGAGTAGTACCACTAGCTCTATTATGGGTGAGGTGGCTACCTCATTACTCTATGAATGGATAAAAATGAAAAAATATGAAGCAACCAAAGAGGTAAGTTTGGTTTATGGTAAATCTGAAGAAAAATAATCAAAATAAATATAAGTCAAGGTCAAAATTGTTGGATGTAATATTTCTTAATATGTGTATTTCATACATTTACTTATATTTTCATTAAATTTTTCATGATTCAGATCTTAGATGTGTGGATTTACATGTCTATTCTAAGGCACCTTCATCAAAATTATGAGATCCATTTGCTCACATTTGGACTATATAGATGTGCATGTATTGAGGTTTATACATTATGGCTTATTCTTTCTGATTATTTATTTTGCATACTTTCATTTTCATAAACTTATATGTTGTGCAAATATCTATATTTCATTCCTCAATAAGATGTCATGATTCTTCCAGAAGATATGATTTCTCATATTATCTGTTAGAGTGAATAATTTGTCTATTCACTATACTTAAGTATAGTTAGGATGATGAGGTTACACATCTTGTCTAACTAAATGTGCAACCTCTAAGCCTCTAGAGGTTAACAAGTTATTTGGTGAACCTCATGTACTACCTTTTTTGAGGTTGGAATATTTTCCATCTTGCTTCAAAGGTTAGTCAAAACTTGGCATCAGAATGATGACTTGGTCAAATAGGTTGTTGGTATTCACATTCCTAGTGATCCACAGGTTGACACCTACAGGACATTTATCTACTCACTTGTGCCACTTCATGAGGCACTTACCAATCCACATGATAGGTGGATTGCATCTTCCTTTCTTATTTAAGAAATGCCATTGTACATTCAAATTAACTATAATGTGAATTAGGGTGATCATTGTATGCAAGTTGTTTTTTTGTGAAAACACAAGTTTTTTGCTGTTACTATCTTGCATGGAAATCATAACATTGTATCAAAGCTAGACCGAGGTAGATTGAGGCCTTTAGTTCAACAATTTGGTTGTATTTAGTAGGCATTTTTTTAAATGTAGAGGGCACCTCTCACATCTGGAGTGAAAAACTGAGGAAATCCCCTCACGCCATCCCCATTTTTGTGGCTCCATATGCATCCATAGGTTGGAGATTTTGAACAATGTCACTCTTTGGCGTTTTGAATTTACAGCGTGAGCCATTATGTTTAGGATCTATTCCAAATTGGTGTCAATCGACAGTAATTTGGTGTCGACCTACAATTAAAATCCCGTTTGGCTCTTTAATAAGTTCTTTTATGGGCTCATTTGGTGAGTTTGGGCATAGAACGCTTCTCAGCCTGCTCATTCCCTTGCATGGGAAAGCATGTTCTTAAAATTCTAGAATTATTGTGAGAGCTTCCACATCAGCCATAGACCTCTATTTTGTTTGCATACGCTGCAATTTTTTCCTAGTCGATCTCAAGGATGTTCACCTCTTCCTATATCATCTCGAGATTAAGAAGTTAGAAGCTCAACATGGTTTAAAAGAGGCATTTATATATATTGATCTGTCAATAATAGGAGACATCGACTATCTTCCAGTGCCATTCAGCAAAAAAAAAAAAGCTGAAAATTATCTGCCATAAATTCAAAATTAGCAATCAATGTGGAACATACATGCCTTTGTTTAATAATCTTACAACCGCCACAAGCTGGAAATAAGCCTCAGACCATTCGTCCTTGTGCTAAATCTCTTTAAATTTGTGTGAAAATCTTCTACTACATTTGGCGTGAATAGCTTTGTCCCTATGTTGTGGTATGAATACCCACATGGGTTTGGCATAAAGAACATGCGGTTAGGTGTGAAGATCTATGATATAGATTGCAAGGTGTCTTATTCGGCGTGGAAACTGTGAGCCATTGTCTTGAGTGTGTGCAGAAGGGGGAAAAGTCACCCCAATTCTAGAGTATGTTAGATTATAGTCAACTTCCTCAATGATTTAGGTATATATTTCTTAGCTTTTACTCTACTTTACCAAGTAGTGGCATGAATTTTTAGCCCTTCTAAATTCCACATTTGCACACCGCCTACCATAGAAAATCAAGTTCGACAATGCAATTCCATGTCCTCCATTCACTTCCCATCCACTTGGCAGTTCTTTTTTTGTGTCAGTGGAGGATATTATGTTAGGATGCTAGAGCACCGCATAGAGGTATGTGCGGCATGGTACCATCCTAATAGGATTCCTACCTCTGGAATCTGTAGAGGCATTACAATTCTCCACTAGTGAGAAAGACTAACATCTCTACTCCCTTGACCAATATTGAATGACTCCTTTGCCTAAAATTTCATCTTCAAATGACTATCTCCTTCATTCTTGGAAAAATTCTCGATCATTCACATACTTGGGACTACTGTCTCTACTTATTTAATAACATTCTTACCTTTGTTGAAGCTACAAGTTGGCACTTTTTTGGTTTTATCTCTTCATTTTTTGTGGAAGCATTTGAATTTGCAAGCTTGCGAGCTCACTCCTATCTAGCATTATTGTATTATTTTTGTACCATATTTTTTTTTAGCATAGTGCTTAGTACCTTCACTTCAATATATTTCTTTATCGCATTTCTCCTAATGTTGCTATATTGGTTGTTTGTGAAGGTGGAAACACCAAAGCGAGGGACTAACTATGGCAGTCCTTTATACATAACCCCAACATTTTTCCATCTTGGGGGTGAAGGTTGCTCATCATGTGAAGACCTCAAAGATATCAACACATGGGTATGGGCGTATCATTTCCTCACCCTCCTTTGTCAGTTCATAGATTATATCAAGTTAAAGCATTCCTCTTCATATTTTTGTTACTGCATTAAACCACATCCGTTAGGTTGTTAGTAGGTTTCTTTAGCTTATAGATAGTACTTTACACTTTCTATCGATATGGATGCTAGTGCCCCATTGAGATGCCAATGCATTGCACTTTCATTTGTGTCACACACTATAGTCCTATTCTAGTCAGTTGTGTAAGTAACAGTTTGAGCCCTAGAAATGTGCTCACTTGAATTTTTGAGACTCTCAAGTTGGTAGAAGGAAAGAGATAGATCAATTTTCCTTCTTTTTTACCCCTTTAAACATCAAACCTATCTTAAACAATCCCTTAGCTTGAGGTAGATTAGGGCATCCAATTATTCTAGACCCTCCCATCACCTAGGGTCCTAAGTAGTCGGTCCCCCTCCTCTATAAAGAGTAAGAAAATAAAAGAAATGGAAATGAAATTTTCCATCTATGATATGGAAATTTTTCCTATCATGCACACAATGGGTATGTGCAGGATCATGATGGGCCAAAAAGTGGCAATATCATGGGTATGTGGCTGATGACTTTTTTTTTACCCAAAATTGATGAAATGAAAAGGATTTTTAGAGGATATTCTCAGCTTTCCACCGATATAAATTATACTTTATTTTGAATTTAATAAGTAATTATTATTCATTTTCTATTCAAATTATGACTAAAGTCCTGATTGATTGACTGATTGAAAAACATCTATAGCTTTCAAACAGTATCACATTTTTTTAATCCAAAACATGTGTCACATTCTATGCTTCACATAGTACGGGATTATAAAAATAAAAATTGAATTTCATGAAGTTTTGACCAAGTTAAGGTGGTCAGACATACAAGTTTTTTATATTTTTTAAAAGTTGTAATAAAAAAATCATAATTAATTATTTACTTGGAAAAAAATTACAAAACAATATGCATCACATGAGAATTAGGTCCTCTACTTATGTCTTAAATCTTATAAAAGAATATTATCATTTTATTGTGGTTAGGGTGGTCAGATAGGCACCTACTTCTTATTTTTTCCTTGAAATTTAAGTACTACTACATTGAAATTTCAAATTTTCACCAAATAGATTTTTTTTTTTAAACAAACCTAGTAGTTTAGAAAATACATTCAATTTGCTATAGATTCTATTCTTAAATATTTTTGAAATAATATACATAACTTATTCAAATTTTTATGTCAAGTTGCCTAACTCTGATTTTTCTGATTTTTTTGCCACTTAAGGGCCTATTTTTTCCATGATGATCCTGCACAGACCCCAATGCTAAAATTTAGATAGTATTTTGTGGGTGGATAATTCAAGGTTAAAATTAATTACAATAGCTTGAGCTTTTTACTCAAATAGGTGGACCTAAATGAGAAATAGTAAAATTGGCTTGGAAAACTTTGACAGTAATAATTAAGAGTGAATCAACAAATATAGAAATGTGTTTGATATTTAATGGTAATGTGGCACATATACTAGCTATTAAAGCTTCATACTCCATGGTATTATTTGTACATAGGAAGTTTAAATGGAAAGATAAGGGAATAAGCTTACCTAAAGGAGGAATTAATATAACACTTTCCCCAAAGCTAGTTTGATAGTTAGAACCATCAAAGTACAATTCCCATGTTTCTTTGTCTTTTTGAATAGTCAACAAATTCTCATAAGTGAATGAGTATAGTAGGTAACACTAGGGGAGAGTGAGCATCAACTAATTGGTTGGTTAGGGCTTGTCCTTTAATTTCCTTTTGAGAGACAAATTTAAGATCAAACTAAGTTAACAACATAACCCACTTAGCTAAGTGTCTCGATAAATTTGTTTTAGTGAACAAGTGTTTTAAAGTATCGAACCTTTTCATGACATGGATTTCAATGTTTAGTAAATAATGTCTCAATTTACTAGTAGTGAACATGAGAGCCAAGCATTGTCTATCTATCATTTTATATCATGGTTTGTAATCTATCAGGGTTTGACTAATGTAATAAACAAGGTGCTCTTTATCGTTATCATCTTTTTGAGAAAACAATGTTGCAAGAGCATGGTCTGATGTTGTTGTATAAAAGGATAAACAATTTTTTTGCATAGTGGGTTAAAAAATAGGTGGAGTGGTGAGATAATCTTTCAAACTCTCAAAATTCTTCCTACAACCCTCATTCCAATTAAACTAAACCTCTTTCTTAAGGAGTTGCATAAAGGGTAATGTTTGATTTGCTAAAGATACTACAAAATGACATATAGCTTGAGTTCTTCCTTGTAAAGTATGTAGTCGAGAAATGTTTCTAGGAGGAGGCATGTTAATGATAGCATAATTTTTCTTTGTGTCTACCTCAATGCCCTAGTGAGATACTATAAAACCTAAAAAAAATCCTCTATCTACACCAAATACACTTTTTCGGGTTCAACCTCATGTTATATTTTTGCATTCACTCAAATATTTTTTGAAGGATATTCACATTGTCTTGTCAAGTTAAATATTTGGATAGAATATCATTGACATAATCTTCCAAAATATTATGTATGTGATCATGAAATATCAATGTCATAGCTCTTTGATATGTTGTTCTTATGTTCTTTAATCCAAAAGGCATAACTACAAAACAAAATTTTCCCCAATCTATAGTAAGTGCTATCTTGTATTAGTCTTGAGGGTTGATAAATGTTTTATTATATCCTAAAAATCCATCTACAAACAACAACAAAGCATGTCCCATAGTCGAGTCTACTAGCATGTCCATATTAGGAAGGGGAAAGTCATCTTTTAAGGATTCTTTATTCAAATCACGAAAGTCTGTACACATCTGAAAGGTGGAAAACTAGTTTCCTCCTAGCTTTAGGGTTTTTGGACCTAAAAGGGCCAATTTTCACTAACTTTCACTCAAGAACAAACCCTTGAGATCTCAATACAAAATAGAAACAGATCTTACAAGAGGGTTGTCCTAGGAGTTGAATGCTATCTAATTAGGGGTTCACCACCAAGCCTAAACTTGGAAAATATAATGAAATGCAAGATGTAATAAAAACACTAATTTAATATAGTAACCCACAAAATGACCTAAAAATGCTAATAAAACAACACAGAAAAGTAGTAACATAATCAATGTGCTCCAAGGAATATGTAAATGACTCTTTGGAGCTCTGAAATTCTAGAAATTTTAACTTTTTGACCTACTAGGACTCATTCACCAACCTGGGCAAATCAGTCCTAGATCAGGGTTTCTACATGGAAGTTTTTTTCGAGAAAAAGGGTATCTAAATCTGCAAACAAATATGAAAAACAACTATATTGGGACTCATTCGCCACTCTTGGTCAATTAGTCTCATTCTAATTTTTCAAAAATTGGAAGTTCTGATCTGCACTTCAACACCCTCTCTTTCCTTCCAACTTGAGTTCTATATCCAAATCTATGAAAACACCTACAAAAAAAACATATAAACTTGATTTGTTAATGGGGGATTTTCCTTGGCCAAACCCCTATTTTGGTAATTAAACCTTGATGGAAATAATGAAATCTGCATGAAAACCCTAGCCTTAAGTGTGTCTAGGACTAAGAAATCTGAAACATGATGCAATCCTATTCTAATGTGCAAGAATAGGGTGTAAGAATGGCAATATGAAGAGAAATAACTCACTTGAGGATATCTCTAACCTCCATAAATGATCTCTAATGATGCTTGTACCTTCCTTAGGTTGAATGTAGAGTGATAATGGAGGATGGAATCACTTAGGAAACAAGTCTCGAGGCTTGGCTTGATGGCTAGTTGCATCTCCCCAACATAGAATCGATCATTATTTACATTAGAAAACCATGATCAACCCTTGAAAATGTTAGATCTTGGTTCAAAGTGAGCTTGAAGACCTACAAAAATACTTTCATGCTGCTCCAAGACTTCAACTTTGCTTGCTTTTGAAACTTGAATGCTCTTGTGAAAGATCCTTAACACTTGTCTCTTGAATTTTCTCTTGAAAATGCTTGCTCAAATTGCTTAGATGATAAAAATTGCTTAGAAACTTTCTTTTATATTAATTAACACCTAATTGACCATTATTTAGATCTCAAAGGTCGATATCCACTAAAAAATTGAATTAAAATGGTGAATTTCCCGCTTAAAATTGAAAAAGGCCCCAAATGGGACTCAATTGCCACCCTTGGCAAATGGGTCCCACCTAAGGGGACTCATTCACCCAAGGTGGAAATTGATTCCCACCTTAGCTTTTTGAGGTGGGTTTTCGGGATTTTCGGTGATTTGAGTGATTTTATAGGATTTTTAAGTGAAATGAGCCTCAAGATTCAAAATAATGGGTCTTAGAGGCCTACAAATGATGATTTAAAGGGTAATTAATGCAAGGGTTCCAAAATAGGTCCATATTAAGTGTGAAATTCCTTGCTTTCAAGAGCGTACAATTTTCTACACTACATTTAGCCCCCACTTTAGTGCCCATATGAATCTACATGCATATGTAAGCTAAAGGTATCCAATAATAACCTGTGCTTCATAAAAGGATACACATATAAGTTCATTCATGATATGGGAGAATGAAGCCCCTCAATGTAGTCATCTATAAAACCAAATTATTAGGAACCACATCCTGCAACATGAATTCATTAGTTGTCCAAAAATCCTCTTGTATAACTTCTTCTAGAAATAAAATTTGAGGGTAGACGTATAGCCCCCCTTGATTCTGCTTGCTTTACGAAGGTGGAATCAAGGTAGCAATGTAGCCACATCGAATAGGCTAAGTCATGTCATAGGGTATTTCCAAGTACCATACCACATAATGATAGAGTGTTGATGATTTCAAGAGTGGAATAAAGATTCCAATGCAACAAATGGCATCAAAAACAAAGTTCTCTAGCACCCATTATGTTGGTTTGATTGAAATGCACTTTTAACCCTAATATAGTAAAAACCCTAATTTTAACCTATATGAGAGCGAAAACGTGAAGTAAATTCTAACTATTTCATCATTTACCTTTTTGTAGCTTGAAAGTGATTGAAGAGTAGTGAAAAATTCCTAGTACACAAGATTATAGGCTTGCGAGACTGGACATGCTGCGAGACTAGGTGGTACGCAACGAGTGCCAACATGAGGTGAGTTGATTTTTCTACTTTATCTTTGTCCTTACACATTTATTTTATGATTTTTATGCATTTCTAGGTTAATTTAGGGCCTTGGATAAAAGTTCGACAAGTGTCCCCTTTTTTCTCAAAGTGTCCTTTTTGTTCCCGAAGTGTCCCACTTTTTTGCAAAGTGTCTCGTTTCTTCACAAAGTGTCCCAAAAAGTTTTTATGTGTCTAGGGCCTATTGGAAAGTACACTAGAAAAACTTTAATACACTTTAATGATTGTTGATGTAAAAATTTAAGAGTTTAGACTACTCATAGGATATGTTTTTTTTTTCTTTAGTGCCCACTCATTCGCTTGACCGTTTGGGTGGTAAGTAGATTAGTCTTCTTAGATATTTAGCCCCTACTCTCTTAGTGGAGGATATAGATCTCTACCTACTGAAGAGATGACAATCATGCTCAAGGATGTGCACCACATACTCTGAGTTCCTATTTGGGGTGAGCGAGTGTATTTCCAAGCATAGTGGTCATTTCACAAGATGAAATATGACATGCAATATTTCCTTTTTTGGACCAGTGCATGATGAAAGAGTGAGGCCATAGATAGATCTTGTGATGCTATTGTATTCATGAGCCCTATTGGTTAAATGGATAATCATGCTGGTAGTAGCACTAGTACTCATCCCTAGTAGACAGAGAGTGCACCTGGAGGAAGGAATAGTACACCTAATACAAGGGATGCCAGACCACAAGACAGTATACACCTGGGGGTACAATATCCTAGTGCACTTGTACTATGATCTTGGATGATTTGTCTTTTAAGAGGTGAACAACATGGTACACTATATGCTTATAAAGGTTTGGTGCCTTGAGCATATCACTTGTACTGGACCTACTGGGTTCCCATGCATGACAACCTTGGGGTATCCTTGGGCCTTAAACTATCCTCTACGACAATTTTGGAAGTATGGTGATTTGTGCTTCTAGAGAGTCCAATTTGACCAACTGGAGGAGGATGAGATCCATTGGAGACCTTATCAGCTTGTGCTTTAGTGACGAGATCACACTTGGCAAATGAGGAGACTACAAATGGATAGGTTTTTGATTGGCATACATGATTACATAGTATGACCTTTCTACTATGATCGTGTCATGTGATAGTTTGGTCAGATATGCATAGAACCTCAAGCACGACCCTTCGTCAAGCGAAGAGTGCAGAGTGCCTAGAGACCTGATGATTCTAGATAGTTCATTGTCGAGGATGTTATCTATAGTGATTTTAATTTCTCAGATCATGACATTCCTCCGGTCTCTGATGCTAATGATGTCAGTGCTGCAGATGACTACGAGGAGTGGTGGACAGTATCATGACTAGCTCTTGTATTTCCTATTGAGGAGTCGATAGGTAATGTAGGACCACTCCTAAATGAGGGGGATGAGGTAGAGGAGAGGGTTGAGGAGACATGCTACAAGGCTACAAACATATTTATAGTTGTCCTTGATGAGGAGTACGATAAGACTATAGATCTAAACTACATGATGGCAAAGAGGGAGGAGATGAGGAGGAGGATGAGGAGGATGAGGAGGAGGAATAGGAGGAGGAGTGGACCATGAGTGAGAGTGGTAAGGTAGTAGATGAGGATCCAACGAGGCAAAATTGGGGAGAGCCCTCTCCCATTCATATGACTAGATCACAAGCAGCAGTTGTAGTAAGAACCTGTATCTGCAATCATGGAGAGGACAACACATCCTCCATCCCCCCTGTAGAGGAGGAGGCTTATTTCACATAGCCTGCTAGAGAGATAGGTGATGGTATTTTATTTACTGTTATTCTTTGTGTTTATGCTTATGTTTTATGCTTTAATATATATCATGATGTGTACTAACTATTTTTGTGTTTTCTATCTTGCAGGATCTGTGAGAGATCTTGAGGATCTCTATCATCAGGTGGCTATAGAGATAGTACCCCTATCAGTCAAAGAGGAGGAAATAGAACCAGACTATGTTCCCCACCCATCGTGGATCAAGACCCAAAGTTTTTCATGCCATATGTTAGACTACGAGTACCATATGAGAGTCTTAGGAGGCACGTGCATCGAGGTGATGCTTCCCAAAATGCACAGTCATCATGAATCTGTATAGTGTTCAAGAGACTAGATTCGGAGGTAGCTAGACTACAAGCAGAGAGAGATCAGATAGTAGGGGAGCAATGGGAGGTCCTTAGACAGATATGGGGCTTATAGTTTTCTCTTAGTACATTCAGTAAATCATGATCATGATTGCACACCACCATCTCCTGATAGACTACTACTAGACAGATGCAAGCACTAGGTCCTGAGGGATATAGTAGTCACATACCTTACTAGCATTATATATATTTATTACATGTACACAAATTTTTTATATGTTTATATGAGAATTTTGAGTTTTATTACTTGTGTTTATGTGTTGATTGTTAAATGGAAATATAACCAATTATATAAACTTTGGAAGATTATTTAATGAATATTTCCATGATTTAACATGCCTTAAATGTGATCTAATAAAAACTTACTCTAGATTCTCTTAGATGCAACATTGTGATTAAGTATGTTATGCTAAATTAAATGCACCTATGATCTAATTAAAGAACATTAAATGCATATAAGGATTAATCTAACATAACACACAGGATGAACTTGAATAGCATGAAACCTAAATAAATCACTTAAAATGAATTAAATAATCAGTTTAGTGTTCAATACATACAAACAATTGTTTGTCAAGAAAAAAGAAATGCAAGAGCACATGGAGTACCATCCACTAACACTAACACCATTTCTTTATCATTCATACTATTCAAAAGGATTAGACATAATACCAGCACATATGTATGGCATTGATAGGGTCTTTGAGAGGTGTTTCGTAAATTTCTATTAATGTGTATTCACCAAACCCATAACTATCATTAATTATGTAAGGTCTTAACCAATTAGGACTAAATTTTCCTTTTTCAGTCGAGTCAACATTAATGTTTCATTGATTTTATATAAGACCAAGTCACCTATACTAAACACGTGAGGGATGACATGATCACTATAACTACATTGTAATTGTTTAGCATAAGCTTGGAAATGCTCAAGAGCATTAATGTATTTTTCATCAAGCATCTTAAGCTGGTGTAATCTTTGTTCTTTATAAGTGTTATCATAAACAAGTCCTTGAAGAGCAATCCTTAACATGGGGATTTCTAACTCAAAGGGCATAATCACCTTGGTACCAAAGACAAGGTTATAGGGTGTTGTTCTAGTGGATGTTCTAATGCTAGTAGGGTAAGCCCATAACACATATGCTACTTATGTGTGACAATCCTTGTTATGTTTGTTTATTGTCTTCATTAGGATTTGTTCGAGAGTTTTAAAAGCTTATTCATCTTGTCCATTAGATTGTGGGTAGTAAGGTGTTGAAAAGTGATGTTTTATATTAAATGTTTCAAGTATTTTCTTCACATAATTATTCTTAAATGGTGTCCCATTTTCTAAAACTAATGCGAAAGTAAGTCTAAAGAAAGCAATAATGTGTTCCAATATGAAATGACATATTACATCAAGAATTGTGGATTGAAGAGGAATAGATTCTACCCATTTTGTAAAATAATCTATCGAAGTGATTATAAACATATGTACAATAGATGAAGGTGGTGAGAATTTTCCAATTAGATCTAGTCCCCATACTAAGAATGGCCAAATAGGAATTTGGGCCCGAAGCTCAAAAGCAAGAGCATGAATCAAATTGCGATATTCTTGACATTTGTGACATCTCTTAACATACTCAAAGAAAAAAAATTCCATATGTCTCCAGTAATATCCCATGCGAATGATTTTTTGCACTAAGGATCTTCCTCCAAAATGACCTCCACAGGCACCCACATGAGCCTTGTCAAGTATTATAGGGATTTCAAATTCTTTGACATTGAAGTAGAATGTCGTTAAAGGATCTTGTCTATAATATTTCAATGAGGATGATGTACTTGGTTGCATGATTTCGTAAGTGAGTTTAGATGTTCTTTGTTGTTGGCTCAGGAAAGGTATCGTTGTTCAAATAGTTAAATATTGTATCATACCATTCACTTGAGTCTTCCTTCGTTGTCGCTAATACTTCTATTGATTTATCATTGATTGATGGTTTCATGATTGGGTTAATAGTAAATGTGAAATCCTTAGAAGGATATTGAGGTGATATAAGGGAAGTTGCTCTCACCATTGCATCTGTATTCCAATTATCCTTTCATGGGATGTTGTCAATGGTGAATGATTTAAACTTTTCTAACAAATTCATTGTGAGATCCTTGTATTTCGATAATTTTTCATGTTTTGCTTCATATGTCCCATTTATTTTCTTGATTACTAACTATCAATCACCAAATATCTTAATGTCTTTTTCACCCATGATTAAAGTGAAACACAACCTAGTGAGTAACACTTCATACTCAGTAGTGTTGTTTGTGCATAGGAAGTTTAATCGATATGACAAGGGAATAGGTTTTCCTATAGGTAGTATTATTATAACTCCTATGCCAAAACCTATTCTACAATTAGAGCCATTAAAATATAATTCCCATGTATTAGTTTCAATTGTCACCATATTATCATCAAGGAAAGAGTCATTGCTAGGTAATGCCAAAGGAGAAGGAGCATCAGCCAATTGGTCGGTCAAGGCTTGACCCTTAGTTGCTTTTTATGAAACAAACTAAAGGTCAAACTTAGTCAACAACATCACCCATTTAGCTAAACATCCTGATAAATTTTTTTTATTGAAAATATGTTTGAGAGGATCAAATTTCATCAGCACATGCATTTCCACATTCAATAAGTAATGTCGTAATTTACTAGTAGCAAATACAAGAGCCAAAAATTATTTTTCTATTGTTGTGTATCATTTCTCATAATCAATCAAAGTTTGGATAATGTAATAAATAGGATGCTCTTTACCATTTTCATCTTTTTGAGCCAATAATGTTGCGAGAGCATGGGCTGATGTGGCTATATAAAGTATGAACGGTTTGTTTCACATAGTAGGTTGTAAAACAAGTGGAGTTGTGACGTACTCTTTCAAAATCTAAAAAGCATGTTTACAATCCTTATTCCAATCAAAGTGCACATCCTTTTTCAGAAGATGTGTAAATGGTAACATTTGATTAGCTAAAGATGCAAAAAAATAATGGATGGATTGAATTCTTCCTTGTAACATGCATAATTGACAAATGTTTTTGGGAGCTAGAATGTTAACTATAGCATCAATTTTCTTCATGTACACCTCGATGCCTCTATGAGATACAATAAAACCTAGAAGTTTCCCACTATCTACACCAAGATTTAATCTCATGTTGTATTTTTACATCCATTCAAATATTTTCCAAAGGACCTTCACATTGCCTTGTCTTGTTAAATATTTGGATAGAATGCCATCAACACAGTCTTCCAAAATATTATGTATGTAATCATGAAATATTAATGTCATTTCTCATTGATATGTTGTGCCCGCATTCTTCAATCCAAAAGGCATCATGACCCAACAAAAAATTTCCTAAACTATTTTGAATGCTATTTTATATTGATCTTGAGGGTTGATGAAGATTTGATTGTATCCAGAAAATCCATCAATGAATGACAACAAAACATCTCCCATAGTTGAATATACTATCATATCAATATTATGAAGGGAAAAACAATCTTTTTAAGATGCTTTATTTAGATCATGAAAATTTGTACACATCATAATACGATTGTCAAGTTTTGTGACTGTGAAAAATATTTGAGATCCAAGGAGAATAATCTATAGGTCTTATGAAACCAGCTTCAAGGATTTTTTGAGTTCTCCTTTAACAACAAAGGCTATCTTAGGATTCATTTTTTGTATCTTTTGTTGAACAAACTTAACATTTTCAGCAAGGACTATGTTGTGTCACACTATCTTAACATTGATTCCTAGCATGTCTGAATATTTCTAGGCAAAAAGTTTGGGAAAGTCATGGAGTAACATTGTGTGATCTTCTTGTTCTTCATCATCAAGGAACTTTCCTATCTTAATGACTTTCTCTTTATCATTGATGTTCATTGGTATGTCAATTGTATCTCCTAGAGGAAGTGCACTTGGATTTGGAAATTTAGGGTTTTGTTCTTTTGTATTTATGTATGTCTCATTACTTTCATCTTCTACATCTTTTTGCTTGGTGATAATCATACCACATGTGACCTTTTTGTTTTGAGGGGTAGTAGGTGACTTGTCATAAACTCCTAACATTTTCTTCAATGCATCATCATCTTCAAAGGATTCACATGGTGGTTCAGAATCCATATCAAGTAATTATGGATGTTTCAAACTGAGGTTGATTTTTGGTTTGTACATGATAGTGTTGATGTTTAACGATGGTCTCTTTGTTGCTTGCATAATCTTAGAAGGAAAATACCCCAAACTAGTTTTTGACTCTTGTGTGTTAGGCTCTAAAGGAACTCAAATGTAGTGTTCTTTGTTTCCACATCCCTAACCATTATAGCCAAATTGTTTCACAAGTTCATAACCTTTCCCATAAAGTTTTTCCATTTCTTTTGGGTTTAGTGGCTATTGATAATCTATCTCATAAAATTAGTTATATAACTTGTATCTTCTTCAAGAGCGGATGAGTCAGATGCTTGTGAATTTTCTTCCAAGTTCTGAGTTCACATGACCATTGATTGCTTTGTTTCTCATCTTCTTTTCTTGTAATTATGTATTCTCCCATAAAAATGGTGTGAAATCCAAGGAATCCCAATCATCATGTAACAATTTTGACATTATTTCCTTTTCTTTCTTTTCTTCTTCTATAGGTTTTATGTTGGATGTTGGAATCAATAATGTGCTCAGAGGACATGCTACTTTTTCAAATTGTAAGCAAATTTTAGGCCGAGGGTCTCTTTCAACTTGGTATACCTTGTTTTTATAGAAATATTTCATGATATGATGAGGGTCGAAGGCACCACATGCATCTCACGAATCCATGGTCTTCCCAAAAGAGGATTGTATGAAAGGTGATGAGGCATAACATGAATAGGAGTTTGTAAGGTAGCCTTTCTGACTGTAATAAGTAAGGTAATCACACTGAGTGGTTGCTTTCCTACATTATCAAATTCTCGAATTGATAAAGAGTCGGGCTCCATTTTTTATTTCTCTACATGCAATCTATCTAAGAGTTTCATACTACACACATTAAGGTTTGAGTCATTATCAACAAGGGTCATTTTTATGCCTTTTAAATTCCAAAGGAGGTAACTCATGTTGGTGAAAGGTTATGTCTACATTAAAGTATTCATTCCTTGAATGAGAGTTGCAACATCATTTTCATTTGTACCGGGAGGAACCACTACTTGTTGTAAGACTCTTTGCAACATAGTGTGATAGTTAGGTGAATTAAAAATTAATCCCCATAGGGATATCTTTGCACGGGTATTCTTGACTTGTTTAACAAGATTATACTCCTTCCCACTATGTGAAGATAAATAAGGATCACTTGGAAAAATAGATTAGGAAAAGGTAAGGGTGTCCAGGTTGGTTGTTATATTTGTGGATTATGTCTAGTGTTATATGTATGAGCAATGGTAATATATGATTTAGTTGTTGCAAAAAATTATTCTTAGGTGGATAAAGAATAAATTCAGGCTTGTACTTAGGTTGATGAGGTTGGACAACATCTTGTCTAAATAAATATGTAACCTTTAAGCCTCTAGAGCTTACCAAGTTATTTAGTAAACCTCATAAACTAGCTTTTTCGAGGTTGGAAGATATTCCATATCACCTTGAAGGTCACTCAAAACTTGGCATCAAGGATGATGACTTGGTCAAATAGGTTGTTGGTATGCACATTGCTAGTGATCCATATGTTGACACCTATAGGACACTTATCTACTCAATTGTGCCACTTCATGGGGCACTTGTCAATCCACATGATAGGTGGATTGTCTCTTTGTTTCTTATTTAAGAAATGACGTATTGTACATTCAAATTAACTCTAATGTGAATTAGGTTGATCATTGTGTGCAAGTTGTTTTTGTGAAAGCACAAGGTTTTTGTTGTTATTATCTTGGAGGGAAACCATAACATGGTATCAAAGCTTGAAGGAGGTAGTTTCAGAGCTTTAGTTGAAAAAAATTGTTGTATTTAGTAGGAATTTTTTCAATTTAGAGGGAACCTCTCACATCTGGAGTGCAAAAATGAGGAAATCCCCTCATGCCATGCCCATTTCTATGGCTCCAAATGCATCCATAGGTTGGAGATTTGAATAATGTCACTATTTGGAATTTTGAATTTACAGTGTGAGCCATTATGTTTAGGATCTACTCCAAATTGGCGTCAATCGACAGTAATTTGGTGTCAACCTATAATTACAATCCCATTTGGATCCTTTATGAGTTATTCTATGGGCTCATTTGATGAGTTTGGGCATGGAAAGCTTCTCCACCTACTCATGCCCTAGCATGGGTGAGCATGCTCCTTAAATTCTAAAATTCTTGTGAGAGCTTACACATCAGCCATCAACATCTACTTTGTTTGCTTGTGCTGCAAGTTTTTCCTAGTCAATCTCAAGAATGTTCACCTCTTCCTATATCATCTAGAGATTAAGAAGTTACTATGAACACCAAACCTTCACAAACTAATAAGAGAACAACAATCAATTGCTAAACATGCTATAAAGAATAAATCTAATGTTCCATATGAAATTCTTGGAAAAACAAAGTTGAAAACATGAAAATAAAGCAAGAATAAAACAATGAAATCAACTAAGCTAACCAAACCTCAATCCCATAGGTGGATTGGTGCTCCTTTTATGTGGAAAGAAGCCCTTTCCCAATCCCTTGATAAGCTTGATCAAATGTAGGTGATCCAAGTGTACAATTGACAATAACGTTGCTAAATTGCATGAAAGTGATGAATAACTATAAACTTAAATGGCTATAGTCACGATGCATGAAGTTGTGGATCCATATTGTGAAAAGGATGCCTCTATTTATAGAAGCCAAGGATTGAAGATTGAAGGTAATTGGTGAATGTGGAATAAATTGAGAGCCAATGATAATGTGCCAAGTGTCACAATTCTATTGGATGAGGGTGGAACACATTTTGGGAAATGTGTGAGTGGAGAAGGATGGAAGAGAAGTAAATGTTGTCGGTTGAGAATTTGAAATTCTTGTAAAAGGAATTGAATGAGATTTGAGAGGATGTAAGAGGATTTGAAAGGTTATAAGAGAATTAAATGTAGATGTAAGAGGATGTGATAGATTTTTGAAATCCTTTGGAGGGAAATTGATTAAAAGGTGGTTGAGAGGAATATTCCTTGGAATATGCCTTGGTGAGGGAAAATAAATGAATTAATTATTAATTAAAATTATTTTCATGTTCAACCTGATTAGTTCACCATGACTTGATTTAACTCTTGAAGATTTAAAAGCTAGAGGAATTGATAATGTTGATTAGAAAGTTGATTTAGGGTTAATTATTCCAAAATTAATTAATTGGAGAGAATTAGGAGATGTGACATTTGATTTGATTGATTTTTAATCAAATGGGAGGATTAAGAGAGGATTTAATTAAATAATTTTATTTAATTAAATAAGATGAATAATTAGTTCTAAGAAGAAGGATGAATTAGTCAAATAAATTTAATTATTTGATTAATAGCTAAATTTGCAGATTTTAATTAAATAATGTTGATTATTCAATTAATTTATCAATTTGAAGTGAGTTTAGAAGAAATAGTGTTAGTTGATCAAAATCAGATGCATAGTATCAATCAATACATTTTATGTGTCTACATTTTCCCCTTCTTTGAAGCGGAGTACTTGTTGCGTCGATTCAAAGAATAACCCTACCATGATCAAAATTCAAAATTTTCCTTTTTTTTTGGATGCCCCACTGCTGCCCCAATGAAAGAATTATGCTGCCATACATCCCCCTTGAGAGATTGGGTGAAAATGTGCAAAATTAGGTTGAGCTCGTGAAAAAGATTCAACAATGATTTAGGAGCAGAAAATAGCCCACGGGATGTGAAATTAGGCTCGCGGTAATGAAAATAGATCAATATAGGCTTCGTTCAGGCAAAACATGGATTAAATGGGTTCAAAAACCCTCAAAAGGTTGCATAAATAGGGTTAAAGGGGTCATTTTCAATTCATTTTCACACTCACCTTCTAGAGATTCTGCCAAATTTTCTTTGAGGTGTTGATGGAATGGTTGCTTGCATGCTTCCCAAGAATAGGACGGATTGAGTTCATGAGTTCCAGAGGCCTCAAGTCATAGGACCCTCGGTACACTTTTCAGAAAGAATCTCATTTTTCACATTTTTCTAACATTTATTAGACATCAAAAGCGGCACGCTAGGGTGTTGCAAATATCATGAGCAGTGTCTCTTTTGCAGATGTTGACCTGCATTTGCAACATAACATCATGCGACACTAAATGATTTTTGGGTCGTACAATTATGCTGACTCGCCTTTGTTGTAGAGCATAGCGTAGTCCTAGTGTTTTTTAGAGTTGTGTAGGAATGCCGACTCACTTTTGAAGCACGACACTGCTATTGATTTCAGCATTGCATTTGAAAAATGCAAAGCACCACATTTGTTTAATGTCATGTCTCCTTTGTTTTTTTAAATATTTTTAAATTCTTTAAGCATATCTTTTGTGAATTTTTTGAAATCTCAATGCCATGGGAGTTTTTCTTTCAGGAGGTCCTACTACTACTCCACTCAAAGGAGCACAAGAGACAGTTTATGTGTCGTGCTTGGAATTTGTAAAACCAGGCCCTATTTTTCCTTGGAGTGATTAGTTTTGGCCACATTGCTTAGATGCTAGAGGTGTGGACGCACCTTATGATGCTTACTACATTGGTCAAGAGATGGTGGAGTGAGACTTGTTCATTCCACCTACCAACTGGCTAGGCCACCATCACCTTGGAGGATGTGTAGCAGATCTTATGGATCCTGATTCATAGTGAGTGCATCATTTATGACGTTGAGGCCAACAATGATGTGATTTTTTATTTGTTTGGCATCGAATCCTACAAGGTGGACAACGAGAAGATAGACCTTCACCGCTACAAGTGGGTTTCCCTTGATTTGACTCTTTTTCGTTGACACATTGATCTCGGGAGTCCTTGTTCTTGATCGACAAGCTTGAGGATGTAGTGTTAGTTGGGGGATCGTTTGGTCCTAGATGATGGTAGACATGACCATCTATGCCTAGGGGTCAGTCATCCTAGATTATTTGTACCATGACATGTGTCAAGTTATTTATAGTGGGGCCCGTAGCATTAGAGTGAGGGTGACTCTTCTTCACATGTGGTTCTATGATCAGATTTCCATTTTGAGGTCGTAGATTGCACGCATTCAACCTTACCATGATGATCCTATAGTGTATAGATATGGGGGGATGGCTACCCTTCATTTTATAGGTATCACAAGCATCCCACACTAGAGGTAGGTTTTGGATGAGATGATAGTTTTCAAATGGAGGCCTTGGCTTCATTTTTTGAGATGGCACGATGATGACGATCATCTTTTCTACTATCGATAGTCCTAATACATGTAAGGACGAGAGCATTACATGGTGGATAAATACCTTCAAAAAAAAATTGCACGCTAGTTTGGAGAGGTGTAGGATGCACGTGATGATACACAGAGGGCCATTTTTCCTCGTAGGTCCAAAGAGCCAGCATGGGGACAAAGGATCCCACTTGAGCAAACAATCAACAATTTTAGGTAGTTGGTTATGGTGCCATGGGTATACTTTGATGGTCCTACAAATGTAGGGATGACATAGGCCTATGATGCATACTAGCGAGACCATGCCCCTATTAGATTGGAATTATCAACATCATAGGTACTAGGTAGGGGACAGGTTATGGGACCAAGGATTAGAAAAGTTCCACAACAACTCAGAGTTCAACCACAAGACGAACATGACGGGTGCATGGGTCATGACAGGCATGATAGATAAATTTCACCCTTAGTGCCACCCGTGGGAAAAATGACACCAGTGCAGTCACCATAGCTGCCACACATGCCACCACCACGACCACCACCAGGTCCCGATCCTAGGGACAATTAGATTACAATGTTATAGACGCAGGTCCAGGATCTCATAGGGTAGCTTTAGCAAGCATAGGCCCAGATACAAATATTGATTCAGGAGAGGGACTAGCCTTGACAGGAGGTGGCATAGGAGCACCAGTAGAGGAAATATTCTAGCATGGTCGTTGCTCTTGAGAGAGTACAACAACAATAGCTAGAGGTTGCAGTTGAGAAGATTCAAGGGCAGGCGATAGTTCAGACCAAGGTGTATGACCGTACAATGTAGGAGGCCTCATATTACAAGGCCGTGTACTATAGAGTTGTGGCACAATAGTAGAGGGAGCCAGATTTTTCTCAGCTTAGTCAGATAGATCCTACTAGGAACCCTCATTCAATCACCTAGGGAGACCCTCAGGGTCTCAGAATTAGAGCCAAGGAAGTTACCACAGAGGCAGACATAGCCAAGGCAGCTCAGGACACTGAGAGTACACAAGGATTTATTATTTTGTACAGCTTAATTATGATGTGTATACATTCATTGGCTAAGTTTTTTGACTAGCTTCTTGTATATTGGATACTATATATCTGATTCTAATGTATCATGACATTCATCATTTTTGATATATACATGAGATGACTTGCGATGTGAAAATATGATGCAATGTTTCTTTTATTTTATGTGATGTATGCATATATAGATGAATGGATGCAATGATGTTTTATTTTATGATTTCATTTCCTTTATGATGCGATGCAATGATATGATGGATCTATATGGATGCATAATGTATGTATGCAATGTAATGACATGTTTTATTTCTTTTTCAGTATCTTTTCTGTGTGTGATATGATGATGCAATATGTATGAATGCATGATGCAATTTTTTTAATGGTGCTTATGTGGTGGGTGCAAATGTGATGTGATGTGATGCTCATCTTATTTTTATGTACCTTTTTCATATGCGATGTATATATCGATGATGCAACATGTGATGATGCCTATATGATTATGCAATGGATGCTTTATGCAAATGTATGATTTATGGGATGCTTAGAATAAACAATCTAGATTATGATTGATAATAATGCAAATGTATGTGAGATGATTGATGTATGATATGAATGACATGCAGTATGCGAATGTTTTGTGGATGTAGGATGGATGCATATATGAATGTTTTTATTTTTGATTGCCATGATACCATGTTAGTATTAGTATTTGGAAAAGACAGAAGAAAGAGAAATGAACCCTTGACTTCGAGATGATGATGAATAAGATGATAACGATGCTTATCAGAGATTGAGGACATAAAGAGCTTACTTACCTTATTTTTTAGAACACACATAGATACAATGCATCAAGGTATAAAGAACCAGGATGACGTTGTACCTAGTGTGATGGACTTTGACTTGATAATCAAATAGGAGTATCCCTATTCACGCCTGACATACAAAACCTTATTTATGATGCAGTTTAGATATTTCAAACATCTTAGACCAAAACATAGAAAAGTAAAACATTCCCATGTGGTCAACAAGATATTTAAATAACCCTCCCTATAGACCAAACAAAGTAAGCATGAACAAAGGTTATATTACAATAATATCCAACATGCATAGTAGATTAAAAGATAATGATCAATGCCCCATTCCTTTCTCTCTAATTTTTTTTGTTTAGAAATCATCAAGAGGTCATTGGAATGGGTGCAATAAGATAAATCAAAAGAAAAGATCAAGTAAACAAACAAGATAGTGTTCTTCATACCTATAGCCAAGACTAGACTATAGTGATGCCTAATGTTGATGCCCATTGTAGGAAGGATGCATCCTAAGACATGATGTTATCAAATCATTTTGGGATTGACTTGATGATGACCTATTAGTACTAAGAGATGACCAACTCATTTATCTACTAACCTAGACTTGAGACCTTGACAATTGAGTTTTCACTTGTAACCTGCTAGACTTGTTTCTGATTGTCTTACCAAAGGTTGGGAGATGACACTCATTTATTATTAGTGGATGTTTATTTTGGGTGATCATGAGATGAGGCAGATGGATTTTTTCAAATATTTGGATGTATTTGGAGTTTTGAAATGTTTTGACCTACTATTTTTTTGTATTTTTGAGATGTTTTACAAATGTTTTGATTTTCAAATTTTCCAATATTTTTGTGTTTTCTAAGATTTTGACAAAGAACCTAACCTAAAGACCTATCCTAGGGGCCTCGAGGGCTGATCAAAGATTAGCCTTGCCTACGTTTTACATGCAGAGAGCACATATTTCGCCTGACATAGATTCATTTATTGATGAGATATGAATAAATGGATTACCAGTTTATTATGATGGACCCTTAAAGGATTGACCTAATGTGTCTTAGGGGCACATCGATGATTTCCTTGCCTACGTTCAGGGCTGAGAAACCCGTAGTTCGACTCAATGACTCTATTTTTTGACTTTTTCTGACTTTTGACCTTTTTTTTTAATTTTTGATATGTTTTGGATGTTTTTTGGATTTTTTTATTTTATGAATTTTTTTGGATTTTCTATTTTTTTGAATGTTTTTGGATTTTTTGATTTTAAGGAAGACTTCAAGAATATACCTGAATCTGATCCAATGTAGGTATAAGAACACTCCCCCAATGAGGTACAATAGACTACTCTGATATAGGCAAGACAAACTGTCCTTAGGAATGGGTCAAGTAGTACTAGGAGGGATCATGATATGAACACGAGATCAAGATACGATGCAAACACAGATGGGTGATGGATGAAGATATGGAAGTGCAATAGATGAATTATGTAGAACAATTCATAGAGATCATGGTGGATGGAAGGTGCTTATTTAGATGAGGCTCCTGTTTGCTAGGTTTTCACTAAGGTACTTTCCCAAAGTGCCACAGAAGTGGTTTTCAGTAGAGGATGATTTTTTCTTTACTGTTTTAATCCCTTTATTGATTTTTTTTTGGATTTTTATATTTTTTATATTTTTTTGTATCTTTTTGGATTTATACCTTGCAAGCTTAGGCATAAAACTTTTTGAAATGGGAGTTATTGATAGGCTCTTGTAGAGGCTCTCCCTTAGGAGTAGATAGTTGATATGCTCCTGATTTATAACTCATCGTGATGATGAAGGGTCCCAACCAATTGGGTTCAAACTTTTCCTTGTTATTTGGATTTGGTACATTTTTCTAATTCTCCTTCAATACGAGCTCTCTAACTTGAAATTTTTGACTCCTGATCTTCTTGTTGTAGCTTCACTTGAGATAGTTTTGGTAGACTTGCAAATGCTTTAGACCATCTATGTGTCATTCATCCAATAGTTCTAGCTCACTCAATCATGACACCCGATATTCTTCATTAGTAATGAGGTTCTACAATGATATTCTTAAGGATGGGAGCTCAATCTCAATGGGGAGGATGGATTTTGATCCATAGACAAGGGAGAAAGGGGTTGCACCTGTAGGCATGCAGATACTCATTCGGTAGGGCCATAAGGTGGGATTCAACTTTGGTGCCAATTATGACCAACTTCATTGACTGTTTTCTTTAGGATTTTCAAAATGGTTTTATTCGTTGCCTCAACTTGGCCATTGTCTTAGGGGTAGTATGGAGTGGAGAAGCAATTTTGCATATTGAATTTTTGGCATAGTTCTTGGAAATCTTGGTTCTTGAAGGCTGTCTCGTTATCCGAGATAATGGTTTGTGCAACACCATAATGAAAAATGAGGTAGTTCAGGATGAACTTGGAAATCTACTTCCCTATGATGTAGGTCATTGGAATGGCCTCTACACACTTCATGAAATACTCAATGGCGTTGATGATGAACTTATGTCCATTGGATGAGGCGGGTGTGATTTTACAAATTAAATTGAGCCCCCACTATGAAAAGGGACAAGGTGTTATTATCGGTTGAAGCTCCTTAGCTGGTGAATGGATGAGGTCCCCATGTTGTTGACATTGCAAGAACTTTTAGAAATATTCATGAGTGGTGTAGGAGCACCTGGCAAAGTTCAAGGTTTTTTTGAAATTTTGGTTGAAGTTACAATTTTTGTTGTGCTTACATAAGTTCATGTTGACCATTGTTTTAGTGCTTAGGGTTTTTTTTAATCCTTGGGAAAGAATTTGACAAGTGCTAAATAGTTTTACAACATCATATTGCTAAGTTGGCAAAAGTTGTCAAATGTCTAAAAACACATTGGGTTTTATAAATTGCATCTTTAGGTCATCTATGAGCTCAACCCAAGCTTCTAAATGATTTTTTTGGCCTATATAAGGCATGCATCAACCTTGTGATAGGGTTAGAGGATATAGTATTTTGGAAAACTTTTGTAATATTGCTAGTAACAATGTTCAAGAAGGCAGTTTTCTGTGTTTGGCGTTGTTCTTGAGCTTTAATGGAGTAATCTTGCTGTATTTTTGTTTGTAGAACATAGTGTTAAATTTTTGAAAGCTTAGTGTGCCAATATTTTGGTTTTGTAAATAATTTTATTCTTCTGTTTCTACATAGTTTATCAATTGTCATTTTCAGGCCTGTAACAGGCAGTTTTGGAAAAATGGAGTCCTAGAGCATCTTCCCACCGTAAAAATTGTATGGCCTCTTGGGATTTTTTCCTAGGCTTCCTAATTCTAATTATGGTAGATTTTAGGTTTTTTTTGAGTGCAGATCTGCCAGCATGATGATGCCCTAGGCGAGCCAGTGCAGGTCCGGTTGGGATAGACTTGGAGAAAAAGAGCCATAACTTGCAGGGGATGTGAGATCTTGAAGAAATTATTTTTCTAGAATTTAGGGTATGGTCTTGAATAAGCATGGTGATCAGGAGGAGGGCTTATGACCTCATTTTTTAGGAGAAATTTTCACTAGTCCAAAATCAGCCAAAAAAGTTAGGAAACCCTATGGTTCTTAGCCATTTTTCTGTTTGAACAGAATACGGCCTGAGCAGGCTTGAAACCCTAAGAATCTTGGAGGTGTAGGCATAAGAAACACCAATCCTTAATGAAGAACCCAAGTCTTTGGTGGGTTTTAAATGAATTTTCATTTTATCCCTATTCAGAGGCCTAATTGGGCTGTTAGGCTAGTGGCCCAAAAGTAGGGTTTGGTATAAGCGATGGTTATGTGGAGTTAGGAGGGTCCTAAAGAGAAAAAGATGAGATTTTTTTAAGCATTTGAATCACCCTCAGACCCCTGCAAGGTTGTGTTCATCATTTTGGAGTTTTTAGCCTTTAGGTCAGATTAAGGGCTAAGGAAGAGTTGTGGCAATGAACCAAGGTGGACTTGGTAGAAAGGAAGCTTGTTGATAGGAGAGGAGTTGGTCAAGAAAACCAGGGGAATATAGACAAGAATAGAGGCCTATAGGTTAGATTGGTGAAGCCAATCACCAAGGGGGTCTTACAAAGAAAGACCTAGAGCAAGAACTAGTGATTGGTTCCTCCAACATCATCCTATCGGATTGGTATCAGAGGAAGCAAAATATTTGGGAAAGAGTAATATATGTTTAAGGTTGAGTCAAGTGAATCTCCTGTCATGGTCAAAAATGCACAATTAGCCAAGAGGGTTGAAGAAGAAGAGGAGGACAAGTCATTAAAATAAATAATAGAGCAGCTTGAGAAAGCATTGAACAATGTGAAGTTGGAAGGTAGGGTACCAAAGGAAGAAGAGGTTGCAGAGGAAGACAAGGTCCTTGAACCTGACCGTGTTTTGGAGAAAGAGCCTTTCTTGAAGTCATTGAAAGCTTTGAGTGCAAAAGGACTTGAGCGAGTACCATTATTTAGTGGGAAAATGGAACCTAATTTGGTCATGGATAGGATAGAAGGCATGGAGAATCATTTTGAGTGTGATGGACTCATGATATTGCTATCAGGATTCAACCGTGTAGTCACTGAAGCTCAGAAGGTGAAGGTTGCTAAGTCTAGAATGATATTGTGATGGAGTCACTGAAGCTTAGAAGGTGAAGGTTGCTAAGTCTAGATTGAGAGGATCAGCCTTGACATGGTGGAAGTTCATTCAAACTAAAAAGGAGAAAGAAGGAAAACAACCCATATCAACTTGGAAAGGAATGGTTGCCAAGGTAAAGGAATACTACATGCCAGATGACTATGAGATTCAATTGCACAAGAAGAGGCAAAGTCTGAGGTAGAAAGACCAACATGTAAAAACCTATACTGAAGAGTTTCAAAATATTTGCATGAGGTCTAATGTGACAGAGGATGAGAGTCTCAAGGTGGCCAGGTACCTTAATGGCTTGAAATGGAACATTCAGGAAGAGATGGCTTTATTAAGTCCCAAGATAGTCCACCAATGTTATCAGTTGGCCATAAAGATTGAGGAAAGGAACAAGAGGAAGCAAGATTAGTCTTCTAAGGGTAGAGGCAAAGGCAGAGATCAAAGAGGACAGCGTGGTGGTTACCAAGGAAGAGGGAATGACCAAAGAAATCATGGGGAATCAAAACTCACTAAGCATGGAGGTGAATCATCTTCAAGAGGAGGATTTAATAGAGGAAGAGGACCTCAAGAAGGTTCAAATATAGGAAGAGGAGCAGGTAGGAGTAATTCTTACTTTGCAAACATGAAGTGTTGCCATTGTGGACAACTAGGTTACCCTGCTTATAGGTTCCTGGAGAAAGCATCATCATCAAGCAATGAAAAGAGAGTGGCCTATGCACAAGAGGACACCATGAGTCATAAAGCATCTGAAATCAGTCATATAGAATCTAAGGTAGGAGAAAATCTGATGTTTAACAGAGTACTGATCAGACAACCAGTCAAGGAGGAACCTAAGCAATGAAGAGCTCTTTTTAGAGTAAGATGCAAGATACTTGGAAAAGTGTGCAAAGTCATTGTAGATTCTAATTCAACAGATAATATAATCTTAGAGGAGGCAATAACTAAACTGAAATTGGAGAAGGTACCTCATAATAACCCCTACAAGGTCACATGGCTGAACAAAGGGCAGAGTGTTTTGGTTCATGAGGAAGTAACAGTGGAATTTTCAATTGGAGGTTACAAAGATAAGTTGGTTTGTGATGTATTACCCATTGATGCATGCCATCTACTACTGAGCAGACCATGGAAATATGATAGGAGTGCTATTTATGATGGGAAAGAGAACACTATCTCATTCAAGAAGGATGGAAGAACCTTCAAACTGCAGTCACTGACAGAGGAAGATGAAGGACAGTCCAAGGTACCTAACATCATGTTGAGTAGTGGTAAGGAGTTCCTTAAGGACCTACACCAAGGGAATGAAGGGTATGTGATCATGATGCAGTCCAAAGAGGAAGAAAAGGTTGAAAGGACAGTCTTACCAGAAGCAGTCCAAAGGTTACTTGATAAGTACAAGAGCATAGTGAGTGATGGTATAGCTGCAACTTTATCTCCAAAGAGAGAAATAAGTCATCAAATTGACTTCATACCTGGAGCCTCATTACCTAACAAAGCAGCATACAAACTTACACCTGAGAAGAACCTAGAGGTAGCTAGGCAAGTGCAAGCATTATTGGATCAAGGTTTGATTCAAAAGAGCATCAGCCCTTATGCAGTGCCAGTGGTTTTGGCAACCAAGAAAGGAGGTAAGTGGAGACTTTGTACTGATTCTAGAGAAATAAATAGAATCACAATTAGGTATAGATTTCCAATTCCTAGAATAGAAGACTTGATGGATTGCCTTGGAGGTGCTCAGTTCTTCACAAAGTTGGACCTCAAGAGCAGGTATCATCACATCAAGATTAAGGATGGTGATGAGTGGAAGAAAACTTTTAAGACAAATGATGGGTTGTATGAGTGGAAAGTGATGCCATTTCGCCTCTCAAATGCCCCTAGCATGTTCATGAGACTAATGAATGAAGTTCTTAAGGATTTCACAAGGATCTTTGTGGTAGTATACCTTGATGACATACTAATTTTTAGTAAGACAATAGAAGAACACTTCAAGCATGTGGAGATGGTTCTTAAAAGGTTGCAAGAAGAGAAGTTGGCAATAAATCTTGAGAAGTGTGAGTTCTTCAAGTAGGAACTTGTGTATTTGGGTTTTGTAGTATCCCAAGGAATGTTGAAGATGGATCCAAGCAAGGTGGAAGCCATCCTAAACTAGCCCACACCAACCACAACAACAAAGGTAAGAAGTTTTCATGGTTTGGCTCAATTCTATGGAAAATTCATAAGGAATCTTAGTGGTATATGTGCCCCAATCCTAGATACCATCAAAGGTGGTCTGAAAACAAAGTTTGAGTGGACTCAAGAGGCTGATAAAGGGTTTGAGAAACTGAAACAAGAAGTGGAAACTCAACCTATTCTATTATTACCTAGTTTTGACAAGTTGTTCACAATTGAGTGTGATGCAAGTGGAGTAGCAGTAGGAGGAGTACTTAGTCAAGAAGGTAAGCCAGTAGCCTTCTTTAGTGAAAATATCAATGAAACCAAGCAAAAGTACTCTACCTATGATCTAGAATTATATGCTTTAGTGCAGTCCCTTAGGAATTGGAGGCATTGTTTGTTACCCAAAGAGTTTGTGGTCTTCACGAATAACCAGGCACTTAGTTATATCAACACCCAAGAAAAACTAAGTAATAGGCATTTGAAATGGATGGAATACATCCAAGCCTTTACTTTTACTATCAAGTACAAGAAAGGGCAAATGAACAAGGTGGCAGATGCATTAAGTAGAAGGTTGCTGACAGTGCAAGAAATATAGCTAAAGAGCATTGGATTAGAGAGTTTCAAAGATCTCTATGGTGAAGATGAAGACTTCTTAGAATCTTATAAGGTATGCTCTGATTTTGAGAATCACTTTCATAGCCAATATTCTAAGTATACATTGCAAAATGGACTATTATTTAAGGGCAATCAGTTATGTGTTCCAAGAGGGTCAATGAGGGAAAATTTGATTCAGGAAAAATATAATGGTAGTCTTAGTCGGCATTTTGGCATAAATAAGACTTTGGAGCTAGTACAAAGGTTTTATTATTGGCCTAAGTTGGCAAGAGATGTTAGGAGGTATGTGGAACAGTGTGTTGTGTGCATGAAAGCTAAAGGAGGAGCTAGCAATGTTGGTTTATATCAACCCCTGCCCATTCCTAACAAACCATGGGAGTGTGTGAGCATGGATTTTGTGGTACGTCTTCCCAAGACCAAGACTGGTTTTGACAGTGTTTATGTTGTGGTAGACAGATTTAGTAAGATGAGTCATTTCATTCCCTGCAAAACTACTCATGATGCAAGCTACATAGCTCATCTTTTCTTCAAGGAGGTTGTAAGGATCCATGGCTTGCCTCTTAGCATTGTTTCTAACAGGGATGTGAAGTTCATGAGTCATTTTTGGAAGACTCTATGGAGCAGATTGGGTACAAATCTGTCATTTGGATTAGCTTACCATCCTCAGACCGATGGCCAAATAGAGGTGGTTAATAGAGTGTTAAGTAACCTTTTAAGGTGTTTAACTAAGGAGTATCGACAGACATGCAATATGATTATCTCACAAGCTGAGTATGCTTATAATGATAGTGTCAATAGAACTATAGGGAAAAGTCCATTTGAAGTGGTGTATGGGATGAACCCAAAATGAATTTTTGAACTCAGAGACCTTGGATCAATGGAGAACAGGAGTGGACATGCAAAGGACTTCACTTAGACCATGAAAGAGATTCAGGAGCAGGTCAAGAAGACAGTTATAGTAGCAACCCAAAAGTTGAAGGAGAAAGTTGATCTGTCAAGGAAAGATGTGTAGTTTCAAGTAGGGGACTATGTTATGGTCCACCTTAACAAATAAAGCCTACAGAAAGGAATGTCCACCAAGTTGTAGATGAAGAGAGTGGGTCCCTGCAAGGTATTGGCCAAGTATGGGAATAATGCATACAAGGTGGAGTTACCTACTGATCTAGGGATCTCACCGGTGTTGAATGTTGCTAATTTGATCAAGTATAAAGGGACGGTCGAGGATCTGGATCAGGATAGTAAGGAGGTCCTCAAGGACATCAGCAACTTGTCCATACCCAACTGCAAACAAGCTACAAGCAGAGGTCTTGGAGTCAAGAGAGAAGAAGGCTACAAGGAACAAGGTGTGCATGGAGCATCTTGTCAAATGGAAGAACAAAAATGAATCTAAAGCTACCCAGGTAGAAGAAGCAGACTTTAAGAAGCAATGCATTGATATGACTATGATCTTTCCCAAAGTTCCTTAGTTGTTTGTGCTAAGAGGGGGAGAATGTTGCAGGAGCACCTGGCAAAGTTCAAGGTTTTTTTGAAATTTTGGTTGAAGTTACAATTTTTGTTGTGCTTTCATAAGGTCATGTTGACCATTGTTTTAGGTGCTTAGGGTTGTTTTTAATCCTTGGGAAAGTTGACAAGTGCTAAATAGTTTTACAACATCATTTTGCTATGTTGGCAAAAGTTGTCAAATGTCTAAAAACATATTGGGTTTTATAAATTGCAACTTTAGGTCATCTATGAGCTCGACCCAAGCTTCTAAATGATTTTTTTGGCCTATATAAGGAATGTATCAACCTTGTGATAGGGTTAGAGGATATAGTATTTTGGAAAACTTTTGTAATATTGCTGGTAACAACGTTCAAGAAGGCAGTTTTCTGTGTTTGGCAATGTTCTTGAGCTCTAATGGAGCAATCTTGTTGTCTTTTTGTTTGTAGAAGATAGTGTTAAATTTTTGCAAGCTTAGTGTGCCAATATTTTGGTTTTGTAAATCTTTTTCTTCTTCTATTTGTACATAGTTTATCAACTATCATTTTCAAGCCTATAACAGGCAGTTCTGGAAAAATGGAGTCCTAGAGCATCTTCCCACCGTACAAATTGTACGGCCTCTTGGGATTTGTTCCTAGGCTCCCTCATTGTAATTATGGTAGATTGTAGGTTTTGTTTGAGTGTAGAAGCTGCTAGCATGATGATGCCCTAGGCGAGCCGGTGTAGGTCCGGTTGGGGAAAACTTGGAGGAAAACAGCGATAACTTGCAGGGGATCTAAGATCTTGAAGAAATTATTTTTGCAAACTCTTGAATAAGCATGGTGATTAGGAGGAGGGTAATGACCTCATTTGTTAGGAGAACTTTTCACCAGTCCAAAATTAGCCATAAAAGTTAGGAAACCCTAGGGTTCTTAGCCATTTTTGTGTTTGAACAGAATATGGCCTAAGTAGGCTTGAAACCTTGAGAGTATTGGAGGTTTAGGCACAAGGAACATCAATCCTTAATGAATAACCCAATTCTTTGGTGGGTTTTAAAGGAATTTGCATTTTATCCCTGTTCAGAGGCCTAATTAGGCTCTTAGGCTAGTAGCCCAAAAGTTGGGTTTGGTATAAGCGATGGTTAAGTGGAGTTAGGAGGGTCCTAAAGAGACAAATATGAGATGTTTTGAAGCCTTTGAATCACCCTCACACCCATGCAAGGTTGTGTTCATCGTTTTGGAGGTTTTAGCCTTTAGGGTAGATTAAGTGCTAAGGAAGAGTTGTGGCAATGAACCAAGGTGGACTTGGTAGAAAGGAAGCTTGTTGATAGGAGAGGAGTTGGTCAAGAAAACCAGGGGAATCTAGACAATAATAGAGGCCTATAGGTAAGATTGGTGAAGCCAATCACCAAGGGGGTCTTACAAAGAAAGACCTAGAGCAGGAAATAGTGATTAGTTCCTCCAACTTCATCCTATCAATGAGCTTCCTTCTCCATTGTCATCCAATAGAACCTAGTCCTCAATAGTTTCTTAGCTAAGGTTATACCACTCGAATGTGACCCACAAATGCCATTGTGTACCTTAGTTAAGGTAGTCAAATCTTCCTCAGGGTTAAGGAATCACAACATGATTCCTTCGATACTCCTACGGTATAGGGTGTCTCATAAAAAAATAAAGCGGGATGACTTCCTGACAAATTTTATTTTAAGGTTCGAGGTGATATTAGCGGGGATGACTCTTATTTTTAAGTAGGTGTAAATGTCATGATACTGAGGGTCACCAAGACAAATAATTTCACACATGAATTCAAAATTTGGTACCTCAAAAGCTGGTATGAGAAGCTTCTCTACAAGGAATTTTTGTTTAGGGACATTGCGTGGGATATCTAGTAGTGATTTGATTGTTTTCATAACATTTGTTTCTCTATTGTTTTCCCTAGGTATTTGTTCAAACATGATGTTGATGAAGAATTATTTGAGGCTTTCCACCAATTTCTTGTATGGGGTCAATTTTCAATCCTTCATTTGGTGTTCATCCTTGACTTGGTTGATGATAAGCTGTGAGTCCCCATAGACCTTGAGTGTCATGATTTTCCATTATAATGCCATTCTGAGTCCTATAATGAGAGCCTCATATTTTGCAATGTTATTTGTGCAAGGAAAAGAAAATTTGTATGACTTTGGTATGAAATCTCCTTGTGGTGTAATGAAGAAGACCTTAGCTCTTGACCCATGCTATGTGTAGGGTCCATGAAAATATACTTTCCAGTGGTCTATCGTACTTAGGTTAAAGATTGACTCATCGGGGAATTCTGATACAAATGGGTTCTCTAAATATATCGGTGCATCTTCCAGCTAATATGCAATTACTTGTCCTTTAATGGCCTTTCACTCTACATAATCAATGTCGTGTTCTATCAAGATCATGACCCATTTAGTTGTTCACCCTGTGAGTGTTGCTTTAGAAATCAGACACTTGAGAGGATCTATCTTGGAAATTAGTTTTATCTAATGTGCAAGGATATAGTGTCCAAATTTTTGTGCAATGAACAAGAGTGCTAGGAAAGCCTTCTCAATGGATTTATAATCCAGCTTATGTTCTACAATGGTTCTAATGATGTATTAAATAGCTCTCTCTTTCCCATTTTCATCATGTTGTCGTAAGAGAGTGCTAAAGGTTGTTGGTGTTGTCGATATATATAGCATCAAGGGATTTCCTAGAATTGGTGGCATAAGAACTGGTGGTGTGAGAAAGTACTGCTTGATTTTAGTAAATTCATAATCACATTTCTCATCCCATTTGTATTCTACCCCCTTGTGGAGTAGATGAGAGTATGGGATATCCTTATCTGCTAACTATGCTATAAACCAACGAATGGATTGGAGCCTTCCTTACAAACCCCTTAACTGTTTCAATGTTCTTGGTGCCTCCCTCTCAAGAATGGCTTTGACTTTGGAGTGGTCTACGTCAATTCCCATCATAGATATAATATACCTAAGGAGATTTCCTGATTGTACACTGAAGACACACTTCTTTAGATTGATTTTGACCTTGTATTCTTCTAGCCTATAAAAGATGGAGATTAGAGCTGGTATGTAATCTTGACATTTTGTTGATTTAGATAATATGTCACCCACATAGTCCTCCATAGTTTTTTGAATCATGTCATGGAAGATTAGTTTCATTGCTCTTTGATAGGTAGCTCTTGCATTTTTCAGCCCAAATTGCATCATGTTCCAGCAATAAGTCCCCCATAAATAGGTGAAAGTTTTTTTGTTCTGATCATCTTTGGCTATCATTATCTAATTGTACCCTAAGATCCCATCCATTAATGACATTTCGTGCCTTTATGTTTGATCCACAATCATGTTGATATTGGGAAGAGGGAAGTCATCATTGGGGCACGCCTTATTTAAGTCCTTGAAGTCAGTGTAGCTGAAGATGCCCCCAGTGGGCTTAGTGACATGTACCAAATTTGAAATCCATTATAAATAATCAATAGGCTATATGAATCCAACATCAACAAGCTTATGTAATTCAATTTTGACCAGTAATGCTATTTGCGGATGCATCCTTCTTAGTTTTTTTTTACGAGTTTTTCTTCTGGATAGATAGCTAGATGGTGAACCACAACTTCTAGATCAAGACCAGTTATGTCGACATAGATCCATGGAAAGTTTACCTTTCTTTCCTTTAGAAATTCAGCTAAAATTTATAATTCATCTATCAAGAGTGATTCTTCATAGTGTTTCCTCGGTCCCTAGAGTGAACGGATTGCAAGTTTATGCCAAGACTACTGACTTCTACTCATGAATAGTACTAAGGGGAAGATTGAATCCCTCATCCTTCGGTGCCTCAACGAGGTTTTCACCCTTGGATACATCCTTTGATTTTACTTTTTTCAGGTCAGAGAGTGCCAGGGTGTGGTTTTCACTCAAAAACCTAGATATTATTCTCAAATCTTCACTTTTGTTATTGAGGGATTCAATCATTTTCCCATAATATGCATGTGTGTCTAGCTCAATCTCGAACCTAGATTTTTGATCTCCACATGGTATAGTATCTCACAATCCCATGAATTCTAAGAGAGCCAAATCATTTTTGAACATGTATAGAATTGGTGGTCCTCGTTGATCGTAATTGATGAGTTGAGGGTAGACAATTTTTATCTCATTGTCCTAGCTACTTGGTTCAAAAGATAGGTTAATAATTATGAGAAGGGAGGAATCCACAAATAACATAGGTAGGTCAATGAGGGGGTTCTCAAAAGGATAAGTAATCGATACAAGAACTGAGGGGGAAGCTTTGACCATTTTAACTGGGGCACCTTTGCCAAGTATGGTTACTTTTCAAGGGGTACATCCAAGACCAAGATTCTTTATACGCTTCTCAAGAATGATAGGTTCTAGCAAGTTATCATTTTTCCCAATCTTTTCATTTTTGTTATATCCCCATCCTTGCATTAACTATAGTCCTTTTTTGTTATTTTCCATGAGAAGATCAGGTACGAGCCTTTCATCTTGATACAATAAGCTTGATATATCCCTTTTGTCTACCACTTCCTAACTTAGGTCCCCCCACCTTTTGAATCTAGAGGGATCTACTTTGAAGGTTTGGGTTGATGTGCCAATTGGTTGAGGTAGTCCATGAGATCAAGGATATTGAGGTAACTCTCCTATTACAAAGGAACTCTTTTTCATTTTATAATCCCCACACCCATTGTCTTGGATAATGACTTTGATATTAGAGATGTCTGGAATGGAGAGTGTCTTTGTCTTAGAAGTGGAGGCTAAGGTAGATGGGTTAATATATGGAGAGATGTGGGTCCTTCATCATTCTTTGGTACTTTGGGAAAGGTAGATGTGACAACTTGCATCCCATGAATCCATGGGTGCCCTAGGAGGATATTGTAAGGTAAATCAAGATCAAGAACTTGGCATGTGGTTTCCATCATAGCTGGCCCTACTTGAATAGGAAGTTGAATGGTGACTTGGGACACCCATTCCTAATCATCATATGCCCTAATTATAATAGATTTACCTTTTTCAAAGATGACTTCAGAGAATCCCAAAAAAATTATTAACTTGAGAGTACAAATATTTAACCCTACACATCCATCCACCAAGAATCTTTTGACTTTATTTTTATGGACTAAGACCTCCCTATAGAGTACGTAGTTATGATATGGCTAAGTTGGGAAGTCTTGATCAAAATTTTTTAGGAGAAGTGGCATGGTAATGTGTTTGACCATAGCTTGGAATTTTTCTATGTCAACATCCATTGGGACGGAGAATGTGGCCAATGCTTCTTCTAGGATTTTCCTATGTGCAGGTGAGATTTTTAATAATTCCATGATGGAGATTTTGGCAAGGGTTCTTTTCAACTCATCCAAGAAATTATAGCCATCACGAATTTCCTTTGGATTGGTAGTGGATGCTTTAGGTTCTTGGGATGGTCTTGGAATGGCAAATTTGTCACCACATGTGGTGACTCCACAGTCAGCCTGGGATCCTTTGATATTGACAATAGTAGTCCACTCATCTAAGGGTGTAACAACATATAAGGACACAATCACATGGTCATAAACATGGTTCACATTATTATAATTTTCCTTACCATTGTTGTTTCCCTTATTGCAATTTGGCATCAGATTTGTGTATATCTTTAGATCTTGATTTCCTGTAGGTTGTTCAATGGTTACAATTTTGTCATTGATGAGGTCTTGAATCAAGTTCTTAAGTCACATGCAACTAGCTATTGTGTGTCACTTTATCTTGTGGAAATCACAAAGTTGTTTCTTGTCATACCATGGTGGTTTAACTTGAGGCTCTTGATAATTGTCATAAATGGGGATCTTGATGAGGTTTTCCTGGACTATTCATTGTATGACAAACTCATTTGGTTCCCCAAGTGGTGTGTATTTTAGTTCATGGGGATACTTTCTTGGGGGTGCCTCCCCTTGATTGTTTAGGTTGTTGATTGCTTTGTTGTTGGGTTGTTGTGATGATGTGTTGGTTTGTGTGTTGTTTTCGTTATTTACTTGTAGTTGTTGATATGATTGTGTTTTTTTCCTTGGGAGACTAATAACAACTTTGGCATCAACCACACCATTGTTAGTGACATCCTTGTTATTTTCCCATGTGTGGGGTTTTTCATTGTAACTGGGTGATGGACGGTGATCTTGATAAGTAGGTGTACCCCCTTGTGCAATAAGGGCTCTTTTAAGGTTGAGCACCTTGGGGATCAACTGGTCATATGTGGTGATGCATTACATTTTCAGATGGAAGGATAAGATCCCTTCGAGATTGGCAATGATAGTACATATTTTTTGTTCTTCATGCATAGTCCACTTGCTCTTGTTGGCCTTGGATCACCATCATTGCAAGAGGGATGCAAATTTTTCCCCCTTGGCTTGTTTGAGAGTGGATGGTTCTTGTAGACTCACGTCCATGCCTATGTTGAATGAATAGTTATGTATGAACAAGTCAACAATTTCTTAAATAAAAATTATCCCAGAAGGAAGGAAAGCGAACCATTCCATTGCTGGTCCAACCAAACTCTAAGGGAATAGTCACATTAGATAAGTTTCATCATGCAAATTCCATACAATGAACATGAAATTCCCTGATGTGATCTTCAGGGTTACCAGTTCCATGATAATTGTCAATTTTAGGTATCTTGAACACTTTTGTAAATGGAACCATCGCAATGCTTCTATCAAATGGATAAGGGCACAAATTCCCTTACGTTTTTGTTGTTTTCCTGGATTGTAGGTCTAACACTTGTTGTGAGAGAGATTTGATTTATGTGGACACATCATTTTGTAGATCAGGTGGTGGGATGAATGTGTTTTAGAGTGGTTTGATCACTTGAGTGATGTGTGGGGTATTTTTCATGTTAGTGGGAGATGGTTGCATGCTTTGTTGTGTGACCAATGTTTCGTGGTATGCCTGTAATTGTTGTTGTGCCAACAACACTTGTTGGTCTTGTTGTTGTTGTGTCAACAATGCTTGTTGTTGGGATAGTAGCTAAGCTGCTTCTTTTTGCACTTGGTATTGTTGCAACTCTTGTTGATAGGCTTGCTACTAGACTACCCATTATTGTTCTTGGTATTGTGCATGTGCTTGAGCTTTCCGAGCTTAATATTGAGCTTGTGCTCAGGCTTGTGCTTGTTGTGAATCTTGTGTAGCTTGGGAAGCTTGTTGTTGTTGCAATTGAGCTTGCACTTTGGAATCTTTCTGTGTCGCTTGTTGTGCTTGTGATTTTTGAGAAATTTTTTGCTCAGCTTGTGAGGCTTGTTGTGCTTGTGCTTTTTGAGAAATTTGTTGCTCAACTTGTGAGGCTTGTTGTGCTTGAAATTACTGAAATGTTTTTTAGTAGGCTTGCTGGGCAACTTGTAGTGTGATGTTGTATTGGGTTTCTATGTTTGGTTTCGATGGTGGGGGTGGAGGATTCATAATTGTGTGAGATGTTGTGATGAGATTTTGTTGAGGTGGTTCTTTAAGTTTCATTGGATTGATGATAGGGGGTTGTGTGGTGGATGGAGTGGTTAATATGCTAGGTCCTTTGGAGACCAATTTTTGAGATATTTGAGGTGTTGTAGATGGTGTAATGATTGATTATGTTGCTTGGATTCATGCCACCTAATGTTGCGATATTAGTGGCATGATTGGAGGATTTGGTATGTTGATTTGATTCACAATTGGAGCATTGTTTTGATTTGGTTGATTGAAGATTGGTAAAGGGGGTTGCCCTAAAATTTTTGGTGTGGATGTCAATGGTAAAGAGGGAAATGGTGGGAAGATGGGTAGTGTGTTTCCTTGAGATAGTGATGATGAGGGATCAAAGATTCCCCCTTGTCCTTATGAATTCATGGGGAGAGAGGCTTGTGTACCAAGAGAATATACCAATGATGCAATGAAAGTGGATGGATTGTTGGTGTCATGAAAGCTGAGTGGAATGTATGGATTGTTGGTATAGCATAGATGACCAAGGCATGACCTCTAAAGGTGAACAATAGTGAGTAAGTACATTTGTAGTTCAATCAATCATTGTTTGCATGATCAAAGAGAGAACACATGCAATAACTTTCCTCACACTAGCAAGATTTGTTCAATTTTAAAAGACCAAAATTGAGATGTGGAGGAAATCTTCTAGACAACCTAATGCCACTAAAATGCTTTTGATTCTCAAGATCACTGTGAAGTGTGAGAGAAGTGCATACACATTTGAATGACAAGATCTTGTAAAGAATATTGAAAAACAAGAACAAACACAAATTCCTTTTAGTCCTCAAAATTAATAAATGGATTCTTTTTATAGCACCAAATTTGAGTGTAAGAGTTGTTTGTTCAATTTTAATCCAAATTGAAATGCTAGTAAGTATCTAAGATTCAATTTTAACCAACTTGATAAAGCTTGAGTTGTGGGTTGATTTTAAGTCAAAATTAAATATAGTTGGTCCTAGAAATTGAGTTGTAGAAATTAAAATCTCAAATTGTCACAAAGAACATTAAAAAATGCTTTTAAGACTTCAAACTTTATCCCTCCTCTAATTCCTATAAATGTGGTGCTAGAAGATGAATGCATCATTTTTTCAGTGGCATATGCGATGCTGAAAAACAAATATGATGCTTTGGTTATCACGAATGCGACACTTTGAAAGAATAGACAACATGAATGTGGTGCTAAAATAAATGTGGCACTCTACAAAAATAAGGTTAGATAGGAAAAGAGAAAAGGTGAAAGTGGCGCTCGATCAAAGGTGGCTTGACAGTAGTGAGCAAATGTGGCACAACATGACAAATGTGGTGCTACACATCAAAAGTGGCACTATATGGCATCACATTTGCAGAAGGCGATGCTGCTCCCCTATAGCTACAAAAAATGACAAAATTAGGTAAAATTTATCATGTTAGATCGACCAACCCTCCTAGTGCCAAAATGTGAATACCAAACCTGCACAGACTAACAAGAGAACAAAAAACAAGTGTTTAACATGTTGGAAAGCATAAATCTAATGTTCCCTCTGAAATTATTGGAAAAATGAAGTTGAAAACATGAAAACAAAGAAAGAACACAACAATGAAATCAACTAAGCTAACCAAACCTCAATCCCATAGGGGGATTGGTGCTCCTTTGACGTGGAAAGAATCCCTTTCCCAATTCCTTGATAATCTTGGTGAAATGTAGGTGATCCAAGTCTACAATTGACAATAACCTTGTTAAATTGCATGAAAATGATGAAAAACTATGAAATTAAATGGCTATAGTGATAATGAATGAAGTTGTGGATCCATATTGTGAAAAGGATGCCTCTATTTATAGAATCCAAGGGTTGAATATTGAAGGAAATTGGTGAATGTGGGATAAATTGAGATCCAAAGAGAATGTATCAAGTGTCACAATTTTACTGGATGAGGGTGGAGCACATTTTGGGAAATGTGTGAGTGGAGGATGATGGAAGAGAAGTAAATGTTGTTGGTTGAGAATTTGAAATTCTTGTAAGAGGAATTGAATAAGATTTGAGAGGATGTAAAAGGATTTGAAAGGTTGTAAGAGAATTAAATGCAGATGTAAGAGAATGTGATAGATTTTTGAAATCCTTTGGAGGGAAATTGATTAAGGGGTGGTTGAGAGGAATATTCCTTGGAATATGCCTTGGTGAGGTAAAATAGATGAATTAAATAATTATTTGAAATTATTTTCTTGTGCAACCTGGTCAGTTGACCATGAGTTGATTTAACTTTTGAAGAGTTAAAAGATGGAGGAATTGATCATGATGAGTAGAAAGCTGATTTAGGATTAATTAATCCAGAATTAATTAATTGGAGAGAATTAGGAGATGTGACATTTGATTTGATTGATTTTTAATCAAAAGGCAGGATTAAGAGAGGATTTAATTGATTAATTTGATTTAATTAAATAAGATGAATAATTAGTTAGAAGGAGGATGAGTTAATCAAATAAATTTAATTATTTGATTAATAGCTGAATTTTCTTATTTTAATTAAATAATGTTGATTATTCAATTAATTGATCAATTCTAAGTGATTTTAGAAGAAATGGTGTTAGTTGATCAGAAATAGATGCATAGTATCAATCAAGACATTTTACATGTCTACAGTTACAACCTCAACATGGTTTAAAAGAGGAATTTTTATAAATTGATATCTCAATAATAGGAGGCATTGACTATCTTCTAGCACCATTCTCCAAGAGAAAAATAACTAGAAAATAGTTGCCACAAATTCAAAAACTATAGTCAATGTGGAACATACATGCCCTTGTTTAATTAGGCTATGACTTCCACAAGCTGTAAATGATCCTAGGACTAATCAACCTTGTGCCAAATCTCTTTAAATTTATGTGAAAATCTTTCACCGTGTTTTGCATGAATAGCTTTTTCCTTATGTTTTGGTATAATACTCACTTGATTTTGGCATAAAGATCATGCATTTAGGTGTGAAGATCTATGATATAGATTTCAAGGTGTCTTATTTGGTGTGGAAGTTGTGAACCATTGTGTTGAGTGTGTGCAGAATGGGGAAAAGTCACCCCAATTCTAGGCTGAAATATGTGACCCTAATCTAGAATCGTGGTCACCCATTTGGGCAACCAAAATTTGAAAAACTAACCCTATGCTCTTGGCTATTTACTCCTACAATATATTCATTTTAGATTTTTGATTATTTTTGAAGGTTGCAAATCTTCTAGAGTGGGTTATTGTTCAGAGGAGGCATTCGTTGTTTAAACATTTGGCATTAAGGTGTAAAAATATCTCAATGACTCTTTATTTGGCAGACACATGATCTCCTTAGTCCCCTTGAGTCATTCTATACACCAAGAATTGGTCAACGCCCTCCAACGCTTATAGCATGACACAAAAAATTAGTTTTAAAACTATCCTTACACTGCACAATAACAATTGGACTTGATCACTCCATTTTATTGTTTTAGCGCATCAAATTTTTGTAGTTTTTTGAGTAAGTTGTCTATATTTTTTTTGTTGACTTTTTAGAAAGCCTTGCTTGTTAAAGATAGAAATGAAATCATGTATATTGGTATAGCAGAGATGACTAATTTCATGTAATCCTTCTTCCAACCATTTATCCTTGCAAGAGGTCAGTTTTTGTCCTAGCTTTGCAACTGAAGAATCACATTGCTTACCAAATTTGTGTCCTTCCCCCAATGGGATGCCTAAGTATTTGTATGATAGAAATCCCTTTATGGAGATCATAACTCTCAAAATCTTATTTTATGTCCTTGCATTTGTGAAGAAAATTAATATTTCATATTTCTCCTTGCTAATGTCATGACAAGAGGTTATAGAATAGTTGTCTAGAACCCCTTTTTAGAGTCTTCTCCAACTTTTGTTGTGCCAAATAGGATGGTTTCATCAACAAATTATTGATGTGTTATTATAAGAAAGATACTCATAACTTGGATCCCAACCACTTTATGTTCACTTGCAGACTTTCTTAGGGATCTTTCCAAAGCTTTTTCCATTATTATGAATAAAAATGGAAATAAAGGATCTCCTTTCCTCAAGCCTCTTGAGGCACTGAAAAAATTTTGAATATCCATTTAGGAGCACCAAATATCTTGGACTTGTAAAAAAATTAAATATCCAACTTAGCCCAGTTTTATTAAAACCAAATACCTCCATTACTATAAATAAGAACCTTCAATCCACTCTATCATATGTTTTCTTAATATCTAATTTTAATGGCATGTTTTTCTTCTTCAATTATAGGGAAAATAATGGACACTAATTAATGAAAAATAGAAACCAAAAATTATATCGTCTAACATAGTGAAGATGATATTCTATTATTTTAAAGTGACATAGGAAGGTTAGTATATGAATAATAGCATACAACTTATTGAAGGAAATAAGTTCTATCATGTGGATGTGTGAAACGATGGAAAATGGGTTTAAAGGGAATGAAAAGGGGGCCTCACCCAAATGATAATAGATAGACCTATTTTCCACTATTTCATTAGGAAATGAAAAACCACAAAGAATTGACTAACAACCCTTAGGTGAATCAAGTCAATGTGAGAATCTTCAGATTTCCCTATGCTTTGAGGACAAGGGTCAAGTTCAAATAGCACTTTTGGGAGAAAAACTAAAAGTAGCAAATCCACACTATAATGACAATTCAAAAATGAAACATCAATATGAAACTCAATATTGATAGAAATAGAAAATGGATTGTAGATATGAGAAGTGCAGAAAGGTGCTTACCAGTCACCAAAAGTCACTTTCAGGATCCTCTAATGTTGGTCTGTAGCTTCTAATTTGTCTTGGTTTCATTGTTTAAAATTCAGAAATCAAATCTCTAGGTTAGATTCCATGATTTGACAACTTTTGCAACTTTGACAACTTTTCCAATCTTTCACTTCAAGAGGTCTTCAATTCTTCTTCAACCTAAATCTACAATCACACACACAAGAGGGAAAATTATTTATTTTTTTGTGAATGGGGGTTTACCTTGGTCAAACTCCATTATGGGTAATTAAACCTTGAATTGAAATAAAACAAAGAATGAAAAATGCTTTGTTACCACTCAAAAAACCCTTGAATAAACCTTTGAATGTAGATCTTGGAACGTCTACAACTTTCATGAAATTTCTTCAATGGATGTGGATCTTGATACTTGAAATAATGCTTTGAATGCTTAAACTTGATCTTGAAACCTACATCACAATGTTATCTCCAAAAACATGCATGATGCAAGAAGACTTTGAAATGATGAATGGATCTTGAATGCTGCAATAAATATCTAATAATTTTTCTCTTGAATGCTCCTTATCATCAACTTTTCTATAGGAATTCTCTTATCCAAATGCTAGGTGAAACTTCTATGAAATAACCTTGTATTTACAGGTGGGTGATGTCACAATAGTGGTTTACAATTCCTAAGAGGAACGAATTTTAGTTGAAATCACATATTTTTAGAAAATATAATCATTTAAGCCTTAAAAAGTTCCATTTTAAGGATTCCAATTGAAGAGGGTTTGATCAAATTACCTTAGATCAGACCCCCTTGGATAGAACCTCGCTAGTTTTAAACCATACCTATAAATGCGTATCCTTTACACCTATCAAAATGCTGATAAAAAATAACTTTTGATTTAGCTTTTGGAGGATCAAATGAATTCATTTAAAATTTATTTCAAATGATTATGGTATTCCTCAGAACAAGCTATCCAATGAATATAATTTTAATATGTTTTGGTTTTGTTATGTATTTGTTTTTTAAGTTTTATTAAACATATGTTTTTCATCGAAAATGAATTTCTTTGTTCTTCACATGTGGAAAAATAGAAGATTATCAAAAAAAAAATTTGAAAAATATGAGTGCACCAGATATTGAAGTCCTTGATCCAATAAAAAAAATAAATTTTTTTTGACATATACAAAAAAAGTTACGCGTTATGGTCGCGTTATTGAATTGTAATTTGTTTGACTTTGAAACTTAATTAAGGAAAAAATATTCAATAAAAATCTATCTAACCAAGTGGAAGCACTAGATATCAGAGTTACAAATCTAAATTTGAAAGAATTAGAATTTTATCCTTCATGGAGAAAAATTTATCGTTATACGGTGTGCGTCATTTTTAAAAATGTTGTTTTTTGAAAAAAATCAATTTTAGGTGGAGATGGAAAAAGAAGTGCAATTTGATTCCAAAATTTTGAAAAAATATTTTTAGAATCTACAAACAAAATTTGATGAGACTCTAGTTTGCACCATCTTCAAATTCCTCACGGTTTAGCCGCTATAGGTGCCCAAATGTGAAGATTTAGTTAGAAATAATAATTTCAGTGTCCAGTTTGGCCAAAAATTGTAAACCACTATTATGGGATCACCGAGGTATATATCATTAATTTACCGAAATTCAAATATTACAAGCCAACTATCAAGAATGGATTTAGGGACCTTTAAAATCACCAAAAAAATATTCTAAATATAGGTTCAAAGGCCTGGGGAGGACCCATTTTCCCTTGGGAGAATGGGTCCCAAGTCCCTATTCCTGGAACACACATTGTTGAAGGTAAAGTGTTATATTTTGGCATTAATTATTCTTATGATTCCCCTTTTGAATATGTAATTTATTAGTATTATAAATGAAAAAGAGGGCTTATTACGACATATTTAGGTCCAATTTAATTAAGAGGAAACAAAAATGTGTTGAAATGTAAAGGGATACATTTTTCAACACTATATTATGGAATTATTAAGTCCATTTTAATTAGGAGGTCCCAAAAAAGTATTAAAATGTAAAGGGATACAATTTTACTACATTTAGCCCCCACTTTAGTGAGAGGATGACCTAGCATAAAACTCACACTAAAGTAGACAATCAAGAGAGGACTAGTTTTATAATCATTGGAAAGATAAGATGGCAAAGGTTAAGGAGGATGATCAAGCCCCCAAGATCCAAGATCTCTTGGGAAAACTAACAATGACACAAGGAAACACATGCCTATGTTAAACATATAAATGCAAAAATGACAAGATACTCAATCATATAATGTTAAAGATTAAAAGAAAAAGAAAAAGAAAAAGAAAAGGGGTGGATCAAGCCTTGACTATTTGTCCAACTTGATGTGGATGTAGCCTTAATTTTTTGTCCAAAAATGTTTACAAGTGAAACATGTTGTCCACTATGCAAATAAAAATGCATGCTAACATGGGATAGTGATATCTATTTGACATCCACTAGGGGAGCCCCCAAATTTGGAAAATGAGAGAATCTTATTAGGCTCCCATAGCCATAACAAATTTATACCTTTGATAACTTTGATAAGGCACCACACAATATGAAATGCCATCTTCATAAGGCTTAGAAATTTGTGTTATGTTAAAAAGTTATAAATAAACAAGGCTCCACTACCAAGGAAGGTGTGTTATGCTTGGTGGCCATGAAAAAGGGTTCAAGCTTCACAAAGCTAGCAAGCCACATTATGATAAACACTTATGAACAAAATGTAAATAGGATAAGACATTATCAAAGGGGTTTTTATTAGTTCATGAAAGGTCTCCTCTTAGGGAACATCATGCCTAATGTCTCAAAGAGAGGACATGTCTAGGATAAAAGATTCACAACTTAGGGAATGCAATGCATAGCATCAACACTAAGAGGAATGTCATATGCCAAGAAATCTCACATTATTTAAGGAAATAAAACCCAATGACACCATGAAGAAGAAGAAACATCACAAGAAGTAAGAAGACTGCACTATGAAACATGAGATATAGTAACAAATATTTAAAATGATAATTCCAATGTATGTCCCCACTATAAAGAAATTGGTAAACATAGTGCTATGAGAAATTACTTTAAAGTAGCAAATAATAAATGCTAACAATAACGACGACATGAGATCTTCCATAGAAATACCTATTTCAAGCATATATTTCCAAGTGAAGTTGCACCACGAAAAGGGGTTTCCACCAAATGAAATCCCAAAATCAGACAAGGGATCCACAAATTTGGGGTCAACATATGAATATAGCTTGGAAACATCATCATTCCCAAAATACTCGTAGAACTTGAAGAGTGAAACATAAATAGAAAAATAAAGAAAATATTTTGGGTCAACATCAAAGAGACCTAAATGTCTTGACACCTTACATCATCCCCAGAGGGAAAAAAAAAAAAGACAAAAGAAAAGATAAATGTTTAAGACATTTAGATGAATGTAGATACAAATATACGAATGAACATAAGTACATGCCAAACAAAAAATTACAGGAGGTCACATTACACACTTGCAATCACACAAAGAACATGAAAAAAAATAGAGACAAGACTAGTAAGGCACATGTGATTCTTGACCTATAGTAGGTCAACCACATCCCAATCTTGTTCGTCATATGCAAAAGGAAGATAACTAGACAAAATGAAAATGTCAAATGCCAAACTAGGACAATCACCAATTTCACCACATGTTGAATCACTCATTGTAGGATGAACATCAAAGTTGTTATCATTTAAGCTCATGGAAGAGGAAGATAATAAATTTAACTCATTATGCATTTCCTCATCAATTTTCGTAATTTTATTATCATCATCCAAGTTTATCGCAATAGGTTTCATAATAATATCCATGAAAGGTTCTTCTTGTTGTTGTGTTCAACCTATAGGATTTTCTTGTTTGGACGAAGGTGGAAAATCATCTTGGTATGTTGGAGGTAAGTTTAGATTTAAATTTTATATGTTGTTATTTTCTTCCTTTTCTTGTAACAAACGAGCAATAATATGAAATCTATGCCTACACTCTCTATCATTTTGGTTTCTCTTCATTCATTTTTCAAGTTTTGATTGTGTAGGATCAGGTTTATCAACCATAGGATTATTTTCTTCCCTTAAGGGAGGAATATAAGGGACCATGGGAGGTTGTTCAGCCACATTCTCTTTAGCTTTGTAAACTTTTTTTTATTTTAGAAGGAACAACAGGACTTGATTGGTTATCTTGTGGTATATTATATAAAACATGTGAAGGATTTTCCATGTTTTGGACTTGGTTACTTGGAAGGGATTTTGTTTCAATCATGGTTTTATCAAGGATAGGAGGCTCAATTGTGGGTTGAGGCATATTGCTAAGGGATGGTTTTGATATGTGATTTTCCTTGAAATTTTGATATGATTTAAAAAAGAAGTCCTCAAAAGGCCTAATAGGTTCCATAGGTTTGGGCCAAAAGAAATCCAATGAGAAATTCCCATGACAAGACACTGGATTAAAGCCACTATGATGCATAGTAAAGATCTCATTTCCAAATGGAAAGTTTAAGCATTTATGCACTAATGACAAGATGACTTTCATCGAGCAAAGCCATGGGTGTCCTAACTTCACAGAAAGTTGGTTCGACAATGGGATGATGGATAATGAGACACTTAATTTTTTTTTTTCCAAATTTTAGAGGAAGAGTTATCCAACCTATCATAAGGCAAGAACAACCATTATGCATTTTGATTCATGCTTTTGGTTGTTCATAAGTATCTTGATAAAGCTCCTGCATAAATAAGAATTCTCTAGTGACCACATTCTCTACATATACAAGATCAATTAATATACTATTTATAGGATGTTTATTGTTTCTTCCATGTATGTAAATGTTTTATTATTTCATGTTATGGGAAAGAAATTTCAAGGGGCATTTTTCTCAGGCTCTTACAAAGTTGAACTTGAATGGAGTTGACTAAGGAGTTTATAGGATACTTATCTTTATTTCTTTTGTGATGTTGCATGATGTTACCAAGGATATATGTACCATTTCTATTCCTTGTTTAGTTCTAATAAACTTTCTTATGTTCTCTATCATAGTAACTACATTAGAAGCGATGTGTTTAGAACTCACAAAGTTTTGCAATTTATCTAACTCTTTATCCATTCTTCTTAGGTTCTCTTGAGGGACATTAGAAACCCTTGATTCAACATTAGTCATATAACTTTTTGGTAAGGAGGTCATTAGAAATGAAGTGTCAAGGGAATGGTCCATAGTGGGTTGACTAGTGTCAACACTATGAGTGAAAGAGTTAGAAAACCCAAGATCCACAACAAGTGATGTATTGCAGGATGACATGGTTCTCTCCTTAGGATTCCATGTGCCTTTATGTTCAACATGCACCATCCTAAGTGGGGGATATCATACTGCTTCAATTTTCAAAAGGTGTGTTTAGTTTCCAACAAATTCCTTGTTCAAAATCCTTTATTTTTCAAAACCTATATTCTTCAATAAGGAGCCTTAGTAGAATTTTTCTTTCATCACGGATTCATAAAGTAAGAATCTAAAAAATTTCATTCACGAAGGGAGTACCTTTTTTGATGAGGAAGTCTAAAAAAATTTCCTTGCAAGGGAGTATTCTTCCTTTTGAATTCCTTGATGAAAGAGATATGTTGAAAGGATTCCTTGATACTAGAATCATTCATGAAAAATTTCATCGCATTTCAAAAAGAGCATCCCTTGAGCAGGCCTCTTTTCTTTTGAAGGGTTCCTGATGTACCCCTTTAAAACATTCTTCTTCAATTGTTGACTATATGTATTACTATTTTTCTACCTATGTGGATTTTTTCTATCTAACATGTTTTGTCTATAGAATAACATGTTGCTTTGCAAGATTGAGCACTTGTGAAGCTACTTTTTCAATCGAGCCTGGAGAACTGAGCACCTCAATCTTTCCTTGTAGGACCAAGCACCTAGAAGGCCCTATCAAAATTTGTGGAGCCTTTCACACTTGGCCTCACTTAGGATTGAGCACTTCTGTTGCCTCCTCTATAGGACCGAGTACCTATAGTTCCTTTTGTTCACCTTCATAAATATGAGGGCCTGTCATACATTTTATTCAACTCTCCCCAGGACCGAGTACTTGTGGATCCCTCTTCTCTTCCTATGCATTCAAGTACATGTTTTATTTTTGTCTACTTTATCAATGATTCAGGTATACATTTCTTATATTTTAATCTACTTTATCATACATTCGCTAACACTTATGATCACTAAAGTGGGGAAAAATGTAATGGCATGAATTTTCACCCCTTGCAAATTCCACATTTACGCACCTCCTACCATAGAAAATCAAGTTCAATAATGCAATTCCACGTCATCTATTTGCTTCCCATCCACTTGGCAGTTCTTTTTTGTGTTGGTGGAGGATATTATGTTAGGATGCTAGTGCAACACATAGATGTCTATGTGACATGCTAGCATCCTGATAGGATTCCTAGCTCTAGAATTCATAGAGGCATTACAGTTCTCTATTGGCGATGAAGAGTAATGTCTCTTCTCACTTGACCAACCTTGAATGATTCATTTGCCTCCAATTTCATCTTCAAATGACTATCTCCTTCATTATTGGAAAAATTATTGATTATTCACACACTTGGGACTACTCTCTCTACTCTTTTCACAACATTCTCAAGCATTCTCACCTCCATTGAAGCTGCAAGTTGGCACTTTTTTGGTTTTTTCTCTTCATTGGTGCAACAATGTTGGAATTTGCAAGCTTGCAAGCTCTCTCCTCCTATTTTCCTAGAGTTCTTGTGGTTCAAGGTGATACCACTTCATTTCATTTTCTCTAGAATTTTCATATTGTTTTCGTAGCATATTGTTGTTTAGCATAGTGCTTATTACATTTAATTCAATATCTTTCTTTATCACATTTCTCCTATCACCACTATATTGGCTATCTATGGAGGTGGAAACACCAAAGTGGGGGGCTAACTACGATAGTCCTATATACATAGCCCCAAAAAATTTCCATCTTGTTTTTGTAGGTTTCTCATCATGTGAAGACCTCAAAGATATCAACTCATGGGTAGGGAGGTTCACTTTCCTCATCCTCTTTTGTCAATTAATATATTAGGTCAAGTTAAAGCATTCTTCTTGCTATTCAGTTATTTAGCCTCTTTGTATTTTTGTTACTACATTAAACCACATCTATTATGTTGTTATTAGGTTTCCTTAGCTTTTAGACTGTACTTTACACATTCTATCTATATGGATGCTAGTGCCCCATTGAGATGCCAATGTGTCGCAGTTTAGTTCGTGTCCCATATTGTAGTCCTCTTGTAGTATGTTTCCTAAGTCATAGTTCAAGCTCTAGAAATGCGCCCACTTGAATTCCCGAGACTCTCAGGCTAGTAGTAGGAAAGAGGTAAATCAATTATCCTTGATTTTTACCCCTTTAAACATCAAACCTATCTTAAACAATCCCTTATCTTGAGGTAGATCAAGGTAGACAATTTTTCTAGACCCTCCCATGACCTAGGGTCTTGATAAGTTGGTCCTCCTCTACAAAGAGTAAGAAAATCATAGAAATGGAAATGAAATTCTCCATCTATGATATGGAAATGTGTCTTATTGTTCACACAATTCTAAAATTTAGGTAGTATTTGGTGGGTGGATAATTCATGGTTAAAAGTAGTTAAAATAGCTTGAGCTAGTTAGTCAAATAGATTGATCTAAATAAGCAATAGTAAATTGTCCTGAAAAACTTTGAGAGTATAATTTTCATTTTCATAATATTAAAAGAAAGAAAAATGTTGTTTCTTATTAACATTCCAAAATTTTGAGCCTATGTTCCAAGTCTAATATATCTTTATATTGGAATAGTAAAAGCATATAAGTGTGTACCAAGAATTTGATTACATATGATGTGTTGGAAGGGAAGTTTTTGGATGAAAGGTACAAAGATAGTAATGAAAAATAATTATTTAATGGAGCATTCTAGTTAGTTCCAAAATCAAGGTTAAAAGGAGTTATTTTATGGGTAGTTCATGATAATCCCTTCCTAGGCTAACTTGGGAACTTCGAGACCTACAAATACATATCATAAAATTTCACATTGAAGGGTTTGAAGGATGATGTCCTCAGCCACATAAAATAATGTATCACTTTTCAAATGGGTAAAAAATAAAAGACATTCCTTCAAGGTCTTTTTTAGATCTCACCCATCTGAAAGTAGAGATGATAATGTGTTTCAATGGGTTTTATCATGGTATTTCCTTAGTTCCAAGGTAAGGATTGTATGCGTGTTGTGAAAAGAATAATAAAATATACACATTTATTTATGATTTTTTTATATTTAAGGTAGCACAATTGATTGATATGTTCTTCAAGAAAGTAATACAAATATATGGACTACCCAAGATCATCATTAGTGATAGAGGAAATCAATTCTTGAGGTTTTATAAGATATCTTCCTTTTAGTGGGAAATAATCTCACCCCAAACACTACCTACCACAAAAAATGTATGGCTAGACTAAGATTACAAAAAATGGGTGGATGGATATTTGAAAATTTATATCACTAATAAATAGAAGACTTTGATTAAGATGATGTCGTTGAGGGCCTTATTTAATTATGGAGATCAAGATTTTACTAATTTTACTCTAGTGGATAAATGGGTGTCAACAAATAAAAATTATTATTGTTGGCATATAGTTGTCATTAATGTCAAAAGAGGGATCCAAAATGAGATGGAGGTGATCCGATAAAGGAGATTGTTGGAATTAGTGTAAAATTTTCATCGATGTCAAAGGATTATTAGGGGCAAGATGGAATTGATCATGCAAGGGAGATGTTCGGATGATGATAGATCATTTGTGTGCTCAATGGTGTGCCTGAATGACATAGAGTCCAGGGGAAATTGTGAGAGTAGTGGACTTGATTCTAGAAGCATGTGGAGTTGGTTGATGTGAATGTATTGACTAAGGAAGGTTGTTTGATTCTATTGTGCAAGTGTTGAAGATATTGCAGGAGTTGTGGCCTCGAGCCTACCATACATCGCCTGCTGAAGAAAGGTGTTTGGAGCTATTCAATTTTTACTATGCCTCAAATGTTTGGGGAATTGGGCCTCATTCATACCTTTTGTTGAGTCCCTCAGAGTTATGAAAAAAAATATGCTAAGTCCAAAGGTTTTCACACTTTAGATTTCGAGAGTATAGGTTACCCTTGTGTTTGAAAAGAGTAGAATGGAGGATCTTTAAACCCTGAAGTGGTGTCGGGCATCACAAGTCAGAGGTATGGATTGTGTCTTACCAAATGGTGGTAAGCGTATGAAGTATGAAGTAACCATGAACCCTGACCCCTGAAAAAACATTGATGTTCATAGGTTGAGAGGTATGTTTGCACCTCATTGAAAAACATGTTTGTTGGTTTGGCATGGAGATCAAGGGATTCTAGATCTACAACAACTGATAGAAGGATAGGTAGCAGGAGCTTGCTATCCTGCCAAAAGGAACCATTGACTCAGTTTCACCCAATGTGATAGTTAGATTTTGACATGTGGCATGGATGAAAAGGTGGATAACCTATGACATGGTATTTTAGGATAGATAATATTTTGACACATGGAAAAAAATGTTTACATCGGCTGAAGTCTCCATATCAAAGAGAAGGATGAATATCAGTAGGATGAAATGATTGGGCTTTTCGACATGACGATAAGGTAGGACCAAGCGACAATGAAGGATGATGTCAATGAGACAAGTGGAGACAAGTGTTTGGTCCATATATCAAGTCACACAGGTGAAGTTTGGTGTATGATGATTACATCACAGAGACTTGATCATCATATTAGAGTGAGTTGGTTTGAAGTCCCCTCCACCCAAGCAAAAGTATATGATGGGACTCAAGAGAGAAGTGATAAAACTGGATAGTGATGTGTGTAGACAGATGGCGAAGGATGATTGATCAATAGACCAATTGAAATCCTTGTCGTGAATTGCATGGTGATGATGTGGGTTGATGTCTCTTTCTAGTGGTAGTAGAAAGAATGGTAAATATTGATTAGACTGTAAAATATCTCAGCCAAATATGCTAAAGTGTCTTTAATGGTGTTAAGAAAAAGTTGTGAGATGGAGATCATTGAAACCAATTTAAAGATGTTTAATTTGACAGTGATGTTTTAAAGTTCCAAGATCAATGGAGATCTAGAGGATTGTGGTGTGAAGAATAGAGATTGAAAACCCTAATTTAACGATGAAGATCACAAATGGCTAGGTCTATGTAAACAAGAGTTTCAACTGGTAACTGACAATGTAAATGAATTTAATTCATTCAACTACACCTATAACCATTTTCAGTGAAGATTTGATCTAATAAGCGACAACATAGATTGCTAAGATGATGAAGATCAGAGTTAGATTGATTGAACAAAGTATAAAATTCAATGCATATCTAATTCTACAGTTCTACACGATACTATTCATAGAAAATTACATGTGACAAAATTTAATGTTGTGAGGCTCAATGCAGAGGTATTGCATGGAGTAAGATATCTAGTAAACCCTAACAATTGTTTCCATATGAGTTGGATGATGGTTCAAGGCTCGAGATGAACAAGAATCTTGCTAGTGAAGATAGAAAGTGCAGTAAACCCTAATAGAGGATTCTAGATGCTCTGATCTTATGTGAGAATCTTGATAAATTTATTGTAGATCAGTGTTGAAAAGAAAAAAAAAGACAATTAGAAAAGTGTTTGATAGGTTACATCCTCTATATGTGAGTTAAGTGAGAATAGTCTACGGGAGAAGAAAGAGCTAAATAGAGTCATGTATTGCTGAAAATGTAGCAAAGGAAGAGTGATGAGAGCTTTGAGAAGTAGACAAATCATGAATATTCTAAATGAGTAGAACCCAGACAAAAAAATAGATTCAAATCTAGTTTAATAATCAAAGAGTAGGATAGTGAATGTTCTAAGTGCAAAGGGGAGAAAGAAGATAGTGTAGAAAGAGGAGAGTGTAGAGAGGAGAGAATGTTTTGCTAGGATTGTTGCAGTAGTAGAAGAAAGGATTCTTGCAAAGTTTCCAAGCAAGGTATGAGCAGTTATAGATCTGACTTGTAATTAAGAACTAGATTCATAGGAATCATTTATAATATAGTCATTGTAAATCTAATTGTTTAGTGCCATCAGATAATTGAGTTGGTGCTCAAAGTAGGGGATTGGTGTCTCCTTGGAGTTGGTGCTTCCTTAGGGTTGGTTCTCCTAAACGTTGTAACATAAGATTTATTTGTGAATCTAGATTTGAGTAATAGATTCAAGCAACATTTTCCATCGTGGTTTTTCCCATCTTAGGTTTTGCATGTATATTTGGTGTTATGTGATATCTTTTGTGTATGCAAGCTTATCTCTCTACATGTTTAGTAAATCTACATAAAGGGTTCAAAGAATTAATCTACGCAAAGGTTTTGAGAGCTAAGTTTTTAGATCTACTAATTCAAACTCCCTCTTAGGAGATTATTGTCTTCCAACAATTGGTATTAGAGCCCTTGGTTCCCTATGAGAAGTGTAATCAGCTTGGGTATATCCTGGTAAAGTGAAAAAAAAATGGTTATCCAAGAAGGCTTATCTACAAAAGAAGTACCTCCCTTTGATGGATCAAACTATAAGTGTTGGAGCAAAAAAATGAAGACATGTCTAGAATTACTAGGGTCTGATTTGTGGATGTCATTTGAGCAGGGATACAAGGTTCCTGCCACACCTCCAACTACGGAGGCTACAAAGAAGGATTTTCAAGATAATATTAAGGAAAGCTTTTCTATTTCATCAGTTTTTCTGGATCTATGCATGGTGAGATTATGTATTGTGAGACTTAACATGAAGTTTGTAATGAGTTGAAGAGAATGTATATGGGTGATGACCGTAAGGTGTAGGAAAAGATTCAGACATATAGTAATGTGTCTGAAAGTTTGAAACTGAATGAAGATGAGAATAATGTAGATACATTCATAGGAGAAGTAGAAACTAGAAGAGAGACAATAGAAGTATCTACTTTCAGATCCAAGGAGACAAATGAAGAGGAAGCTGATTGCATCTTGATATTAAGAAGAGGCTCTAGAAAATACAGAGGTAAGATACCCCTTAAATTTTTAACTTTGGTGTATTAGGTCTTCTTTCTACTAAAAACACTCATAATAAAAAGGATAACCCTAAGAGATATGGGGAAAATAAAACCATGGATAAGAAGAATCTGCACATTAGAGAAGAAAATAGGTCATTTGGCATGAGTCATAACTCAGATAATGAACGCAAAACTGCCTATGAGAATGCCCCTTTCATGAAATTTGGAATGACCTCTGATGAAGAAGAAAAGGTTGACTTCCAAAGTGAACTCATATTTTCTCTAGATGAGATTAAAAGTCTAAGGACAAAAAATGAAGAAAAAAAATCCATGCATAGAAAGAGACAGAAAGGCTAACTAAAGGTATTGAAGAGTTTGATTAGATGGTTATCATCTTGAATACAAAAGTGGAAAAATCAAAGAGGATAGAATATGTAGTTATATTTGAAGTACAATTCTAATTATAATGAGTGCATGAATCTCGAGGTAGAAATAGTGGCCTAGAGAAAAGATTTAGGAAAACCTAAAGACCAGATTGAGAAAGACCTAAAGTTGAAGGGTGGCTCTAAGATACTTTATGGACTAATTCAATCACAAAAGCCATCCAAACCTAAAGAAAAGTCATCCTTGGGTTTGAAAAGGGAAAGAGTACCTCTACCAATACTTCTACAAGATTATATGATAGATTTAGAGCAGAATAAAGATGTTGCACAAAGAAAGAGAAACTCTACATGAATTGTTCCAATGAAAATACCTTTAGAGATGGAAAAATAGATAAGGATGCTACTGGTAAGATGAAGAAGTTAGATGAGGAAAAGAAGAACACAACATATAAGAAGGTAGAGAAATCAGTCCCTAAAATTTTGAAAAAGAAGCAACATACAAAAGGAACTTATGTAGAAAGATTTAAAAGAATGAGATATGCAAAGAAGTCAAAGAAAAGAAGACCCTCTCATCCTATACAATGAAATATATGATTAGGTACTCCACATACATGGTTACTATTATACTTGTAATCAATTTGGTCATAGGGCTAGAGAGTGTAGGGCTGCACCTAGAAGGAACACAAAATATGTGAATAGAAATTCATTTGCTCTTGAAATGAATATGAATATAATATGCTACAATTATAATAATTTTGGTCACATAGCTAATAGTTGTAGAAAATATTGTGTAATACCAATAGAACGTTATGAAAAGAGAAGGAATATGTCCCCCAAAGTGAACAATGGTTCACATATTCCTAAGAAGAAGCACAAGAAGATGTGGAGAGTGAAAGGTCAGCAGGAAAAACTCAATGTGGCTTCTCCTTCCTTACATCACTAAATATTAGTGGTAGGGCATGAGTCCAAGGGGAGCTTAATTGGTTTCTCATACATCCCTAGAAGTGAAGAGATAGATCAAGTCAGGAAAAATAAGTTTTAAAAATTTATAACTTGATTGTTGTAGGTAAATAGCTATGTTTCTTTCTCTTTGAAATGATTATCAAAGGAGAAGAATATATGTAGTTGAAGTAGAAGGTAGCTATGCAAGTGCTATATTAAGATAAATTATCCTTGACTACAAGGAGAAGAGATATGTTTGACGGGGAGCTATTTTGTAAACTCACTCACAATTACTTTTTGTTAAAATTTGTATAGAGTGGTTCCAATTAGTATTAGACCATTGTGAATAGGTATGTATAGTAGTTTAGTTGGTATAGAGCCCAAATTAAAGCAAGTGATCAAGTATACAAGAAGTCAAGAATGGAGCAATATCTAAGGGGGAGCTACTATAGGTATGAAATTAATGCTATACTTGATACAATACAGTTTAGAATATCAATTGGTACATAGCATAAAGGGAAAACATCTGTAATTGGTATCAAACCTGGCTAGTTCAAAGCATGAAATGGTACTTCAACATTCATCAAATAGTGTTAATTTGTACAAGGATGTTGGAGCATTTGTTGTTTCCATTGGCATTAGAAGTGCACAAGAACAATTGGTATGATAGCATAAAGTGGTATCAGTTGGTATCAATCAAAGGGGGAGATAAAGTCCTTTTTTTCCATTACTATGAAGAGTAGAGGATGTAGTAGCATGGTATCCTAAAGAGACCCTTTTACATTGATGTAAAAAGGGAGAGAGAGTTCTGAAAATGCTTTATTTGAGGAGAGAGCTCAACCCGGAGAAAGTTGTGAAAATGGTCATTAATTGATTTTGAGCATTTTGGTTTTTCCATTACTGACAAAGGGGGAGATTGTTGGCATATAGTTGTCATTAATATCAAAAGAGGGATCAAAAGTGAGATGGATTTGATCCTATAAAGGAGAATCTTGGAATTAATGTAAAAATGTCATTAATTTCAAAGGAGTATTAAAGCCAAGAAAGAATTGATCATGCAAGAGAGATGTTGGCATGATGATAGATCAGTTGTGTGCTCAGTGGTGTGCCTGAATGACATGGAGCTTAGAGGATATTTTGAGAGCAATGGACCTAATTCTAGAAGCATGTGGTGTTGGTTGATGTCAATGGGTTTACTTAGGAAGGATGTTTGATGTTATTGTGCAAGTGTTGAAGAGATTGCAGGAGTTTGGGCCTCGAGCCTACCATATATTGCTTGCTGAAGAAAGGTGTTTGGAGTTAGTAATTTTTAACTATGCCTCAAATGTTTCAAGAATTGGGCCTTGATCATACATTTTACCATGTCCCTTAGAGTTATGAAGAAAAATATGGTAAGTCTAAAGGTTTTCAGACTTTGGACTTTGAGAGTACAAGTTACCCTTGTGTTTCAAAAGAGAAATATGGAGGATATTTGAACCCCAAAGTGGTGTTGGGCATCATGAGTCAGAGGTATGGCTTGTGTCTTATCGAAAGGCACTAAGTGTATGAAGTATGAAGTTACCATGAACCCTGACCCTCAAAAAGGCATCAGTGTTCGTGGGTCGAGAGGGATGTTTGTTCCTTACCAAAAGGAATTTTGGTCAGTTTGGCATGGTGATCAAGGGATTCCTTATTCTTAGAAACTGATAGAAGGATATGTGGTAGTATCCCTCCATCCCACCAAAAGGAAGCATTGACTCAATTTGACCCTGTGGGTTAGCAGGATTTTCACAGATCGAAAGGATGAAAAGGTAGATGACATATGGCATGGTATTTGAGGATGGATAATATTTTTATATCTAGAAAAATTTGTTTGCATTGACCTAAGGCTCCACATCGAAGAGAAGGATGAATATCGGCAGGACGAAATGATTGGTCTCTTCGACATGTTGATAAGGTGGGACCAAATTACAATGAAGAATGACGTTAGCAAGACATGTGGTGACGATTGTCTATTGGATATATCAAGTCACACTGGTGACATTTGGTGTAGAATTATTAAATCAAAGCAACTTCATCATATCGAAGTGAGCTTCTTTTAAGTCCTCTCAACATAAGAAAACTATATGATGGGACTCGACAAAGAAGTGATAAAAGTAGATAGTGATGGGTACAGATAGATGGTGAAGGATGATTGATCGGTATACCAATTCAAATCCTTATTGTGATTAGCATGGTGATGATGTGGGCTCATTTCTCTCGCTAGTGATATCAAAAAGAAAGGTAAATATCGATGAGACCCTAAAATGTCTAAGCCTGATATGTTAAAGTGTCTTCGCTAGTGTAAAGTGATAGTTGTGAGATGGAGATCGAATAAAACCAATTTAAATAGGTTTAGTCTAATAGTGATGTTTTAAATTTTCCAAGATCAATGGAGAGTCAGAGGATTGTGGTGTGAAAAATAGAGATCAACAACCCAAATTCAATGATGAAGATCACAAACAACTAATTCTAAGTAAACAAGGGTTTTGATTGGTAACTAACACTATAAATAAATTTAATTCATTCAAATGTACATGTGACCATTGTCAGTGAAGATTTGGTTTACTAAGTGGTGGCATAGATTGCTAAGAAGATGATCAGATTCAGATTGATTGAACATAGTATAAGATTCAATGCATATTTGATTCTAGGGTATTTTTGGATGTTATTCTTAGCAAATTTCCTTTGAAAAAATTTAATGTTATGAGGTTCAATGCATAGGTATGGCATGGAGTAAGATATCTAGTCAAACTTGAAAAATTATTTCCAGATAAGCTAGATGGTGGTGCAAGGCTTGAGATGAAGAGGAAGCTTGCTGGTGAAGATAGCAATTATGGTAAACCCTAATAGAGGATTCTATACGATTTGATCTTATGTGATAATATTGATGAAGCTATTGTAGATTAGTAGAGAAAAGAAAAAAGAAGACAATTAGAAAAGTGTCTGATAGGTTACATCTGTTGTATGTGAGTTAAGTGAGAATAGTCTGCAAGAGAAGAAAGAGCTGAACAAAGTCATGTATTGCTGAAAAAGTAGCAAAGGGAGAGTGATAAGAGATTAGAGTAGAAAATAGAGCATGAGCATTTTGAATGAGTAGAACCCAAACAAAAATAGAGATTCAGATTTGGGTTAATATTCAAAGAGTAGAATAGTGAATGTTTGAAGTGTAGAGGAGAGAAAGAAGAGAGTGCAAAAGTAAGAGAGTGCAAAGAAGAGAGTATGTGTTGTTGAGATTGCAACAATAGTATAAGAAAGGATACTTAGAAAGTTTCCAAGCATGTTATGAGTAGTTATAGATCAGACTTGTAACAAAGAACTAGAGTCATATGAATCATTTGTAATACACTCATTGTAAACCTAATTGGTTGGTGTCTCAGAGTAGGGGATTGGTGTCTCCTTTGAGTTGGTGCTCCTAAATCAGGGAGTTAATGCTTTCGTAGGGTCTGTGCCCTTAAACATTGTAACAAAAGATTTATTTGTGATGCCAGATTTAACCAGTAGACTCAAGTAACTTTTTTCACTATGGTTTTCCATGTATATCTAGTGTTATGTGATGTCTTGTGTGTATGCATTTTTATCTCTCTACATGTTTAGTAAATCTGCATAAATGATTCAAAGTATTAATCTACACAAAGGTTTTGAGAGCTAATTTTTTAGACCTATTGATTCAGCCCCCCTCTCAAAAGATTGTTGTGGTCTAATAGTTATAAAATAGAACTAAAAAAATAGAATTTACTCAAGTCTAATCCCTAGTAGGACCAAAATTGATAGAAAATTTTATGTAGATTCTTATATATTATTGAGAGAAAATTTAAGATTAGATGCATAGAATTAATGAGATTATATCTAGATAGAAGAAATCTTCTTCTTAGAAAAGTGTGAAAATATCAAACCATGTTTTTATATGCATTACAATTTTTTTAGAAGCTTTGGTAAAGCAGTTTATGAGTTCAAGATCTTGGAGGAAGAAAGATACACTATTTTCATGGATATGTACAGGATCATCATGGAAAAAATAGGCCCTTAAGTGGCAAAAAATTCAAAAAAATCAGAGTTAGGAAACTTGATGTAAAAATTTGAATAAGTTATCTATATTATTTCAAAAATATGTAACAATAGAATATTTAGCAAATTGAATGTAATTTCTAAACTAATATTTTTATTTTTAAAAAAAATCTATTTGGTGAAAATTTGAAATTTAAATGTAGTAGTACTTAAATTTCAGGGAAAAAATAAGTAGGTGTCTATCAGACCACCCTAACCACAATAAAATGATAATATTTTTTTATAAGATTTTAGATATAAGTATATGACTCATGTAGCAATGTGATGCATGTTTTTTTGTAATTTTTTTATAAGTAAATAATTAATTATGATTTTTTTATTACAAGTTTTAAAAAATATAAAAACTTGTATGTCTGACCACCTTAACTTGGTCAAAACTTTATGAAATTCAATTTTTTTTAATCCTATAGTATGTGAAACATAGAATGTGACACATGTTTCAGATTCAAAAAATTTGATATCATTTGAAAGCTATAGATGTTTTTCAATCAGCCTGTCAATCAGGACTTTAGTCGTAATTTAAATAGAAAATGAATAATAATTATTTATTAAATTGAAAGTAAAGAATAATTTATATTGGTGGAAAGATTGGAATATCCTTTAAAAACCCTTTTCATTTCATCAATTTTGGGTAAAAATAAAGTCATCAGCCACATACCCTACACATACCCATCATATCGCCACTTTTTGGCCCATCGTGATCTTGCACATACCCTCATGTGTTTTTCATCAAAATGTGTTAGGAAACCATATAGAATTTTCATATATATTGGATTTGATAGATGAGGATGGAAAAATTATTTTGATTCTCTATTGGATGGTTTCATATGAAAAGGCCCATATATATTTTAATGTTTTAAAATGCAATTGATTGAGAAAAAATAATTTTGATTGGCATAGAATTTTATATGTTCCATGTCTTGCCAATCCATGTTGGCATATATTATGGATGTACTTATGTCTACCCTATTTTTGTATATTGTGTTTTTTCCCTTCTCGAGTAAGGATATATCCATAAGTAGTGAGAATGAAGCCCCCATTATAGTCATCTACAAAGCCACAATGTTAGGAACCACATCTTGTAACATAGGTTTGTTAGTCATTCAAAATTTTCTTATCAAACTCTAGATAGAGAATTGAATTTGAAGGTACATGTATGCCCCCTAACTCCACTTTCTTTATGGAGGTGGAATCAAGGTAGCCACAAAACCACACCAAATTATGTAAGTCATATCATAGTGTATTTCCATGTACCATACCAAATAGTGATAGAAATTTGATGATATCAAGAGTGGAATTATAAATTCAACGTAACAAACAACACAAAAAACAAAGCTCTCTAGCCCCTAGTATGATGATTTCAATAAAATTCCCTTAAAATGAAATAAGCTTTATTTACTATGGTTTAGTATATACAAATGTAAATGAATTTTTTTTACTATCATTTGACATTTACATTTTTGCAAATTACCTTGGTGTAGAATGATCCAAGATGTCAATTAGATGAGCTTACATGACTCCTAGAGTGGATCTCATCCATGAGGAGGTGGCATGAGGCACACTTCAAAACATAATGAGTGGATTATATTCTACTTTTTATTCATTTTATGCATTTATATTACATTTTTATGTATATTTGTAGAATTTTAGGACCTTGTAAATGATCATTGCAAAGCATCCATTGTTGGTGAAAAGTGTCCCACCTTGTCACAAAGTTTCCTTAGATGACTAAAGTGTCCAAGAACCCTCGTCCAAAGTGTCCCATATGTCCAAGTTGGTCGTAAAGAGTCCTAGAGAAACCTTAATGTTATTTAATTGATAAATTTAGGATTTTATTTGATGTATTTTGTTATTTTAGGTTCCTCCTCGAGCCTAACAATATCTCATAGGGAAATTTTTTTTTCCTTCTAGAGTCTCACATGACTTTCAGAGGAATTATCATTTTACAAGACACAAGATTATTTTGGGTATACCTCATGCTACATATGAGGTGGGTATGTGTAGGATCATGATGGGCCAAAAAGTGGGGATATGATGGGTATGTGGCTAACAACTTTTTTTTACCCAAAATTGATGAAACGAAAAGGGTTTTCAAAGGATATTCTCAGATTTCCACCAATATAAATTATGCTTTACTTTTAATTTAATAAATAATTATTATTCATTTTCTATTTGAATTATGATTAAAGTCCTAATTAACAGGCTAATTAAAAAACATCTATAGCTTTCAAATGATATCACATTTTTTGAATCTGAAACATGCATCACATTATATGCTTCACATACTATAGAATTAAAAAAAATGAATTTCATGAAGTTATGACCAAGCTAAGGTGGTCAGGCATACAAGTTTTTATATTTTTTAAAAGTTGTAATAAAAAATTCATAATTAATTATTTACTTGGAAAAAATAACAAAAAAGTATGCATCACATCGAGACATGAGTCTTCTACTTATATCTAAAATATTATAAAAAAATATTATCATTTTATTGTGGTTAGGGTGTTCAAACAGACACCTACTTATTTTTTCCCTGAAATTTAAATACTATTGCATTTAAATTTCAAATTGTCACTAAATAGATTTAAAAAAAAAAAAAAAAACCTAGTAGTTTAGAAACTGCATTCAATTTTCTACAAGTTCTATTCTTACATATTTTTGAAATAATATAGATAACTTATTCAATTTTTTACGTCAGATTGCCTAACTCTGATTTTTCTCAATTTTTTGCCACTTAAGGGCCTATTTATTCCATGATGATCCTACACATACCTAGGTATCATGATGCTATGTTGATGGTGCTAGTAGAGAGGTGGGATGTAGATACATGTACCTTTCACCTTTCTATAGGTGAGATGACCATTACCCTCGAGCACATCCACCACATCTTGTGGTTACCTATCTAGGGTGAGGTTATACACTCAGTGCAGGAGTTGTTAGATGAGGAGATGCAAGATGAAATTCTATATTGTTTATAATGGCCCATTCGATGATTGACCATTATAACTCACATTGAGTTTAGATGCCTACTACATGCACAAACACCATTTCTTTAGTGGATCATGATCATCACTACAACACTTGCACTAGTACCATACAGATGATGAACCAACTTAGATGGTGGACTAGTTCACATTATTTGAGACATCGAGGAGAATAGGACCATCTATGCTTGGTGTCATTGTATGGTGCCTTATTTATACTATGATCTAAGAAAGTTTGTATACCATAAGCTATACAATATAGTGCACTATACACTTTTATAGGTTTGGTACTTTGAGCATATCACGTGTAATAGACACACTAGATTTCCTACCATAGCAGCAATATTATGCTTTGAGGTGAGCATGGAAAGAGGGAGATTTGCTTCATTGGAAAATTAAATTTGATTGATTAGATGAGGGTGATATCTCATGGAGACTATATCTTAGGATACCACAATGAATTGATGATAGACACGAGCTAGTCAGGAGGAAACATGACCAATTATTAGGGAGGCACAATTATAGAGTGAGACCCTTCTACTATGATCATGTCATGCACCACTTTAGACATATTAAAGTACCACTATGGGATTGACCCAGAGACCTATGATCAATACAAAGTGCCCCTAGACCTACAGACACTTGTTGTCTTACTACTAAGGATGTTTACATTAGTGATTTATAGGATAAGGATCATGACATGTCCCCAGTCTTTGTTGCTAACAATGTAGGCACTACATAAGCCTATCACCAGTGGTGGGTTGGAACTATATGAACATCCCATGTCTTTCCCATGCACTACCCTGAAGGCCATGCTCAACCTCTTCCATGTCATAGAGAGGATAGGGATGATGAGTTGGTTGATGGAGATATAGATGATGTTGACACTATGCCTAAAATATATTTGGATGAGGAGGATTACCAGTCAATGAGTGATGATATTAATGAGATAGATGAGGCACAAGCTATCCCTTAGAGGAGACATGCACCTCTTATAAAATTCGCTAGATCACATGTCGTATCCACATAAGAGATTTGTGCTCATGAGAATAGGGCTTAGGCTAGTGATAGTGGGCCATCCTCACTTCCTACATAGAGGGGGACCACTATTGTATGATTATACCTAACTGGTGGACTGGAGATCCTGGTGATGATGATATTTATATTCTCATTATGCTTTTTAACTTTTTGTATATGATTTATATATATTTCATTGAAACAAACAAAAAGAGGTGCACCACAAATGGGATTAACCAAATGGGAAACCTAATTTTTCTTAGTTTTTCAATTAATTATGAGAGGTAAAATGCATAAATAACAATAAAAAATCAATACTAACTACTATAACTGCAAATAGGAAGGTTTTAAGATGCTAAAACCATGTGTACCTTATTGAAAAAGTGTGTTTTAGGGGTCACGAAGGACTCATTCGCCTAGTGGTGAATAAGTCCTTGCTAGGGTTCTAGAAAAGTGATTTCTAGGTTCTATTCTTCAATTTCTGCACTTCCAGCTCCCAAGTGATCAGCTCCAAAAAGTCAAAAATAAATTTTGTAACTTCATTTTTAGGATATTGCAACAAATATGACAACTTTTACACAACTTCGATGACCTTTACAACTTTTATTCTGCACTTGATCTTTAATCTAAAACTTGCAATCACACATCAAGGAAGAAAAAAATTGTTGATTGTTAGGTAAAAGGGGTTTTCCTCAGTCAAACCCCAGTTATGTAATTAAACCTTATCATGAAACAATAAGAAATAAACATGAAAGAATGATATCTTGGATGAAGTCTTAGAATGTAAATCAACAATCAAACATGTAATGACTATGAGGAAAGTAGATATTGATCTTGAATTCAGATGTGGAACAATGCTTGCTTTGGATCTTGAATGCTACATCACAACATATAAGCTCAAGAACATGCATGATACACTATTCCTTTGACATGATTAAATGACCTTTGATTCCTACAATAAAACCTTGATAATTCGCCCTTGAATACCTTTGAAAATTCTCTTGAATGCTCTATAATTCTATTGTGAAAGTACTCTTGATTGCTTCTGAAGATCTAGCATGAAACTATGTGAAATAACCTTATATTTATACTAAACTTAATATTTACTCCCAAAATTCAAATAACACAAGCTAACATCATATCTAAGGTTAGAAATTCCAAAAATCCAACCAAAGAACACCCTAAAAGGGGTGTCCTAAGTTAAGCATGACCCATTCACCACCTTGGGTGAATGGGTCCTAACACAATTAACTAGGACCAATTTTAGGGATTATGAAATATTATGCAAAAAGAGGGTCCTAGGACATAGTGAGGACCCATTTTCTAGGTGGCGAATGGGTCCCAAGTCATTATCCTAGGACTCAAACCTTTCCAAATTAAGTGTTATACAACATTATTAATGAGTGTCAGGCTTTATCCCTTGAAAAATGTAATAAATAAGGCTTGGATTTGAATTTAAGGGGCCAATTAAGCTCTAATTAACCTCAATTAATTATTAAATCCCTATATTAGTGTGAAAGTGTAAAGAAAAACTTTTCAATACCCTAAATAAGGTATAATTAAGTCCATTTGATCATTAATTACTCATTCCCAAACCAAGGGTGAAAAAGGGTTACTTTTTTCTATTCTACATTTAGCCCCCACTTTAGTGAGAGGATGAACTTGCTTCAAAGTCACACTGAAGTTGAAATTCAAGAGGGGTCCAAGTGTACCAATGTGGATGGTATTGGATGACAAAGATCAAGGAGGGTGATCAAGCCCGTAGGATACAAGATCCTACATCAGACTAACATAAGCACAAAGGGACACACAAAAGGTGTATGATATGCAACAACACGACAAGATACAAAAAAATGCAATTTCAAGGGCTAAAAGAAAGAAAAACAAAAACAAAAATTTAAAAATAGAAAGGGGAGATCAAGCCTCAATAGTCTGTCCAATGCAATGTGGACTAGGTCTAAGTTTTTTGTCCAAAAATGCACTCACTCTATGGTAATGAATCTTTAGGCTATCTGTTGAGTAAGTATCCAAAAAGGGTGTCTTAGTGAGAAATTCATGCCGGTATTTACCTGCTCTCACCACATAATGAAAAATTCATTCCCTTTCTTAGGCTTATCATCATACTAATCATACCAAAGCTATGCCTATTATAAGTTAAATAGGGAGCCAAAATATGAAACTTCGAGCTTATGAAAAATCATGCAAGTAGTGGTTTTTGTTCAAAGGGTATTTTCTTAGTTCATGTAAGCTCTCTTCTTAGGGAAAATCATGCCTAACATCTCCAAGAGAGGAAAAATAAAAGAAATATAAAGATCTCTGAGGAAATCAAACCAAATGACACCACCAAGAAATGGATACATCACAGTAATAAAGAAAACCATGCAAAGAAATATGAGTGTCAATGTATGCCCCCACTTTAAAGCAATTGCTAACACCATTGTTGTGAGAAATATGCTTCAAAGTAGAAGGAGACACAAGATCTTATTCAAAAATCCCTATTCCAAGTCACATGTTCCCGAATGAAACTACGTCATGGATAAGGGGTTTCCCCCAAAATGCAACAACAAAAGATAACTTAGTATGTCACATGCAAGCTCACTTAAGGCATGTTGCCCACGTCCCAAGCTTGCTCTTATAGATACAAGGAAAGCAATCAACTAGCAATAAGAGATAACCAACAAGTACCATATGAGGACAAGGCTAACCTAACCCCTTTCCCCCACTTAGTGCAAGACAAGGGTGACCTAAGATGATTGATGAAAACCAGTATCAATTAAAGGAACTAGGTGTTGCAACACAAGGAAGAGCACCACAATCCTTAAGATGTTTAATTTGATTACCCAAAGCCTTACATTCATTACTAGAATTACCATGAACTCTAACATATGCACAAAATGATCTCTTGTTGTACCATTTATTTCGTGTTCTTGGAGAGAGAGATATTAAGCAATCTTGGAGGAGTCTCAACAAGACACTCTCTTGATCAACTGTAGGGGATGTTTCTTTCTTAGCATATGATGTCATACACATAGTAGATAATAAGGAATTAGATGAAGATTGAGATAGAGGTAGTAACTCTATATCTTTCTTGAAATAGTATGGTATACAATTAACTTTTTCTCTATCATTTTTCCCAATATTTTAACTATATCCATGCTTAGAAATGGGTTTGTATCCAATACCACAACATTATTCCAACTCAGATGAGGGGGTTTTATGCTTTGGAGAAGGATTGGCTTCTTCACGAGAACAAAAACTATTTTTAACTTTCTTAACACTATGCATCTTCCTCTCATGAGGGATGTGAGTTGAAGATCCCCCATCACCACCATGGGGTGATGGTTTTCACATGGAACCAAGTTGAGAAAAAGTTTGTTTAGGTGCATATTGTGAGATTTTGTACTCTCCAATAAAAGAGGACATAATTAACCCCAATTTTCACTAAAGCATGTGCCTGAAAATGAATCATTTTTATATAACTCTTTGGACTTTGAGGGTGAGATTTTGGATTCTTCATTGAAATGAGGCATAAAATCTAATGACCCCCAATCATCACTAAAGCTTTTTGTCATATGTGAAATACAATTAGGATTATCATAAAATCAATTATATGTTCTACTTTTGAGGTTGGAATGAAAGTATTAGGGGAATTGGAAGTGTTATCATCATTTTTAACTTGTGATTTGTAACTTTATTCATCTACTTCAAACATTTATATCTTGTTGTTGTACTCAAATTTCATTGCATGATGATGACTAGACAAAACTCCTTTCATACCATGAACCCATGGTCTCCCTAAGAGAAGGTTGTATGAAAGAAGTCTTGGCATGATATGGATAGGGGTAGGAAAAATCACAGGGCCAACCTGGATAGGTAATTTTATCACTCCTAATGGTTTCCTATTAACATTTTCAAAGCCACAAATATTAAAATCATTAAGTTGACTAAGCCTCTTTTCCACTCCAATTTTATTGAGGATATCAATACTACAAACATTAAGACCTTCTCCATTGTCTATAATGGTTCACTTAACTGTAGTTTAATTAATAATCACCTTTATCATTAAGGCCTCATTCTTGTGTTGTATCTTGAAAGTGAGGGTAATTCATGTTAATGGAATGTGATTTCTCACTTTGTCACTTGTATACAATCATTCAATTTCATAGAACATGCATGTTATTCTTTTGAAAAATTTCTTGGAACATCATATGGTTTGTAATTGATGTTTTTGTTAAATCCAATAGGGTGATGTTTATACTATGAAGTTTCCCAACAAAATCAATCTCTTTTCTGCTATGTAAAGGAAAAATACAAGCAATAGGCAATATAGGTTGACGCAATGTCAATGAGGTAGGTATGGTTTATTGTTGTATATTATATGTGTGACCAATGGTATTGTAAGTTAGTTGCTATAAAACATTGTTACCACATATTTTCCTTATAATGTTGAAGGTAACTTCTAGAGGTAATGGTTTAGGTGGTTCTATGATGGGAGGTGACTTAAGAAACTCACTAACTAAAGGAGATCCAATTAGTGTAGTCATAACCTCAATCGAGTAACCTAGATGACCTTCTAGTGAGGGGGGATCTAATGTGAACTTAACATATTCATATTTTTCATCCACCTTAGTGCTTGTAGCATTAGAAGAGGTATAAAAAAAATCTCATGAAATTCAATAATCAGGTCTTCTAACATGAAAATACCTTCATCGCAAGTAGGAGAGGTATCAAGAGATGAACAATTAGGATTGTTATGTTATCTATGTGTGTATCCTCTTGCGTCAAATATTTAGTTGATGATCTAAGGGAGATGAAGTCCTCAAGGGCTTCATCTAACATGTCAAAGTCATCACTAATAAAGGGTTTGACTGACATGCTTTTTGAATAGAACAACTAAGAAGGGTAGTGAATCTATTGTCATAGAATTAATCCTTTAATTCAATCACCAAAACTAATCCTTAATATTTCTTAAATAATTAATTATCAAATGAAAATGCAAAAACTTAAATCCAACACATAAACACAATAACACCAGATTTACCTGGAAAACCCAAAAAGAGAAAAAACATGGTGAGGATTAACTCACACTATAAAGAATATCAAAACTGATTACAAAAGGCTCACTACCTAAAATAAGGAGTCGCTGTTCAGAATAAGGGCTCACTATCCAATAGGGATACAACCCAGAGGGCTCACTAGCACAAAGATACAAAGAAGAAAAATAATACTTGTTATAGAGAGACTAGAATCCCAATGCAACAAAGGATTCCACCACAATTACTCACACACATGCATGAATGATAGAGTTCACCTTCTACTCACTACATCTAGATTCTCATCATTAAGCTTTGCACTGATCTTTGACACTCACAACACACACACTAAATAGAATCATTGTTGCACCAAACTAAACTTTTTCTTTTCTCTTTATCACTCTTCTTTTCTCTTGTTTCTTACTTCACAATTAACTCGCCTTCCATTGATACCATCCTCAACTTTGAAACATATCCAAATTTATCCATCCAAATTCAAACTCAAATTAGGTAAGTGCCAAAAAAATCTAGGGTAGAATAAGGAGGGAAACCCAAAAACTCACTTCATAAGGACCCAAATAGATCCAACATGCTTCATCAATCTTGAAAGTAGTATTTCACACAAGGTCAGCCAAACTAGTGTAAAACACATAGAATTGTTAAGCACAAACCTTCCAAATGCCAAAAATATCTTCAATGGAATTAAGGAAACACAAATCTAGAATCTCAAGTCATAAGACTTCATCAAGGAGGAATTTGGACCAAGAACATTTCTCTTGGAACTCAACCAGAACCATAGAAAAACATAGTTCAGAATTAGTGAACACAACTTCCACTATACAACGAATCAACAACCAAAAATTTGGATATAGCATCTACTAATAGCCATAAAAAACATATCTGAACCTCACAAACCATAGGAGTAAATACAAACCAAAACCTAAAACAACCATTGAACATTTGCAACATATCTTTATTACATTTTTCTCGATAATCCTCAACATATACAGCCAACAACAACTAGTAGATAACCAAATGACCAGTTGACATCAATGAAAAAACCCTAAATATTTCCACAATACCCTCAATCTTTTCATTCTTGCAACAATCTCTCCCTTTGTCATTGATGGAAAAACATGATGTGAAAAACTAGCAAAGAAAACATACTAGCTTTGAATACATTTTTTTATTTCTCCCCCTTAGAGGACAATCTCTTATTTGATTCCTTTCCTTGCACATGCTTCTTCTCCCTTTATTCCTTTCATTTTTCACATGCTTCTTCTCCCCCTTTGACATCAATGGAAAATGAAAAAGAATATTTTCTATTGATATGACCTTTTACAAAATACTCATAATGACAACACTTGATACTACTTGCTCCCCCTAAGAGGTAGCCACCAAAACATCAATCCAAAAGAAAGATAGATCCATAGACCCATCAGACTAATGCATCTGCATATGCATCTAGTTCATGAAAGGAGGGGAAATAACCCCTAACATCTCCCGAAGATACTCAAAAGTATCTTTAGGAATAGCCTTCATGAAAATATCAATAATTTGATCCTTCGTTGGAACATACTCAAGCTTTAATTCATTCTTCATGACTTTCCCTGTTAAGAAATGATACCTGATAGGTATATGCTTCATCCTTGAGTGTATCACTAAATTATTAGAAATTTTAATTGCACTTGTATTATCACAAAAAATAGAAATGGGATCATCATATATCACTATGATGTCATTCAATGTATATTTCATCCATAGAGCTTGTGTACAATAAGATCCAGTAGAAATAGACTGAGTTTCAACAATAGACAAAGAGACTGAATCTTGTTTTTTACTCAACCATGCCACCAATCTGCATCCAAGAAAGAATGCACCACCACTTGCACTCTTTCTATCATCTACACATCCAACCAAATCTACATCTGTATAGGCACTACGTGTAAATTCAGTATCTTTAGGATACCATAACCCATAATCTAGAGTTCCATTCAAATATCATAAAATTCTTTTAACTACAACATCATGTGTTTCCTTAGGATCTTCTTGAAATCTAGCCACACGATAGATAACATGCATTATATCTGGCCTAGTAGTAGTCAAATACAATAGTCCACCAATCATAGATCTATACTTGCTCTAATCAACCTTAGGTGAATTATCATCTTTACCCAATTTGTAACCAGTCACCGTAGGAGTACTTACCAGTTTGGAACCATCCATCCCAAACTTCTTCAACATCTCTCTCACATACTTAGACTGTGATATAAAAATTTCTTTCTCTATTTGATTAATCTGTAGCCCAAGAAAGAAATTCATCTCCCCAAACATAGAAATTTCAAATTCTTTTTGCATCTCTTCCACATTCATCTTTCACATACTTTCATTTCCTCCAAATATAATATCATCAACATACACAATTGTTATCAATATTTTTTCATTTTCAATATTAAAGTACAAATTACTTTCTGTTGTACCTTTGTTAAATCCTTTTTGAATCAAGTACTTGTCTAGCCTTTCATACCAAGCTCTAGGAGCTTGATTCAAGCCATATAAATAATTCTTTAATTTGCACAACATATCTAGTTGATCTATTGACTAAAATATTTCCAGTTGTTCCATGTAGACTTCTTCTTCTAGCGCACCATTCAAAAATGTTGACTTGACATCCATCTGATAGACCTTAAAGTCTTTATAAGCAATAAGTGCCAAGAAAATCCTTATAGATTCCATTCTTGCTACTAGAGAAAAAGTTTCCTAAAAGTCTATGCCTTCTACTTGTAAGTAACCTTTACACACAAGCCTTGATTTGTTTTTGACCACTTCTCCATTCTCATTCAACTCATTTCTAAATACCCACTTTGATCCAATGATATTTTTTTCTTCCAATCTTGGGACCAATTTCCAAGTCTAATTCTTCTCAATCTAGAAAATTTCTTCCTTTATTGCTTCCTTCCAATGTTTATGTTTAGAAGCTTCACTTACTATCTTTGGTTATATCTCAGAGAGTAAAAATAAATTCACTTCAGTAGCAACTTTGCTTCTAGTTAACATACATTTTGTCCTATCTCCAATAATCTAACTTTCTAAATGATTCTTCTATACATATGTAGGTGTCCTAGGGGACATCACCAAAGCATCTTCTTCTCTTTCATTCTTTTCATCTTGCTTCTTTTGCTCATCTTTCCCCTATTCTTCCACAATTTCTTCTATTCTTGCATAATCATGTTCATCAGATACAAATCCATCAATGTCAATAGAATTCTTTATTGTTTCATCAACCTTAATCTTAGATCTCTCTACAATGTTTCTCATTCTTTTATTGGAGTATCTATATTCCTTGATTTTAGTAGAGTATCCAAGGAAAATGTCATCACTTCTTGCTCAAACTTTCCCAAAGTTTCTTCATCTCTTTTGATATAGAATTTTCTTTTGAATACCTTGAAATATTTAATAGTAGGAATTCTTCCATGCCATACATTAGAGTCTATGTAATATTTTCTCTTGCTTGAACTCAATTAAATACATAAACAATAGTATGAATAGCTTATTTCTAGTAAAATTCTAGTAAACTAGCCTTAGTAATCATCGACCTAGAAGCTTCTTGAATTTTTCTATTTTTCCTTTCAACAACTCCATTCTACTAAGGAGTTATTGGAGCAGATAACTGTCTCTTTATTCCATGCACTTCATAAAACATATTAAACTCATGGGAGGTGAGTTCTTGACCTCTGTCATATCTTAAGCATTTTATCTTTAAGTTCACTTCATTTTCAACCATTGCTTTGAATGCCTTGAATGTATCCAATGCATCTATTTTTTCTCTAAGAAATTTAACCCATGTATATCTAGAATAATCATCAATTAAAAGCATATAGTAACTTTCACCAAGTAGGCTTCTCACACTCGTAGGACCATAGAGATTTGTATGAACTAAATCCAGTAGTCTGGTAGTGGAATATTCCTTTGATTTGTAGTGATTTCTTGCTTGCTTTCTAGACTGACAATTCTTGCAAATAACAGTAGCAAGATTTGTAATTCTTAGTAAATCTCTCATGACAGGAACAACATTGATCCTTTCCAGGTTATCAAAGTTCATGCAACACATTCTCCTATGCCATAACTAGCTACCATTAATCTGAATCATAAAGCATCACCCATTAGCATCCTTAAGTTGATAGATATTCCCTTCAGATTTATTTCTTGTAGCAATAAATATTTCAAATCCTTTCTAGATCTCACATTTCTCATCCTTAAACACAAGATCATATCCTTTTTTTCACAAATGACCAATGCTCAACATATTATGTCTTAAACCCTTAACATATTCTCCTATGCCATAACTAGCTGTCAGTATGATGCTTGCCATCAAAACTTACTAAACCTATCCCACAAATTTTAGCACTAGGATCATCTCCAAACATAAACATGCCACCATCATATTGTTCAAGCTTAAATTTTTTTCTTTTATCACTAGTCATGTGATGTGAATAACCACTATCAAATACGAAATAATTTTTGTCTTGTTTAGTATGTAGGGCAGAGATAACCATACCTTCATTTTTCTCCTTCTCTAGAGGGCTTTCCTTTACTTGTTTTTTAGAATTAGTAGTAGGTTCATCCTTAATCACCAAGAACAAGAATTCATTTCCATTAGGATCTTCATATTTTGAATCCTCATTAGATATACTATCATTCACATTCACATAGTAAGCTCTACTAATCTACTTTCCTTTATTTTCCTTCCCATATCTTTGTTTATTCCTTTTAGCTCTTTTCAGACAATTTGTAGCATAATGACCTATCTCTCAACAACTAAATCATTTAGAGTGCAACATACCTTCATACTTACTGGATCCTTTCCTCATTCTTCTTACAAAGTTAGTTTCTATTTCATCAAATTTCTCTTCATCTGGATCTTCAACTTTTTTAGCTTTAAAAGTAGTCTTTGATTTTCTTCCATTCCTTAGACTCAACTTCCTTATCTCATAAGATGTCAAAAATTTGAACAAAATATCAAATTAGTATAGGCCTTATAGTCTATAGTTTTTTCAACAACACTTACTTTCTCAATATAAGCATCAGGAAGAGTTATGAGAATCTTCTTTACAATCCTAGTTTCATCTATAGTAGCACCAAGTCCTTGCATTCCGGCTACTATCTCATCAAATCTTTGTACATAAGATTTAACATTTTCATCTTCAAACATGTGTAGAAGGTCAAACTATGTCTCCAAATTCTATAATCTCACTTAACTCTTTCATCACCATCATGTGCTCTTTCCAAAGCATCCCATAATTCCTTAACTGTCTTCAAATTCTAATCCTTAATCAACTCAGAATGCACCAAACTATTCTTCAAGATGTATTTAACCTTTTTGTTCACTTCATGTGTTTTGATTTCTTCAGGTGTACTCAGACCATTAGTAGGAGGAGTGCAAGGATTCTTGTAAGCTTTCTCCACAACATATCTGCAATACTTAAGATATTCCTCCAATATTTCTCATATACCATAATTAGTTACATCAAACCTTGGATAGGGTATGTACATGATCATCATGGACAAAACAAGCCCTTAGGTTGCAAAAAATTTAGAAAAATCAGAGTGAGGAAACTTGATGTAAAAATTTGAATAAGTTACATATATTATTTCAAAAATATGTAAGGATATAATCTGTAGAAAATTGAATGTACATAGTTTCTAAACTACTAGGTTTTTTTAAGTAAAAGAAAAATCTATTTGGTGAAAATTTGAAATCTCAATGCAGTAGTACTTAAATTTCAGGGAAAAATAAGTAGGCGTCTGTCTGACCACCCTAACCACAATAAAATGATAATATTTTTTTATAAGATTTTAGATATAAGTAGAGGATTCATGTCCCGATGTGATGCATATTTATTTTTATTTTTTTCCAAGTAAATAATTAATTATGATTTTTTTATTACAAATTTTAAAAAATATAAAAAAATCGTATGTCTGACCACTTTAACTTGGTCAAAACTTCATGAAATTATTTTTTTCTTGTTTTAATCCTGTATTATGTGAAGCATAGAATGTGACGCATGTTTTGGATTCAAAAAATGTGATATCGTTTGAAATCTATAGATGTTTTTCAATCAGCCAATCAATCAGGACTTTAGTTGTAATTCAAATAGAAAATGAATAATAATTACTTATAAAATTAAAAGTAAAGCATAATTTATATTGGTGGAAATCTGAGAATCTCCTTTAGAAACCCTTTTTGTTTCATCAATTTTGGATAAAAAAAAGGTCGTCAGCCACATACCCATCATATTGGCATTTTTTGGCCCATCATGATCCTACACATGCCCGATAATCATAAACTTTTTTTCCAACCATCCTAGACCTTCCTCAAGAAGATAATCTCTTCACCAAGGAGCCTTGCTCTGATACCAATTGTTGAATAGGACAACTGAAAGGGGGGCTAAATCAGTTGTCACAAAATTATTCCTTTAATTCAATCACCAAAACTAATCCTTAATATTTCTTAAATGACTAATCCTCAAATGCCATTGCAGAAACTTAAATCCAACACATAAACACAATAACACAAAATTTACACTGAAAACCCAATAAAGTAAAAACCATGGTGAGGATTAACTCACACTATACAGAATATCAAAATCGATTAAATAAGATTCACTTCCTAAAATAAGGACTCACTGTCCAATAGGGCTACAACCTGGAGGGCTCACTTCCATAGAGATACAAAGAATACTTGTTACAGAGAGACTACAATCCTAATGGGTATGTGCAGGATCATGATGGGCCAAAAAGTAGCAATATGATGGGTATGTGGCTGACGACTATTTTTTTACCCAAAATTGATGAAATGAAAATGGTTTTTAAAGGAGATTCCAAAATTTCCACTGATATAAATTATGCCTTACTTTGAATTTAATAAGTAATTATTATTCATTTTCTATTCAAATTATGACTAAAGTCTTGATTGATAGGATGATTGAAAAACATCTATAGCTTTCAAAACAATATCAAATTTTTGAATCCAAAACATGCATCACATTCTATGCTTCCATATACTATAGGATGTAAAAAAAAGAAAAAATTAGTTTCATGAAGTTTTGACCAAGTTAAGGTGGTCAAACATACAAGTTTTTATATTTTTTTAAAAGTTGTAATAAAAAATTCATAATTAATTATTTACTTGGAAAAAAATTATAAAAAAATATGTATCACATCGAGGCATGAGTCCTCTACTTATATGTAAAATCTTATAAAAATATATTATCATTTTATTGTGGTTAGGGTGGTCAAACAAACACCTACTCCTCTTATTTTTTCCCTCAAATTCAAGTACCATCAGATTGAAATTTAAATTTTTCACCAAATAGATTTTTTTCTTTCTTAAAAAAACCTAGTAGTTTACAAACTACATTCAATTTGCTACAAATTCTATTCTTGCATATTTTTTAAAAAATATACATAACTTATTTAAATTTTTACATCAAGTTGCCTAACTTTGATTTTTTTGCCACTTAAAGGCCTATTTTTTCCATGATGATCCTGCACATACCCTAATGCAACAAAGGATTCCAACATAATTACTCACACACATGCATGAATGATAAATTTCACCTTTTGCTCACTGCATCTAGAGACTCAACATTAAGCTTTGCACTAATCTTCCATTCTCACAAAACACACACTTACTGAATAGAATAAATGTCGCACCAAAGTACATTTTATCTTCTCTCTTTATCACTCTTCTTTTTTTCTCTTGTCTCTTACTTCACAATTAACTCATCTTGCATTTATACCATATTCAACTTTGAAACATATCTAAAGTTTTACATCCAAATTTAAATTGAAATTTAATTGGTGCCAAAAAATTCTAGGGTGGAATTAGAATGAGGGTGACCCAAACACATTTTTTATAAGGACCAAAATAGATCCAACACACTTCATCAATCTCAAAAGTAGTATTTCACACAGGGTCGAGGCCAAACCAATGTAAAACACATAGAACTTTTAAGCACAAACCTTCCAAATGGAGAAACTATCTTCAACGGAATCAAGGCAACACAACTCTAGAACTGAAAGTCATATGAATTTATCAAGGGCGAATTCATACCAACAATATTTCTCTCAGACCTCAACCAGAATCACTGAAAAACATAGTTCACTACTTGTGAACAAAAATTCCACTAGACAACGAATTAACAACCAAAAATTTGGATATAGAATCTACTAATAACCATAAACAACACGTCTAAATTGCACAACCACCAAAGTAAATTTGGACCAAAACCTGGAGCAACCATTAAACTTCTACAACATATTTTTATTATAGTTTTCCCAATATCTTTGACATATACAACCAACAACAACTGGTAGATAATTAGTTGACCAATTGAAATCAATTTAAAGACCTTCAATCTTTCCACAACACCCTTCAATCTTTTCATTCTTGCAACAATTATTTCTCCATGGTTAACCTTTTTTTTGTTTGATTCTTTTGATGTTTTTGGTTTTTCTGTTCTTTTTTTTTTCTAATGACTGTAAAATCTAAACTAACCTTTCTAATGATGCTAGAAATGAAAGAAAAGTACAAAATCTACACTAATTTTAACTAAAATGTTCATGAAATTTTTTTCCACAATGTTGCAAAATCTATCTAAATGAACAATAAATTGAATGCATAAACAAAGTTTTTTAGGATTTTTTTTCTTAGATCTGAACATAGTAATAGAAATGTAAACTAGAGACTAAAATGCACCCAAAATTTTTCCTAAAATGTTTGTATATGGAATAATTCACCATTGGGCGAATGGGTCCCAAATCAGGGTTTTAAAAAGATGAAAAATACATTGTTTTAAGTTGTTTTACATGTTCTATGTGCTTGGTTTCAAACTATAACTTTAGTGGAAATATTTTTGAAATTTTAAGTCTAAATGCAAGTGAAATGAAGGACAAATGATGACCTATATGACACTTTTTGAAATGCAATTTTGACTCAATTTTTTAATATGAAAAACACTAATATGCAAAAACTATGCAAAATAAAATATGCTAACATGAAATGTAAACTATCTAAGTTATGCAATGCTTCAGAAATGTCTTGATGATTTTGCTACTAAAAATATTTTGCGATGATTTAAAAATGACTACACTAAATGGATGTTTAAAACTAGATGCATAAAACCAAAATTCTTGAAACTTTCTAGACTAGTACTATAGGTTACCAATAGGCCTAGCAAGTGCAAAAAACCAACAAACAGCTCAAAAAATTTAGTTTTTGTATGTCTCCAAGGACTCATTCCTCCAATGGCAAATGGGTACTGGTATGCTTTTCTAAGAAATTTTGAATATAATATTGAAGCTTAGGAGCTGTGAAAACTTTCTACCCTAGTATCCCTAACAAGGACTCATTCACCCTATGGAAAATGGGTCCTAGTACAAGGTTTTGGAATTAATTTTTATAGATTTTTAGGCATTTTTCAATGGTTTTTAGATTCAATTTGTAACAGTAAGTTTCAACTTTATTTTTAGACAAATGTAATGTGGAATGCAAGTTGAAAATGTGACAAAATGATGAATTACTAGACTCAATTTGATATGTAATTTTGTTTTCAATTTTCAAATGAAATTCTATATGATCTAAATGATATACAAGATGACTAATTTTTTGGTACTTTTTAGATTTAAATGATGCAAACAATGCAATTCTAAAACCCTAGATGAGATGCAAACTTGAATGCAAAATAAAACACCCTAAATGAGATCCAATTCAATGAAAATGAATGCAAGATCTAACTTAGGATGAAAAGAAATACTCCTAAAGTCAAAAAATTACAATGCTTAAGAAGTCAGGTTCAAAAAAATGAAACATAGAAAAAGAGATACACCACCAATGAGATTAACCAAATGGGTACACCTAATTTTACTAAGTGTTTCACTCAATTATGAGAGCTATAATGCATAAATCAAAATCAAAATCAATCCTAACTACTATAACAACAAATAGGAAGGTTTTAAGATGCTAAAAGCATGTGTACCTTGTTGAAAAAGTAATGTTTCAATGGTCACTAAGGACTCATTCACCCAGTGTAAAATGGGTCCCTGTTAGGGTTCTAGAAAATATTTTTCTAGGTTCTATTCTTCAATGTCTACACTCCCAGCTTCCAAGTGATTAGCTCCTAAAACTTGGAAATAAATTTTGTAGCTTCAATTTGGTGATCTTGCAACAAATATGACAAATTTGTACAACTTTGAAACTTTGACAATCTTGAAAACTTTTATTCTCCACTTGATCTTTAATTTAAAACTTGCAATCACACATCAAGGAAGAAGAAAAATTGTTGATTGTTAGGGATTACGGGTTTTCCATGGTCAAACCCCGTTTATGTAATTAAACCCTATGATGAAACAATAAGAAATGAACATGTAACATGAAACATGAAAAAATGATACCTTGGATGAAGTATTGGAGCAATTAAGCATGAAATGACTATGAGGAATGTAGATCTTGATCTTAATTTTGGATGTGGAACAATGCTTTCTTTGGATCTTGAATTCTTGATGCAGGAGCATCTAGGTGCAGGGACAATCCTACACAACCAAAAAAATATTTTTTCTTTATGTTTGTTTTTTTCTTTTCTTTTTTTTTTTCAAGAACTATTATTTTAAATCATAAAATCTTCCAACATAGTGAAGTTTAATGTTGGGATTATTGTGATTGGGTATTTATTGTAAAACTATAACTCCATGTAAAATAAAATAAAACTGCATGCTTTTGGAGGATTAGAAGGATGGGTCTTAATGGAATGGAGAGAGTGGGTGTAATGAGGGAAGACCATTTTTGAATGGTCATTTAATTCTCAAGCTAGGAAGATGAAAACCACGTCAAAGAATGGGTAAGAGAGCATTTTGGAAGTTTGATTGGTAGGGTAGAGGAAGAGGGTCATAATTGTGAGACCCAGTCTCAATAAAATGATCATAAATTTATCATACAATAACAAAATTAAGAATTTCAAAATGATCAGGAAAGACGGAATCAAGGTGCACTAAACCCATAAATTGTTGAGAAGATGCAAAAGAATGAGAGACCATTGATGAATAGAAAGTGACATGTTTTAACAACCTTTTGGTGGAGAAAATTGAAGTTGGGAATGTTAGAAATGTTGATTATTTTGAAAGGAGGAGGATGTGATGTCAATTGATATGTGTTACAGGTTCCTTTTGATGTTAAAAAAAATTCAATAATCAGATTTTGGATTCCCTCTAGGTATTTTTAGAGAAAATTAAATTTGTTAGTGTTTGCCTATAGATTGGTGTTGCAAGACTGATGTAGTTTGGCATGTGAGGAAGCTATTGTATATCAATGTTGTTGCATACATTATGGAATGCAATTAAATTTTAATGTGTTGCATTTGTTTTGGTTTTTTGAATTTTTTTTATTGTTGTAGAGATTATGTTGCATTGTGTTTCTGAGCAGTAGTGTTGTGCTTGCATCAAATGGTATCAAAGCCAGTGATCTTGAGTACATAAGCAGAGGGCCAAATGTGAGGTAGCTTATGCCAAGATCTATGAGTGAGGATTAAATTTATTTCAAAGTTCAAAAGGTTTTTGTAGTTGTGTGGATTATTGTAGCAATGGAGAGATGAGAAGACAATAATTTCATAGAAGAAGAGGTTGATCTAGGATTTTAAGATGCCTCCGAGAAGGATGATTCTTAGAAGAATAGAGCAAATGCTAGAAGACTTTGACAATGAAATGAGAAATGAACTAAGAAATATTGTTGTAGGTTTGAGAAGAAATCCAAAGCAAGAGGATGCACATGTTGAAGATGATGAATTTTTAGATGAAGAACCTGAGAGTGAAAATGAGGATCCAATAGATGAAGGAGAAGAAATATTTTTGAGAGAAATAGCCCAGATCAACAAAGGCCATAAAATGGAATTGCCCACTACTATATTCAACTCCATTTTCTGACGAACGTTTTTTGAAATATTGACAAACTATTGTTAGAACACCGATGAACCACTACAATATTTTTTGTCAAAACCTTTTCGTCACTTTCCTGGAAAACCTTGAAATGTCAAACTCACCATGTGACTTCATCGGTACTCGCCATGGTAAAGGTGATCGGGTGCTCGTCAAAATTCTGATGAACCATGTGTCGATCTAACGATGAACATAAGCTAGAAAACAAGCGGGGAAAATCAGCCAAAACATTAGAACATCACCCAAACATCATCGAAATAGCGACAAAAGGGGCATGTCATAATGTCAAAAATTTCATCGGAGCTATAGCAATATCGTAAGTCATTTTTTAAGTTTCGTCGGGCATGTTCGCTGAAATTTTGATGAAACTGTGCAAATTTTTATAAAACACTATTCCATTTGCAAACATGGTAGTCTAGAAAAATGTAATTGGATATTGTAAAGCCAAATTTAACAACCTTTTCCAACATCCTCCCTACCTGTGCCAAAAGGGGAGCTTTGTAATAGGGTATGGACATCCATCAAAACATAAAGGATAGAGGATTTTCATCAATAGTAGTTGCAACTGCCCTGTTAAACATGTATGCAAAATGTCGAAGCATAGACAAGGCACATGAACTATTTGACATAATTCCTCAAATAAATGTCATCTCATGGACTGCAATGATTGCAAGATATGCAAAAAATAGATTTGTTTAAAAGGCTTTAAATTTTTTAAAGAAAATGTAATTGTATGGTGTAAAATTTTCCAAATTCAACAACCTTTGTGAGCATCCTCCCTTCTTGTGCCAAAAGGGGAGCTTTGGAACAAGGTATGGACATCCATCATAACATAATGGAAGGGGGAGTTTTTTCAAATATTATAGTTGCAAATGCTATAGTAGACATGTATTCAAAATGTAGAAGTATAGATAAGGTATATGAACTATTTGATGGAATGGCTCAAAGAGATGTCATCTCTTGGAATGCAATGACTATAGGATATGCTAATGATGTTTCAATAACTTTGGGTGTTTATCTTCTCCTCATAAATTTGTATGCAATTGACATGTGGTTACTTTTTTTATCTCTTATGTGCATAAAAAACTATTTTGCATGTGTGTACTTCAAAACAAAATAACGATAAAATTACCAAGTTTCAAAGTTACTACACAAGGGTTGCAAATGATAATAATAATGGTGGTTGTATTTGAGAACGCATTAGGGAAGAAATTTCCTCTAAAATTTGTTGATAAACCTAAAGATTTTGAAACTATGTATGCATTTATAGAGAAGGTTGAGAATGAATTGAAGTGGGAAACCATTACATGGGAGATCTATTTATTTAGTGGCCATTGGAATGGTGAATTCCCTAATACATGACCTCAAGAATCAATTATAAATAAATAACATATTGAAAAACTATACATTCTCTTTTTTGTAAGAGGATGGGATTTTGGGATAGAAAACTTTTGGGTTCTTTCATATTGTACAACAAAAGAGTGAGTTTTCTTTCTTCATCATATAACGAAAGATATACTATGAAAAATACATAACTGTTGTTGTGATCTAGCTAAAGATGCCCGAATGAGATATAAATATTCCTAATGGCTCTAATTCAGGATTTAATGCATAGTAACATGGCATTCAAACAAAGGAGAAAACAAGGTTTGTTGACCAAATCATTGCAGCCAAATATTTGCAAGTAAACAAAAATGGAGGATGACAAGAATTGGAGTTGATTGCTTCTATCCCAAAATTAATTTCTATGAAGCATATAAAGTAGATTACAAAAAATGCACAAAACACATAAAGAGTGTGTATTAAGCACTTGAGTTACCCCCTTGTTGCATATCCTATTATGAATTCCCTAAAGTACTTGGATCTTATACAATTTTATGTGCATCTTCAATTATTATAAGTCACAAATAAATTCTTTAGTAACTCATCAAAAAAAAATTCTACCTTTGTTTGTACTTTAGAAATGATAAGTTTTCCAAAAAAATAAATGATCTACATACCTATAATCTCACGATGCTACTTATTTGTTCACGGTCCAAAGATTGGAAGACAATATACTCATCAATATGATTTATGAACTCGACTCAAGAGGTGACATGTGCTACTTCAATATAAAATAAGAATCCCAAAGCTTGATTACCCTTGTTGAACCACTTAACTTTAGCACTTTCATCTGTACATTTTTTCTACCCCATTGTAACTCTATATAACCTCTTGTTCTTTAATATTAGTTGAACCTTAGTTTCCCATTGATGGCAGTTAAATGAAATTAGAAGAGGAACTAGAACATTTGAATCCATGCTTATTGATTGTTGCAATGAATTTAGAAGTCCATAAAAGAAAACATCGGAGGAAGAAGTACACAACACAAGGCTATCAATAAGATAGTCAACTATCCTATTGTAGCGAACCAATTAGGCCTCTTGGAGCAACGTTGTTTTGGTCCATTTTTGTTTTTCTATTCACTATCATGAAGGAAGTTTTTGAGGCTTTGTAGGGGCATATAATTCCTATCTAAGTTTAGTTGTTTGGGTCTGATATAGGCTTGTGTGTGGATTCTATTTTGACTATCCTACCAGGCAGGCTACAAGGGTTAAAAGGGTAAAGAGGCCTAAATTTTAGAGCAATGATAAAATGGAGTTTCTAAGTAAAAATTAGGGTGTTAAGTTTTGGTTTGGTCCTATTTGACATGATCTAAGTGATTACAAACCCTCTTGGTTGTGAGAGTACAAGAACCCTAGGTGAGTTGGGTCTTTTCCTTGAAGGAATAGTGGATTGGAAAGGTCCACTTAAAGAGTATTTGAGAGAGTTGTGCTAAGTTGGTGGTTTGATCATCTAGTTGATCATCTAAAGAAGCTTCCCCTACTCACTCTCAATCACTTATTCCTACATAGTTCACAATCCTTGGTCTGTCAATCACTTAATGTATTATTTCCATCTCACAAAACAAGAATCTTCTATCATGAACAAGGTTGTAGTATGAAAGCCTATAGCATACTCTGGGATCTACTCATTTCCTATCAAATTTCCCCATAATAACCCTTGTTATTTTTGTGATGGACATAATCTAATGCATTATTCTTCAATTGTGACAAAACCTTTATGGAGTTACCCTCTCAAATGACACATGAATGGAAAAATTTGAGAGGAAGACAGTAAGTTGAATGAATGTAAGTAGAGAAATTTTTTGCATACTTGCAGATGATACAAAATGGGGTATTCATACAAAGAAATACCAACAAACTAAACTCAAAACATTGGAATGGAAACAACTTGAAATTATGATGTAGAGCATGGATTCAATTTACTCAACTGGAGGCACATTTCACAATAATTGGTTATTCATGTAAAACATTTGTACGAGGTTCAAATAGTAAAGATATTGATGAAAGATAGAGGAATTAAAAAGATATTTGGATGTAGTTGGATTGACCTTCTTTTTGTTTCGAGAATAGTTTAATATTCTCTACTTAATAGGGCTAACCACGTGACATTGGATGTTCATTTCTTACCCTGCTCACATCACTCTCAATTCCCCATACCCGATCATATTAAATTAATCATTCATTCATCCATTATTAACATATAATATTCATTCATTAACATATAACATTCATTTATTCAGTTTTTACATATTATCAAGAAAGCTAAAAAAAGCTGAAGTGGAGTTTCATTTTCTAAATCATCTATCCCCCCTTCAGTTGTTCTACCCTCTAATTGTGATCTTAATGTATGCCTAGTCATGTACTAATCACGATGTGGAGGCCGCTTCAAGGGGGGGTCTACTGCAATAACAAAGAAATGTTAAATTGATATGTTTTTTTATTATTGTTACATGTATTTTATTAATTAAAAGAATATTAGAGTGGTGCTATTTACCTAATGGGGCCAAATCATGTTCCTGATCTTGTCATATAGCCTCATGCTCAACATGTTGAACACCCTCTAAATCCTGATCTAGAGTTTAAATATGAAAGGTTGCATTAGTGAATACACCAATTGCAATTAAATATGTTTAAAAGAATATTAGAGTGGTCCTCTTTACCTGATGGGCCCACATTATGTTCCTGATCTTCTCTAGCCTAATCATGCTCAACATGTTGATCACTCTCTACATGCTCTAAAGTTGAAACATGAAAGGCTACATTAATTAATACACCAATTGCAATTAAAGATGTTTAATTGTATTAATCCATATTGTGTTTTGTAGAGCACATGAATACATCTAGTACCAGGATGCACACCATGACCTTCATCTGTAGGTTGTACTCCACCCTAACTAGGCTACATTCCAATGTTAGGTACATTATTATCATTGTTTGTTTGTTTAAAAAAAATAGGCACATAATTACTTTATGGTGGAAATTAATATTGAATAGATTGCACAAGTATTCAATTTTAAATAAACTTTATAGAGTTTATTTACCTGCATGTCAGATGTAGTGGAATATTTTGTTTTCCCAGTCAAGAATCTTAGGCATTTAGCCACAATTTCATAGCCATGCTGGAAGGAAATATTCATTTCCTCTTCTATGGGCACTCTGTTGAATTTAGAGCCCTACATTTTTGCATAAGATCATGAATTTTTCTTCTATGGTGTGATAAAACCAAAATTGTTTGCAATTTATTATTTAGATGCAATATTTCATTTATTGATACTTACAATTCTTGCGACTAATTTTATATAACCACCAAAGGCAAGTTTGTGTTGCCCATATTTTTCTAGTCTTTCCTTTGTTGACTTCGATGTGTCGGGTAGCCTATGAAAATTTTGAAATACGTTAGATTATGTAAAAAGAAAGAGTAATCAGTATATAATTACATTGTTGATAGTATCACATACCTTCCTTGGTTTGGTGGTGTCTTTCCTTTTTTCTTTTCAGCCTTGTCCTTTCCATCTGACACTAGGTCCATCCACTCCCTCTCTGGAATCATGGGGGAATGCTCATACTTTTTGTTCTTCTCTAAATGTGACCTATATTGGTCCCTCACATACTTTAGATATGTACAAGCTTTCTTAAGGACCTTCATTCAGTTGAATGTTTTATCACTGAACAACACAACTAAATGGTTAATGAGCTCATCCTTTAAATCTTGATTTTAGGCATTCCACCATGTATGTATGGTGGGCCTGAAGAGCTCCAATGTTATATCACCTAGATGTTTATAAAAAATATAATTTCCTACAAAATGATCATGAGATCAATGTCCCGCTATGATAAAATTGAATATTAAAAAAACATTACTAAAATGAAACCAATAGACTTATGAAAAAAAACATAATAATAAAATGGTATATTGGAGTCATTAATTGGAGGTTGGGTAAAATGGTATATAGTACATACCACCCCCATAGTAATTATGTTTGTATCTAAGCGATTCAAATTTTAATCGATTACAACTCTTCCCCTGCAGTTATTGATTTTATCACATATACGAATACACGGTTTCCCTCGTGTGCCTTGAATATGCAATTGGGTTGCTTATTTGTTGACCCAGGTCATGTACTATTTATAAATCCTACAATATTCCCTTATGCTTTTGGCCTTCCATCAATGTACACAGCCACTCCTTTATTTTGATCCTTTTCTTTTAGTTATATATAATTTGTTGACAGTGCATACCTACGCATACTTCGTGTATATCAAACCAGCTGCATCCAATCTTTGTAACTGTAACAGGGTATGACATACTCCATTAATTTAGTAACTTTGTCGTAATAGACCTTTATGTCGTCCATGAAAAATAGGGCAAACCATGTAATGACGATGGTGCTATGCGATATATCCTCTCATTGAAACAAAAATCAGTGTTGATTGGAGGAAGTTCCCTTACCCATTTTTTCCATAGATGTTTGTACCTCAAGGGCACCTCGATGTCACCTATGCTCTCATCATCATAATAACATGACCCCCTTTAGCAAGAAAAATTTCAATGCGTTTACAAAATTTTCTTCTAATCTTTTGACCTCTAGTTGATCTCCCTCTTTTAGAACTACTACATGTCTCGCTTTCCTCTTCTCTTCCTAAATTTCCCTTGCTCGAGGAAGACAGATCTAAAAAATACCTATTTTGTGGTACCTCACTCATAAGGATGTTGGATGAAGCTCTTTCATGGTGATGTGATCCCAAGGTGACATTATGATTAATGTATCATTTCATTGCTGGAACACTAATAGACATAATTCAGGTGCATGTGTGAGGTGGTTCAGCTTGTTTGAAAGCAGTTGTTTTAGGTTTTTAGCTATAGCAGCAAGGCAGTAAACTATTTGACAAAATTCCTCAAAAAAATGTGGCCTCATGGTGATGGAATTCCATCACCATGAGACCCCATTTCTTTGGGGAATTTTTTCAAATAGTTCACTCCCTTGTCTATGTTATTGCTTACTATTATGCTTTGATAGATTTTTACCAAGCATCCATAGCTTGTTCAAAAGCATTTGTTTTAGGAATTTAGCCATAGTAGCAAGGAAGTGAATTGTTTGATAAAATGATTTGGTAGACATGTATGAAAAATATTGTAGCATAGACAAGGTAGTGAACTGTTTGAAAAAATTCCTCAAAGAAATGTGGTCTTGCTGCTGGAGCACCTACACCACAATATCCATTTTTGATTGTTTGAGTACCTATTAGGTTCATGCTAGTTTTTTCAAGTTTATTTTGTCTAAAAAACATCTAATAGACCAATCTTCTATGTATTTAGGGAATTTGTGGGCTAAGGTGGTCAAATGTGTAGAAGAGTACTCTTGAATCGAATGATTGTTAATGTTTCGATAAAGGAAAATTATGTAAAATGTAAATGGAAATGTTGAGGAATAGTCTAAAGGTCATTTTTTGGGTAAATAAGGGTGTCTAAATACTTCTAGGTCTTTAGGACAGTAAATTTGCATGATAACTTAACTGATTAAGCAAAACCTTTGTTAAATGCTAGTGTTTATAGGCTTAATAGGCATTTGATGGTTACAAGGTGGTTATGTGCATTGAAAGGAGTTGATCCTCTTCTAAAATGTGTTAAAACACATCACTCAAACCTGAATGGGGTTCAATAATAGTTTTTGAAAGATTTGATGCTCTTCACAATGCTGAAATTGTGGAATACTAACATTTTTTCTGAGTTTTCAATCTTTTTCTCCTATGTACAGCCCAATATAAGCCTCCCAAGCTTGGAAATTAATGAAATATTATTTTGGAAGGTCTTAACTTTGTTCATTATTTGTTTTTTTTTCCTTTTGTTTTTTTTTATTAAAAGAAAGCTCACTTTCCTTGATTCAGCCTGTACAGACCAACTGGGTCTAAGTTTTACATCAATTTTGTAATGGAGACTTTCCTCCTATTGTGATGACCTGTGGCTTGGAGGAAAGGCTTACAATGTGCTATTTTCCAATTTTCATCAACTCTTTTTAATATTGGCAAGGTGTTTATGGGGCTAGTGATGTTGCTTTATGCTATGAATATGAGGTTTTGGGTTGAAATGGAGGAACCAAAGTGATGATTTTGAGTTTTATTGTGTCTAGAAGCCAAGAGTAGGTTGATTTTGTGTGTGCAGACCCTAATAAACTTTCTCAATGCTTTGGTTGGGCTTGGAAGGCTTTAGAGGGATGATAACTCAAAAACCCTAGGTATTTGGAAAGAAAATGAGGGTTTTGAAGAATGGAGGCTTAGAGGTCGAGTACATATATAAAACCTATGAATTGGGAGTTTTGTGGCATTTTTATGATTTTCCAAGATTTTATGGTGTTTGGAGAAGTTTAAAGAGTAATTTGTTTGTAAAATAGGGCTAATTTTGTAGCCTTTTTGTAGGGCAGTCTGAAGGATCTCCAAGAAATTGTAAAGGAACCCTATATGTTTGGCTTGGGAAAGGTGTTTGGGTCTGAAAGGATGTTATATTGGTGTTGAGATGGTCTTTTAGTGGCCTTCTCTAAAATATAATCCTACTTGATGAGATTTGGAGTCTTTAACCTTGTTGAAGTTAATTGATCCAATGTGGGTGATTGTGATTTCAAGGGTTGATGTTTTAATGAGGTCTGAAAAGTTTGAATCTTCTCCACCTTGAATCTACATCAGGTTTCATGGTGATGGAAAATGCCTCAATGGTGATGGAATGCCATGACAAGCCATATACAAGGTAGTGAACTATTTGAAAAAATGCCTCAAAGAAATGTAGTCTCATGAAGATGGAATGCCATGGAAATCTATAGCCATAGGCATTCATCATGGTATTCCATCACCATGAGACCAAAATTCTTTGAGGCATTTTTCCAAACAGTTCACTACCTTTTCTATGCTATTAATTACTATTATGCTTTGACAATTTTTTTCCAAGCATCCATAGCTTGTTTGAAAGCACCTATTTTAGGATTTTAGCCATAGCATTAAGGTAGTGAATTGTTTGATAAAATGCTTTGTTAGTCACGTATGAAAAATGTCATAGCGTAGCAAGGAAATGGACTATTTGAAAAAAATCCTCAAAGAAATGTGGTCTCATGGTGATGGAAAATGCCTCAATGGTGATGGAATGCCATGACAAGACATATACAAGGCAGTGAACTATTTGAAAAAATGCCTCAAAGAAATGTGGTTTCATGACCACATTTCTTTGAGGCATTTTTTCAAATAGTTCACTGCCTTGTATATGTCTTGTCATGGCATTCCATCAACATTGAGGCATTTTCCATCACCATGAGACCACATTTCTTTGAGGCATTTTTCAAATAGTTCACTACCTTGTATATGCCTTGTCATGGCATTCCATCACCATTGAGGCACTTTTTAAAATAGTTCATTTCCTTTTCTATGCTATTGCTTATTGTTATGCTTAGACAATTTTTTTCCAAGCATCCATAGCTTGTTCGAAAGCACCTGTTTTAGGCTTTTATCCATAGCATTAAGGTAGTGAATTGTTTGATAAAATGCTTTGGTAGTCATGTATGAAAAATGTCATAACATAGCAAGGAAATGAACTGTTTGAAAAAATTCCTTAAAGAAATGTAGTCTCATGAAGATGGAATTCCATGACAATCCATAGCCATAGGCATTTGTCATGACATTCCATCACCATGAGACCACATTCTTTGAGGCATTTTTCCAAACAATTCATTGCCTTGTATATGCTATTGCTATTATGCTTTGATAGATTTTTTCCAATAGCTTGTTCAAAAGCACTTTTTTTAGGCTTTTAGCCCATAGCAGCAAGGAATTCAACTATTTGATAAAATGCTTTGGTAGACATGTGTGAAAATTTCTTTCACTGTTTGTTTTGTTTTGAGTGGTATTTAGTGGTATAATTTAATATATGAGTTCAAGAAGTCTATAAGGGCATTGATTTATCAAAAGACAAGCTTGATATCCAAAGGTTGCATGTAGTTGGTGAGAATGCTAGGATAGAGATTTCTTCTACTACTTACAAACATTAATCTGCCTTTCATCACAACAAATTCTTTTGCTGCAAACATTTAAATGATACTTTGACTTGTTCAAAATTTGAAATTCTTATAAATAATCTAATAGAATGAACAAGGCAGCCCTATAAGGATTGTATGAAAGATGCTAGGGTGACTCCCATAGACTTAGATGAAGTCTTATTAGGGGGAATGACAAGGGTGCCAAAATTTCAACAAGTAGTTGCTGAATTATTTGGCAAGGAGCCAAGCAAAGGTGTACATCCAAAAGTCATAGGAATTTTCATGTGGTTACTAAAGCAGTAGCGGGGACCAAATGAAGTTTTCAAACCTATTGCTTTCCCTAACAAACATATTTAGATACATTGACAAGGCACATGAACCATTTGGAAAAAGGAATTTTTACCATGATTATAGCAATAGGTGTGGAAGATATATGTATTGAAAAGAGAAAAAAATAAACTATAGAGAAATGGAGAATAATTTCTATTCACGTCATGGAAACATTTCTGATCATAATCAAACTCAATGTTGGCTATGGTATAAAAATACCTTGTAATGAATGACAAGCATTGAAAATATTATTGAATTGGGAAAAAATTCACTTGAAGATTATTTCGAATGGGTATTTTGTGTTTTTTAGAGTACTCAAAAGGTGTTGAGTATTAAAATATAGTAGCAAGTAACTTTGTAAGGAGATGAATTTGTGGTGTATGAATCTTCCATGCTCCATGCAATGTCATAACTTGAGAGGCATGCATAAAAGGAAAAAAAATGTGATTTAAGAATGCCAACAATATCAAAATTGCAATACCTAGTGATGAGGCCAAGTATGAAAAGGAAGAAACATGACACCATGGTATAATGTGAATGCACAATGTTGATTCAATCAGATTTTTTAGACAATGTGCACTTACTAAAGTGAAATTAACACCATATAATGGACCACCGGCATTGAAGACAAACCAAATAAAATAAAAAACCCTATAGCACTCTGATTCATAAATTTCAGATGAAATATGCAGACCATTTTGGCGACGGACAAGATGCAGAGGCCTTCATGACAAAACAAATCGTAAAAATTCCAATTTTTGCAGCCAAGCAAGCTCGATCCCTAGGCTTCTCGCAACCTTTCCTCCTGGCGTGTGACTCACTTTTCCAATTGACGAGCTAGGTTTTGATTATGTCAATTAAAATGAAAATTGTGGCACCATATTGTTAAATTTTACATAAGAAATTATATATAATTAACATAATTAATATAATATTAGCTAAATTTATAATATTCATATAATATCATAATATATATTAATATAATATATAATATTATAATTATTATTTAATATAATTAATATAATCATCACTCTATATCTCCCACTATCTATGTCACTCCCTCTCCCCCCTTTCTCTCTCTTCCTCTTCAACCTATCTCTCCCTCTCTCCCCCTCTTCTCCATCTCTCCTCCTCTACCTATAAATATCCATTTCTCTCCCTAATCAACCTCTCATCTATCTCTCACCATCTCTCCCTCCCTTTCCCCCCTATCCATCGACTCTCTATCTCCACCTCTCTTCCTTTCTCTTCCCATATATCTAGATCTCTCTTTCTCTTCCCATATATCTCTATCTCTCTCTTTCTCACCATTCCCCTCTATTTCTCTATATCACCCCTTTTCTATGTCTCTCCCTCTCCCTCTATATATATTGAGATATGTCTCCCTCTCTCCCCTATCTTCTTCTCTCTCTCCCTTTCTACATATCACTTTCCCTAGTCTCCCCCTCTTCTTTCTCCCCCTTTTCTACCTATATATCTCCATCTCTTCTCTCTCCTCTTCAACCTATCTCTCCCTCTCACCCACTCTTCTCTATCTCTCTAATGTCAAGCCTTCTAAAAATAGTGTTTTATTAAACTATAAGAGGATTATTGTCACCACTCTTCATTCCACATGAAATGCCAAATGTAGCAATTTTTTGTTGCTTTTTTCAAGTTTCATTAACCAAGATATTTAGTGGGTTGAATAAAATTGTGTTATGACCCCTAGTCTCTTTAAAATAATTAGACAATACTAGGAAGATCGGGAATGGGAGAAAACTAAACTCCTTCAAAATAGGGGTAGTTGTGGGTTTGTTCATTTTCTTTGTATACTATATACTTATTTTCTCTAGGATAAATAAGTCACTGTAGAAATGAAAGATGTTTGATTATCTACCTAATATTTTTTGTTTTTTTGAAATTATTAGACTATTTAGATCATTTTCTTAGTTGTGTATCTGAACTAATATAGAGTAATATTTTTCATTTTAATTGACTACTACATAATAGTTTATGTGTTGAAAGAATTGTTTCCATTCTTTGGAGTTTTTACATTGGAATACAAATCATATTTAATTTCATGCCAATATACTTCTTTCATAAATCATATTTGTTTAATATCTTAAAAGATGTTAGTTAAATTAGAAAATTTGTTTGAGTTAATTACTAAATCTGATCTAAAAATGTTCAACATTTTAGATATATTCAATTAGATATATATAGTTAAATTGGAGGTGTCATTTGAGTTAATAATTAAATAACATAATAATCAATTAAAGCAAGGGACATAATTTTGGATGTGTTTGAATTTAATATATTACAAATTAAAATAGACATAAATTACCTGAAATAAGTGCTTCATAACCCATCTAATCAAATTATAACCTATAAAATCAAATCATAACCTATCAAAAAGGAAATGGGATTTTTCTAAAGAAAATAACACTTGACCCAATCATAAGTGTATGGCCTTCGCAGGAAGGAGTGATCCACCTTAGCAATTGCAAGTACCCCATCCAAAATTTGCTCACATTACACAAAGCCACAATGTTCCTCCAAGATAAGCCAATAAAATCCAACCTTATGTGTCCTAGTAATCAAATTGGAGATGATCCTAAAAATGACATTGCAAAGGGTGATTGGTCTAAAAAATCTAAACGACTTTACAATTATTTCACTACTACGATCAATGCGTCATCTTTCATGAAATTTCCCAAAACACTATTCATTATGATCATATGGAAATTTCTAGGAGAACTACAATAGTTGTAACATCATGAATTAATTATGTAACCACATAATTCAAATATATTTCTATCAATAAATGAATATCAAATAGATAATACAATCGCATAACTCATACATTTCAATGGCATTGATATTCTTCTTCATCCAACTCTTTTTTTGTATCATCCAATCCATATTTGACATTGTAAGGATTGGTCATATCATCCTCATCGTCATTGATATCAGTTTCGATAATGTCATCATCCACATGAATATCATCTTCATGAACATTAAATCTTACATCATCATGATCTAGTTCCTCCTTTTCGACATCTTTGTTAGGAACATCATCAACCAATTGTTGATCCTGATCATCATGTACATCATCTTCTAGTTCTTTAGTATCTTCTTCATCCACTACATTATACTTTATCGGCCTTCCTCTTGGATCATGTCTAACAACAAATGACCAACTTGATTTACCTAGAACCTCTGAGTAAAATACTTGCTCACATTGGCTTGGAAGAACATAGGGCTTATTTCCAGCTCACTCGATCGACCTTGTATTAACCATGGTAAATCCATTATCATGTTTGAACAATAACAGTTCTCTAGGGATCATTTTCATTCAACTGTAGCATGTACCATAGGATGATGAACATAACTAATTTGAAGGACTTAAAGTCACACTCAAGTATATCATCCAAAATCCCACAGTATCAATTTTCTGAGACTTCTGGATGTATGTCGCTTCCAGATGAAACATTAGTCACCTAAAACACTATAGTTATCCCAGAATCAAAATTTTTCTTTATGTCATACAACTTTTTGATTCAAAATTTATGACCATTGCACCACATAGGCTTGTGATGTTTCACCTGTAATATGTCAAACATAAAAAAATTATTTCAATAACGTTAGTTGATAAACATATTTATTCTTGGCAGAATGTATGCAAAGAAAAAAATCTCAACATATATATACATCAATATAATTGAAAATAATTAAATAATATGGGTGAATAATATATTTATATGTACCTTTTTATCTCTTAAACCATATGCTAAATCAATTTCCCTTTGTGTAACATTGAAATCTCCATTACAATGAGCTTCTTTAACCAATGAAGCCACACCTTCCCATGTTAATGTGCGACCAGATTGTTGACATCGTTCAATCCATACCATCATCCAATCAAGATTGTTTGTGATGTAAAATTGTAGTGTATCCCACACTCAACCAACTGTATCAAAAAAAATAAAAAATTACAAACGACATTAACAAATTCAAAAATTAAAACATTTCAATAGTGTTGTTAACAACCTTGAAATTAGTGTGTTTTATGTTTCATGTGATCATAAAAGATTAAAAAGTTAGTTGTAGAGGTGGTTCTTCGGTAGTTGAGGTGTAAAGGCCTATAAAAGGCATAAATTGATCATTGTAAACCCTCATAGGATGATAACTAAAGAAGGTATAACTATTGTCCTCAAGAGTTTTGTGAGGAAAAACAAGTGAAATGAGAGGTTCAAGCCTAGGTTTCAACAAAATATGTATGAGAGATATGATTTTATGAATTTTTACCAATGTATAGACCTAATGGGTTGTTTTTAAATTGCTTTTGAGGTCTGGGAGGTCATGGAAGTACAAGATTGAATAAACCCTCATGATTTTGGCCTAAAACAAGGGTTTTTGGGTTTGGAAAGAATCTGGTCATACAAGTGGAATATTTTTGTGTATTTGGAGGTTTGGAGGCATAAAAATTCCTTCCTCAAGATTTCATGGGCATATGACAAGTTTAAAGACAAGTTTCTTTGTAAAATAGGCCTAATTAGCCTAATCAACACAACCTAGAAAGGGTGATTTTGGTGATTTGGTTCAAAGTACTTGTACTTTCCCTTTAAGTATGTTTAATAATGCAAAAATGCATGTATAAAACCATCAAGGGTTTTCCTAGTGTTTTGGGAAAGTTTTGAGTTATTGGGAAAAACTAGGTTTGCACTGCTACAAGGATTCAAGGAGTCAAATTGTGAAATTTGACATTTGTCATTTTTTAGGCTGTGAGAGTTGTTTAAATTGTTTAAAGTGGTCATTCTAAAAATTTTGGAATCCTTTTAAAGGTAAGTTGATAGGTTGGTTGAGTTGAGCCTCCCAGGTCTACATCAATTAGTTAATTACCATGGTATACGACATTAATTTATAATTGATGTATATTGAAGATTAATAATTAAATAAGTACAATATACATAAAAACCAAATGTAAAATTTATTATAATTACCTCTCACTTTCCTCAATATACCTTTCCCAATTAGGTACTCTCCTTCAAATTTATTAATGGAGTTGGGATCCCAAATGCGATCTACATGGATCTTTGCTGCAAACTTAGGAAGATATTCAGTAATGTACACCATGGTATAGTATACCATATATCCCTCCACCATAGAACCCTCAATATTTTCTCATTGTCTAACCAAAGCCTTCAAAACTTTGAAGTGCCTCTCAACCATCCACATTGACCTTGTGTGTACAAGTCCACACAATTCAATCTCCTCAACCTGGTGTATGAGGTAGTGTTCTTGTGCATTGAAAAATGTCGAAGGTAGACACTTTTGCATTTCACACATTAGATGAGGAATTTTTCTCTTCCAATAATTTATATCTTATTTATGGATTTCTTTATATGACAACCATCTACAAGTGATTCAAGGCACAAATATATTAACGAGATTTAACAACAATATACAATATATTACATAATAAGTAAAACAAATGGAAATTATAAGATCTATTCAACGAATTGAACAAATATCACTACTTACCTCATGTATTTTCCAAGATCATATATAAATTGCTTGACATTGTTGTCAAAGTTGATTGGGAGAGATAGAGGTAGAACATACTACAACGATAATAAAAAGATCTTTTCATTATTTTTCCAAAAGTAGTAAACATAATACACTGAAAAGTACATGCAGTATACAAATATATATATAATATACCAAAATAATTACCTTAGTGAAGGTATTCCAATCATACGTTTTAATCCCTAACCCAAACTCACCTTTCTTTGTTATGATATTGTTTATGTTCGTAGAAAATCCTATGGGAAATCAATTTTTTCTTATGACTTCTTCTATGACATTGCTTTGCTACTCTATTAATAACCAAGGAAGGATGCTTATATTAATTTGGTCTCCATCACTATTTAATTGAATGAAAATTTTCATTACATGATTGGCTTCCTAAATCTCACTACAAATTTTGAAAAAAAATTATGTCATGCCTTCATCAAATATTTTCCATAGAACTTCTGTTATATTCTTTCCAATATGCATTGTATCGAACAAATGCACAATTTGTAGCTGCTCATAGTAGGGAAACCTACTAAATTGTCTGAGATAACTTTCCATTCCTTGTGGAAGTCAGCCATTAATGCCTTGATGACCTTCGTGAAGCATATAAGTTAAACAAATTAACAATGACAATCATTGTCAATTACAACATGAGCAAACAAAACACAATATAAAAATATAAATTCCAAAAATATCATATATGATAGATAAACAATTTGATTCGATGTAGAACCTTGACAATTAATTCTATTAAATTCTACCTTCCATAGGCGAGGTGTCATTCTTCGTGGTTTTAATGTAGTTTCTTCTTTCCCATTGAAAAGATGTTTTTTAGTAGCTTGATACTTATGATTTTTGTGGAGGAAGTGTCTATACTCATCAAACACCCACTTTCCTAAGCTTGTTGAATGACAAGATTTCATCTTTGGACCACAAATTGGACATGCAAATTTTCTCTTTGTTTGAAGACCTGCAAGATCATATATAATTGGCTTAAATATGTTTATTTTTATAAGTATATATAATGAATAGATTATTTTAAAAAAATGTGTGATATCTACTTCATAAAATTAAATATCATTAAAGTGTAGTTGAACGTTATAACATACCACAAAAATGTGTTAGCCCTGGGGCATCATGAATTGTCCATACGAGCATTGCATTGCATGGAATTGAAATTGTCTTTATCCTATTGGTCTAGAGACATCATACATAGTGATGCCATTCCATAACTTTAGTAACTCATTGATAAGAGGCTCGATATATACATTCATATCTTTAACTTGGTATTTACCTAGTTGAATGAACATAAACATTACATAATTATTATAACCATTTTACTGCAATATATATAAATTAATGTACATGACTATTAAATGAAAAAAATATAAGTCATTATGCAACAAATAAGACAAATGAGATGCTACTATGTTAAAGAAAATTGATGTAAACAAATACTTGGAACAATCATTGCCAACATTATGTGCTCCCTCTTTATTGACATCCATTGAGGAATGTTATTTTTTTATAACAAAAATAGGCCAAACCGAGTAAATAGATCTCAACTCTCCAAATGGATTGACACCGTCCGCTGCCAATGAAAGCATGAGATTACGAGGTTCTTCTTTAAAGTGTGGCCATTTTTTCTCCATGTCATTAAATGCAAAACTATATATAATATGATCATTGGGACATGCATCTATTGCTTGATTCTCCATTCCAATATCTTTCATAATGGGAGATAAATCTCAATATGAGCGAGGTAAAATATTTGATGGTGGTAACAAAAATTCACCAATCAATCTACAACAAAAAATAATTTGTTCATATAAAGAATACTAATGGTACATATTTCATCCTTTATTTACTCATGATGAACTGAAAAGAATTAAAATAGATGAAAAAAGATGACATATATGACATACCTTAACATCCGTGACATCTATATGTTGGATAAACCATTCATAACCTTCAAGTTCACCAACAATAATACAATAGAGAGAAGAGTTGTTTCAAAGCCTTCATAAAGGGGCTCATGTGCCTTCTTAAGTACAGGTAAATCATGAACATCATCAAATTCATCTCATTCATCATGATCAGCTACACCACTAAATGTGAAATGGATCAATGTATTTGTAGCATCATCTTCAATTTTGTTTTCTGGCACATGATCATCTTCTTCCATAGGATCATTAACTTCATCTTCAATATTCACAGCTCCATGTTCCTCCGCTTGCAAAACCACATTCTATGGGGTGTGATAATCCATATCTTGTTCCCTAGGGTGCCCCACCTTTATAATAATGACTGACACAAATAAACCATGATCATGATTAAGTGATTTTTTTTATATTTAGAAATGTTAAAATGATATAAACATTTACAAATTCAATCAATAGAAATACATATAATGAACAACTTACCAATGGATGATAATCATGCCCCTTTTCAATGTGACCATGTTGCCTACAATGTTTCTTAGCTGTTGTGATTAAAAGTCTTCTCATCTTTAAGCCCTTGCAATTATTACAAGGACAATAACATTTCCCATCACACTTTCTTTTCAATCTAGTTCACATTCTAGCAATTGTCTGTTCATTTTGTTCTACACTAATATTATCTAACATGATTTTTCTTTATTAAGCTTGAATATTTAGATCTTATAAAAGTATCAAACTCGAACTCTAATAATTTTGAATTATAGACAAGTAACAAAATCTAATAATTTTGATATTTTACACCAAAAAGATTCAGCATGCAACCACTCCTGCAAAAGAGAAGATAGTCTAAAGTTAATGAATCCAAAAAACACTTTAAAATGCTAATTCCAAAACTTATTAAATTCTGATTTTACTATGATTTCCAACCGTTAGACTCCTAAAATCATAATATTGAACTTGTACAACAAAATATGGAAATGAAATTCTCAAAATGCACAAATCTAAAAATGAAATCTGATGAGATGTTACTTTAAAATATGATTTTCAAACCTAGAAGTACAATTTTGACTTCAAAAATGAATTCTTCAAAATGACAATGACTACCCTCAACCTGGCGATATCTTCTTGATTTTTTTTATTTTTCTAAAGAAAATCGTCCTTAGTTCTCCACAAACTGTCACAAGTAGAGCAAATTCACAAGTAGAGAAAATTCACAAGTATAACAAAACACTGTCGTAATAAATAGGTGAAATCACTTTTATTTATGTCACCCATAATTTGGATTTTTTTTTATTTTCCATGTTTGTCTAATTTTCTGTGAAACGGTTCGTCGAAATTTCAATGAAACCAGGTTCATCAAAATTTTGACAAAAGTCGGGGATAAAATTTAAAAAATTTAAAATTACACATCAAATATCACAAACAACCAATAATACATCGAATTATACATATTTCGTCAGATTTTGCAGTCAAATGAGTTAGTGCCCTAATTTTTTAGGCACACTGAATCCTGAAAAATATAATAGATTGAATTGGAGAGTTGGAAGATTATTTTGAGTTTGATAATATTAGAGACCCATAAGGGTAAGATTGGCCAAAACAAATCTCAAGGGACATTCTGCATTGTGGTGGAAATAGTTACAAAAAGAAAGAGTGGAGAATGGTGACATGAAGATAACACGGTGGAGACATATGGTTGCTAGATTGAAGGAAAAATTTATTCTAGGAGATTATGAGTTGGATTTGTTCAAAAGGCTTCAAAATCATAAAAAAAAAGACATGAGTGTGAAGGAGTATACAAAGGAATTTTACAAGATGGTGATTAGGTCAGGGCATCATGAAATGGATAGAGAGAAGGTGGCTAGATCTATAAATAGACTCAGATTAAATATTCAAAATGAGATGCTCGTATGTTGAAGATTTCTACTATTGAAGAGGCTTACCAGTATTCTTTGAAAGAAAAGGAAAACATAAATAGAAGGTACCAAAAAAATTCAAGAGGAAAGGGGAAGATAGCAACAAAAAGAGGACAACCAAGCAACTACAAAGGGGATGAAACTTTTGAAGAAACAAGCTCAAAATAGAACAAAGGAGCACAAGGAAAAGAGTATTCAACAAGTGGACATGGTAGAAATAGCATAGAGTTCTTGGGAAAGTGTTTCCAATGTGGAGAAATAGGACATCTAAGAGTTTATGAGTGTCTACAAATAGACTAAGAAACTATTAAAAGAAGTGAAAAAAGAAATTGCATGGTGCAAGAAGACAAGGAGAGTATAGCATCACCAGAGGATGTGGTAGAACTAGAGCATGGAGAATCCCTTATGTTCAAGAGAGTATTGATGAATCCAAGCAAAGAGGAGAATGGACCATCTTAGAGAAGGAGTCTCTTCCATACTGTATGTAAATTAGGAGGTAAGTGTTGTAAGATCATTGCAGATAGTGGTAGTACATATAACTTGGTTTATGAAGAGATGTTAGATAAAATAGGATTGAAGAGGATTAAGCATCCAAATCCCTATAAAGTAAGTTGGTTTCAAGAAGATCATGAGTTAGAAGGGAAAGAGCAGTACTTGGTAAATTTTTCGTATTGGTCCTTATAAAGATGAAGTTCTATGTGATATTATGTCCATGAGTTCACATCATGTTTTGTGAGGAAGGCCTTGGAAATTTGATTGGAAGACTATCTATGATTGTAGAGAGAATTTGTACACCATTATAAAAGATGGGTAGAAGTATACTTTGAGTTCATTAAAGCAGAAAGAGAAGAAGGTTAACGACAACAGTCCTATGAATTATTGTAGGTCAAAAAAACTAGAAGAAAAGGTTGCACTAGAGGTTGGAAATAGTTGGAAGAAGGCTTTTGAGAATAGAGATACAAGGGACGTACATAAGAAGAGTAATGATACAAAGATGGATTAGCAGAAATAATTAGTTACTGACATGGTTAAGTCTCACAAATACTATAAATCATATTTACAAAAGAAGGTTAGCAATGAAAATTTACAATGTTCAAGTACAAAACAACAGAAAGGAAAAGTGAAGATGGGACAAGAGGGACTTGCAGAAGTTCATAATGAAATGAAGAAAAAAGAGTGTGAGGGAAAAGAAGACATATGGATCAAGTAAAATCATGGGATTACTATCCCAAACTCATCTAAATGTTCATGAGTTTTCAGCTCATGGAACATTTTAATTTACCTGGTGTGTTTGATGTAGAAGCATCCGGGTGTACGAAGAATCTTGCACAACAAAAAGCATATTTTTTTATGTTTGTGTTTTTATTTGATTTTTTCTTGTAGGAACTATTATTCAAAATCCTCAAATCCTCTGGGATAGTGAATCTTAATGTTGGGATTGTTGTGAGTGGGTATTTATTATAAAATTGTAAATCCATTTTAAAAATAAAATAAAATTGCATAGTTTTGGAGGATTGGAAGGATCGGTTTTAATGGAATGGAAAGAGTGAGTGTAAGGAGGGAAGACCATTCTTGAATGGTCATTTAATTCTCAAGCCAGGAAGAGGAAAACTACATCCAAGAAGAGGTAAGAGATCATTCTAGAAGTTTGTCTAGTAAGGTAGAGGAAGAGGGTCATAATTGTGAGACCCAATCTTGGTAAAACAACCATAACTTTCTCATACTGTAATGGGGCATACTAAACCCATAAATCATTGAAAGATTTAGGGTATGTGAAGGATCATCATGGAAAAAATAGGCCCTTAAGTGGCAAAAAATTAGAAAAATTAGAGTTAGGAAACATGACATAAAAATTTGAATAAGTTATCTATATTATTTCAAAAATAAGTAAGAATAGAATCTATACAAAATTGAATGTAGTTTCTAAACTGCTAGGTTTTTTTAAAGAAAAAAAAACTATTTGGTGACAATTTGAAATTTCAATGGAGTAGTACTTAAATTTCAGAGAAAAAATAAGAAATAGGTGTCTGTCTGACCACCCTAACCATAATAAAATGATAATATTTTTTAATAAACTTTTAGAAATAAGTAGAGGACTCATGTCCCGATGTGATGCATATTTTTTTGTAATTTTTTTCCAAGTAAATAATTAATTATGAATTTTTTATTACAACTTATAAAAAATATAAAAACTCGTATGTCTAACCACTTTAACTAGGTCAAAACTTCATGAAATTATTATTATTATTTTTAATCCTATAGTATATGAAGCATAGAATGTGACACATGTTTTGGATTAAAAAAATGTGATACCATTTGAAAGCTAAAGATGTTTTTCAATCAACCTATCAATCAGGACTTTAGTCATACTTTGAATAGAAAATGAATAATAATTACTTATTAAATTCAAAGTAAAGCATAATTTATATTGGTGGAAAGTTGAGAATCTCCTTTAAAAACCCTTTTCGTTTCATCAATTTTGGGTAAAAAAAAAGTCATCAGCCACATACCCATCATATTGCTACTTTTTGGCCTATCATGATCTTGCACATACCCTTTATAAGAATGAGAGCGTTGATGAACAAAAAGTGACAGGTTTTAAGAAGCTTTTGGTGGAGAAAATTGGTGTTCAAAATGGGAGAAATAGTGATTGTTTTGAAAGGAGGATGTGATGTCAATTGATATGTGTTGTAGGTACCTTTTGATATTAAAACAAAGTCAATAATCATATTTTTGTTTTCCTATAGGTTTTTTGAGAGAAACTGAAATTTGTTTATGTTTTCTTGTAGATTGGTGTTGGAAGATTAAAATAATTTGGCATATGAGGAAGCGATTGTATATCAATGTTGTTGCAGACAATATGGAATGTAATAAAATTTGAATGTGTTGCATTTGTTTTCAGTCTTAATAATTCTTTTATTGCAACAGAGATTATGTTGCATTGTGTTTGTGAGTAGCAGTGTTGTTCTTGCATTAATGCTACATCACAACATAAGCTCAACAACATGCATGTTGTGTTATTCCTTTGACATGATGAAATGACCTTTGATTGGTAAAATAAAACCTTGATAATATTCCCCTGAATTCCTTTGAAAATTCTCTTGAATGCTCTATAGTTCTCTTGTGAAAGTACTCTTGATTGCTTATTAAGATCTTGGTTGAAACTATGTAAAATAACCTTATATATTTACACTAAACTTAATATTTACTCTGAATATTGAAATAACACAAGCTGACATCAGATCTAAGGTTTGAAATTTTTGAAATCCTACCCAAACACACCCTAAAATGGGTGTCATAATTTAAGGAGGACCCAATCGCCACCTTGAGTGAATGGGTCCTAGCACAATTAACTAGGACCAATTTTAGGGATTATGAAATATTATGCAAAAATGGAGTCCTAGGACATAGTAAGGGCCCATTCACCAAGTGGAAAATGGGATAGGTCACTATCCTAGGACTCAAACCTTTCCAAATTAAGTGTTAAGCAACATTATTAATGAGTATCGGGCTTTATACCTCAAAAAATGTAATAAATAAGGCTTGGATTTGAAATTAAAGGGCCAATTAAGCTCTAATTAACCTCAAATAATTAGTAAATCCCTAGATCAGTGTGAAATCATAAATAAACAATTTACAATACCCTAAATAAGGTACAATTAATTCCATTTTATCATTAATTACTTATTCCCAAACTAAGTGCAAAAAAGGGTTACTTTTTTCTACACTACAGTCATTATGTGTACTGATATCTTTTATGATTTCCATTTTGCAAGATCCACACAAGAGTGGTGTGAACTCTATCAACGTGTGACTAAAAATATAGTTCTTTCATTGCACATGGATGATAATATAACCTCAAAGTACGTTACCCCACCTTCCATGGGGAAAATGCATATCTCTTCGAGTCTTTTGTGAGATTGAGGATAGTGTATGAGAGCATGACCAGATGCATTAACCTAGCTATAGGATAACATTCAATATAGTATATGGTGATGGATAAGCTTTGATCCTCTTGATGTCCATTAGATAGTGGGATAGAGTTCACCCTTCGAGCGGAGATCTTGAGGCCGGAGAGAGATATATCTAGGCTACAAACTATGACCCATGATATATTATAGGTTAAATACACCTGATCCATAAAAAATTGAGGCATATTTAACTCATTAAGCATCAATCCTAATAAGATCATTCATTGTAAACAAAGAGAAAGAATCCATTAAACCTAACATTCTAAATCATGAAAGCTTGACAAACCTCTAATCTAAGGCATTGAAACTTATCTAGGTATTGAGGGAGTGGTGTCGCATTTATGTGGAATGGTGACCCTTTCACAACCCCTTGGATAATGGGCTTGTTCCAATTAGTTTTATTGAATAAAACTAATTAAAACATAATTTAAAGCTAAATGAACATGATTTATGCTAAGATGATAGACATACATGTATGCAAATCTACTCTAAATGTATGCAAGCTTCAAAAGATTAAAATCATAATCAACAAATAAGCTAAATGTATGCATCTATGTTATCATGGAATCCATTAATGGAAGCTAAGCTAATATGCAAGTAAATAAAGCTAAAATTATGTTAAATGTGAGTTCATGTGCAAATGATTTTAATAGCATAATTTTTTTGTTAAAAGATGGATCCATTTGTCTCCAAATAGTGCTTTATTTATAGGAAAGCAAATGAAAAATGAAGGGATGAGATTGAAAAATATAATAAATGGTCAAAAAGGAAAGAAGATGGAGGCATGGATCATGGATTCTCATCAAGGGTTGAAAATTCAAGTTGATGTTTAATCAAGAGGTTACATTCATCCAAACAAAAACACTTTCAAAATTTGCACAAGAATTCTTGTGAGTTTGTTATAAGGAAGAATATTCCTTTTTGTCAAATGAGTGAAGAAAGAGAATATTCTTTAGGATATTCTCATGGGTGAGGGAAATAGATATTTACTTAATTAAAACCAAATTTTAATGTGAAAAAAGGGAAGGAATATTCCATGGGAATATTCCTCTTGGAGGAATGTGCAAAGGAGCAATATTGGGCCCAAGATTAGATTTATTAGTAATTTTATAATTAAATAAAGTTTCAATTATGCAAATTAGGGGAATTAGGATATTCATTAAATAATTTATTTATTTAATGGAAAGGGGAAGTGATATGATATTTAATTAAATAACTTAGGGTTATTTAATTAAATAAGAGGACTTTAGGGATTAAATTAAAGAATTTGATTTATTAAATTTAATAGGATGAAATGTTAGCATGAAAGTGGATTAATTAACCTAATTAGGTCAATTGGATTAATAGAGGAAAATGAGGAAAATAATTAAATATCTAGGCTAATTTAATGAATTAAGTGAAGAGAGAATGGGTTTTAAGACAAAATGATGTTAGTTAACAAATGTGATCCATTGAGAAATTTTTAAATGTCTACATTTTTCGCCTCTTTAAAGCAATGAACATGTTGCATTGGTTCAAAGACTAATGTTAATTCTGATGCTGATTTTGATGTTGATGGCAATGCAAAAACAGATATTGATGATCTCTTTGAGACATTCATAGCCAAGCTAATGGGTATGTGCAGGATCATGATGGGCCAAAAAGTGGCAATATGATGGGTATGTGTAGGGTATGAGGCTAGTGACTTTTTTTTACCCAAAATTAATGAAATGAAAAGGGTTTTAAAGTAGATTCTCAGATTTCCACCAATATAAATTATGTTTTACTTAATTTAATAAATAATAATTATTATTTTTCTATTTTAATTACGACTAAATTTTTGATTGATAGGCTGATTGAAAAACATATATAGCTTTCAAATGGTATCACATAATTTGAATCCAAAACATGTGTCACATTCTATACTTTGCTTACTATAGGATTTAAAAAAATTGAATTTCATAAAGTTTTGACCAAGTTAAGGTGGTTAGACATATGAGTTTTTAAATTTTTTAAATTTGTAATAAAAAATTCATAATTAATTATTTACTAGGAAAAAAATTACAAAAAAATATGAATCACATTGGGACATGATTCCTCTACTTATATCTAAAATCTTATAAAAAAATATTATCATTTTATTATGGTTACAGTGGTTAGAAAGACACCTACTTCTTATTTTTTCCCTAAAATTTAAGTACTACTGCATTGAAATTTCAAATTTTCACCAAATAGATTTCATTTATTTTTAAATAAGCCTAGTAGTTTAGAAACAACATTCAATTTGCTACAAATTATATTTTTTTATATTTTTTAAATAATATAGATAACTTATTCAAATTTTTACATCAAGTTGCCTAACTCTGATTTTTTTGAATTTCATTCCCATTTAAGGAATTGTTTTTTCTATGATGATCCCACACATACCCTAATTCTAATTAATCTAATTGATTAATTGATAACATTGTTGACGATTCACAACAATGCAAGGATTGTGTTGAATAATTTGAGGATTTGTAGCGAAAGATATATCCCAATGATGATTGATTTTATAATTTGATCAAGATTTTCTACCAAGGCTAGGAGAAAAGTTCATTAGATGATGAAATATCGATATGATTGAAAGATTGTTGGTTTCCCCCCTTGAGAGATTGAATGAGGAATGAAGTGTTCCAATCGGGATCATGATAGGTGAAAATCAAACTCATGCTTGAGATTCTTGAAATTTCAAGTTGCTTTTGAATCAAAGAGTTGCAACTTTTTAGATTGTTCATTTGAAGATGATATAGATGCCCCATTGTGCCCCAGTGGTAGATTGAATGTTGGTAAAGAGGATGAAAAATAGTTCCTAGAAAGCTTAGATGTTGATGTAGATAGATTTCATGATGTATAGATAGTCATCAACTATGGGTAGCTTTATGTAAATTTTGATGTAGATCACATAGATTTGATGCTTTGATAGAAATGTTAGTAAAGATCGAAGAATAAGAAGATAAGATGGATAGAAGTAGAAGAATGAAAATGAATGAATTTGTACCATTCAATCAGAATATTGATTCAAAAATTCCAACAAGTCCTTGATCCATCGAGACTTTATTCCATATGCTGATGAGGTGGATGTTGATGATGATGATGACGATGATTTTATCCTATCTTGGGATTAGTATTTTTTTTCATTCCTTATTTTTTATATAACACATAGATATGATGCATCAAGGTATTGATAACTAGGATGGCGTTGTATCTAGTCTAATGGACTTTAACTCTGCAAATAGACAAGATAGTTCTTGTTCACACCTTAATATACAAAAACATTGTTGGAATGTAGCTTAGAAGTTTAGAATATATTGGACCAAAACATACACAATAGTAAACAATCTACTCCAAACAACTTCCCTAAACACAACTAAGAAAATATGCATTAAAATCATTTTACAAGAATACCTACTAGTACAAGAAATGAAAGATAATTATCAATGCCCCATTCCTCTCTCTCTAAATCATTGAGATAGACATCATTGAGAGGTCTTGGGAATGGGTCATTGAGATAAATCATAAGAAAGTATCAAAGACAAATAGCCTATATCTCTTGCCAATTTAATTTAGCTAAGGTGATTTTTGATGCTGATGGCCATTGTAGGAAGGATGCATCCGAGGAAATTTTGATTAGGTGTTTTGATTAGGATGAGGTGTTTGATAAGTCATTGATACAAACTTCATTGACTCGTTTACCTATGATCTATACTTTAGATTTTGACACTTAGGTTCTCACTTTAGGACTTGTGATACTTCCTTTCTCTTTGTTTTGCTAAAGGTTGAACGTGACAAGTGATTTATTATTGATGAATATTTATTATGGGTGAAAGAAAAAATGGGATGGATGGTTTTTTATTTTCTTGAATATTTCAATGTTTTTGTTACTTTGAAAATATTTTGAGGTTGTTTTTGGTCTTTTTTGAAATTTTATGTGAATGTTTTGGTTTCCCAATGTTTTTGTGTTTTTCTTATTTTCAATTTTTGGGGATTTTCTGAGATTTTGAATGTTTTGGGGTTTTCCTATGTTTTCAATTGTTTTTGTGTTTTTCTAATTTTTTGAAATGTTTTGGGGTTTTCTAAGATTTTGAATGTTTAAGGATTTTCTAAGCTTCAACCAAGAACCTAACCTAAAAGACTATCCTAGGGGCTTATCAAAGATGAGCCTTTCCTACATTATACACATAGAGACCATGTAGTTCAACTGACTTGACTTATTGATGATGAGAATGAGTAGTTGATTGATTCCCAGTTTATTATGATGGACTCCTTAAGGACTAACCTAGGGTGTCTCAGGGGCATAGCAATGATGGCCTTTCCTATGTTTAAGCTCAAAGACTTGTAGTTCAACATGGTTTTTTTTTCATTTTGTGACCTTTTAGGGATTTTGATGTGTTTTGGATGTTTTGGATTTTTTGCACGATGTTGACAAGTGTATGGATATGGTGATTTCAGTGATCTGTTTTGGGATTTTTTTTTAAAACAAAACTAGGGTTGATTGATCTGATTGATAGATGGATGATGATGACATTATTGAGGATACACAACAATGCAAGTATAGTGTTAAGAAACATGAGAATTGGGAAGGATATCCCAAGATGATGATGGATTGATTGGATAAGATTGATCAAGATTTTGAAGCTTGGTTTGGAATAAAGTTTATTTGAATGATTTGATGTGATGTTGAAGTGAAAGGTAGATTCAACTGATATTGATTTTTTGTATTGATGTTTGATAAAAGATAAAGATTGATTAGAAATATCTTCTCATCAAAATGTTCCATGGGCTAGTGATTTGAATTTTTCTTACAATTGATTTGACCAATTTAATTTTTTATTTGAACATGTTTAGATCATCACATTAGTTATAGGATATAGCTCAAGATTTATTCTTGAAGAAGACGTAAGTATCTACCCCTAACATCTAGCAATGTATGGAATCATATGGGTGGATGCATGGATAAACGAATGGATGGATGGATATGGATTATCTTATGATAGGATAACATGTTTTGATAGAGTATGCCTCTTTGGACAATGCCTATTGGCTCAAATAATGTTGGTTAGGATAGGATCAATGATAGTGACCCATGTCAAGATGTTTACCATAAGCAAGAGTGAAGTGAATGCCAAACCTTTTCCAAGGTAAAGATGAGTTAGATGGGATGAAAATGGATTAGATAATGAAGGCTCCCTAGATTTATTATGGATAAGATGGATGGAATGTTGGATTTATTATGGATGGGATGAGATTCTTCCACATGAAATGGTGCACATAGATGCTCAATTCTACTCATGGCACCTATTTTCCAAGTTTTCATCATGCTACTTGTCCAAAGCACCACAAAATTGGTTTTCAATGGAGGATGATTTTTATTTTTACTATTTTCTTGATTTTTTTTATTTTTTTGAAAGTTTATCCTCATGTCAAACCACCTAGTGGTGCTGATGTAGATGTTGTTGGTGCTGATATAGATGTTGTTTTTATGATGTGCCAATGATATCCTGCTTGGAGGAGGTTTTTTGTTAAGTAACAGGTACTTCAATGTAACCCCTAGATCTTTTCATCTTCTTTATCGATACTGAAGTTAACCTTAATTAGATGCATGCATCGTGATAGAGTACCCTTAGAGTCCTTATGATAAAGAGTTTTGACCAACACATGGTCAATATGAGAGTTGGATATCATGGATGTTGATGTGGATGGTGGAATGTGTTGAGGGATACAAGATGGAAATGTATTGGTTGACATTTTGGAATATTTGATTCTCCAAACTTGGGATAATGAGCAATGATGGGTGTATATGGAGATTCGATTGGGACCAAATTCTTCATATAGTTTGTAGGTTACTCTTTAAGCTTTCTTTTATATTGATAGACACTTTTGATGGGTGAACTTCCCTTTTTTATTTTTCCCCATAGTTTCTTTAACTGATGGGGTATGATAAGGATGATTTTCTTTATTTTTCTTTGTTGATTCTTTTGCTTCAATAAATTTCTCTTTTTTTTGACATAGAATTCTTTCTCGTGGTTGGTCCCAATTAGTGGGTGGAAATATGCATGGATGATGATTCATGATATCAATGGTTGGAGTTTTGGTAGTCATTTCATCATGAGCACTCTTCATGCTCCCTATGTTGGTGTTTGCAATAGATAGGGTTACCCCTAGTATTATGGGATTATTACTGACATGATTTGATTTTGTTTCTTACAAACCATTTCCTTGTTGTTCAAGATGCTTTAGCTTTTTTGATTCTTGATAATTCTTGACATCCTCATACTCACTTTCTTCAATCAGTATGAACCATGTGTTTGATTTTGATGTTTCTTCAAAAGGTGTTGATGCTTTACAATCCATATAGGATTCTTCCCCATGATTCATTTTTTCTTTCTCTTCAAAGGATGTTTTTAATTTACCCTCCATGTAGAGGTATTCTTCATGATCAATTTTTGATATGTCTAAGGATTTTTCCATGCCCTGATCATGTGTAAAGATATTAAGAGTAGGAGAATCTTGTTCCTTGGTAATGATATCAAGAGTATGAGACTCTTATTTTAGATGAAGGTCATTTGCATGTCTATTCAGAGTAAGCATCTCTTGGGTAGATGGAGGGGTATGCGATATATATATGATCATTATTTGTGACATCTTGTATGGATTGGAGAATACCCATTAGATCATGGTAGTATCTTGGAGATATGGATTCTTGATCTTGACTCAATGTGGTATTATCTTTAATATGCTTTGGTTCATGTTCTTGAAAAGTGTCAATTTAAAAGGATGGATTTCATACAAAGGGTTCTTGAATGTTTTCATTAGGCATGGGTATTGGCTCAATATTTTCTTGATTTTCGAGTGAATTTAGATCAAGTGTTGAGTTGAGTATTCCTTCTATATCTGCAACCATGAGGTCAAAGGATGTCAATATGTCTTAGAAAGGACCATTTCTAGACTTTGGTGAAATATGTTGATCATTCTTTGGAATAAATTCTTGAGGTATGTCATCCAAATCATTAGGTGATGTAGAGACATCATCAACATGATTAGGATGGATCTTGAATTTTATCCTCGACAATTGTGGTAGAAACCTTGTCGATGTATTCAACCATGAGATCAAATGATGTTAAAATTTATTGAAAGGGATACTATTTGGATATTGTTGATGGGTTTTGATCAAGATTAAAAAGTGACTCTTGATGTATGTTGAATTGATTATTAGATGTGGTAGAAACATCTTCAAGGTGCTCATTGATGGAAAGATCTTGATCATTATTTTCAAAAATTATGGTGGAGAGATTATAACTACTATCATTAGTGGTTGAATCTTGTCATTGTCCTCAAAAGTTATTTTTCTTTGATCAAGAAGGTCTTGGATGAAATATTTGAGTTTGATACAATCTGACGTGTCATGATCTTTGCGATATGGTATTGACAATAAGAATCATCATCACCCGTGGGAACTTGATGCTAGGTTCACCCCCATTTAATGATTTTGGAAGATTGATGAGTTTAGCATGGACTAATGTGTTTAATGTTGATTCAATTGGCTCCCCTAAAGGAGTGTATTCACATTTGGTATTGGTGTTGTTGTCTTGTGAATGTTGTTTTGTTGTGTTTGATCTTTTTGTGATTCATCAGGGAGATTTGGTGAATGATCTTGTTGAGATTGTTGATTTTGACATCTAGCTTCTTGATATTGAGGATGTTGTTCTTGATATGGTTGTGGAAAAACTCTATGTTGTGATGACATGGTTTAACCAATGGGGAAGTGTGTCAATTTTGGAGTGGAGATGTCTCTTGTTGATATGAATCAACAAATTTTCTAAGTACAAAAAATTGATTTCACATAATGTGATCCTTATTTTGATTTGATACACTTGTTGTAGTTGATTTGGTTGCTGGCCAAGCATATTTAGAATATACACAACTTTTGGTATTTGTATGGGATCATGCACAAATTAATTTTAGACAATGTTTTGATTTGGGATGATATTTAGATTTTGCATTATAGGTTGGCATTGAACATTGTTGTGGTTGGAAAACACATTGCTTTGATTTAGGTAACCTTGATTTTGTTCGGTGTTACCTTGATTTGGATCAATATATTGAGTTTTCAACATATTTTTTGGATTTTTAAAAAAACTTTGGTGTGATTTACAAATGTATCTATCCCATAGTTTACCAAGTGTGGATTTGATATGTTCATATTTGGTAGGTTTTTATTTGGTATACTCACATTTGGCATGTATTGATTTGATGGGATAATGTTGTTTTGTTGAAGACTCGTGTACTGATCATTTGGTTTATAGATTCGTAGGTTTTGACTTTGATTTAAATATACTATACGGAAAGGTGTTCCAAAATTTAGATTTGGCATACTCACATTTGTTGTAGCATTGAGGTTTGTAGGATATAATGATCCCATGTGTGGATTGTATAAATGTGAGTTTTGATAATCAATTGGCATTGTAAGGTTTTGATAGTTTGGTTGATTTAGACCACTCATGATGTATGAATCAAGTTTATATTCTATGTTTTTCCTGTGCTTTGACCTTATTACAAAAGTGAGCCTCCAAGGTGTTTTGGACCAATGGTGACAATGGGAGATGAAAAAGGTGAATTATGTGGGAAGTGATTTTTTCAAATGTTTTGGGACAACACTTTTGACTTAGAAGGTTTGATTGTTTAGTGTTTGGATAGAGAATGTTAATGAACTTGTGAATCTTTAGGGTAGACTTGTGACCTTCAAGATAAACAAGTCCAAAAATGATAACTAACTTAACCAAATGCATGGAAAAGGATTCATTTCATATAAAAAACTCGATAAGTTAGGGTTTGGGTTGATTGATGTCTAAGTCCAAAGTATTGGTGTGTTTAAAAGTTTGCAAAGTTTGGTCGAGTGAAGGATGAAATATGATGAAGGATGGATGAAATGTTTGACCCAATGTTGACATAGAATGAACCTTTTTTTCCCAAGACCAAGGTAGTGAGAAACATGTTATACCTCTTAAAGTGATCAAAGCCTAAGGAATCGATGATTTTGGTAAAATAAAACTCAAATGATTTTGCAAATAGGACCCAATGCCTTTGACAATAGAATTTTGACTCAATGTTTTACAATGTTTTCCTTGTATGATAGTGGGCATAAGGTTTTGTTGTTCAGTCGGAGTGATCAGTCTCCAAATGGTCATGTGCAGTTCAATTTGTCAATTTATCTTGCTTAAGTGAGTTTGTTTTACCACAAACACTTGTCTTGATTAAGTTAAAACTAAATTTATATTTCCAAATCATCAAAAATTCACAAGGTCCCTTTTGTGAAAACCACGAGGTTGAAGCCATAGTTGCCTATGTTAACTTTTGGAAGTATGGATTGAGATATAGGTCAAGATATTTAGAAAAATCTAAGGATAGAAATCCTTAGGACAAGCATTAATATCAAGCTTTTGTCAAAGAGTATCCATTCTTAGACCACAAAGTTTGAAACTTTGAGGGAGATTGTGAATGTTTGTTTGTAATGTTTTGGAACCAAGCAAAGTATTAAACTAACTCACAAGCATTTACCACCCTAGGTTCAAAAGATACTAATTGTTGAACCCCCACTTGTATTTCTCCAATTAGAGAGTGTGTGACACTAGCTCCCCCTTATTCAACACACACTTCGAGCAGGACCACCAAATCTCAAATCTTGAAGATTCAAAGATCCTAAGGATTTTCTTGTTTCAACAATGAATAGTAAAATGTGGGGTGGCTTTGGAATGACTGATCTTGCACCAACAAGCATAATTTTTTTTGGTTTCTAAGTAATTGGTTCATATTAAGGACTTTTGTTCAAGGTGGCCATAAATGCGACAAGATTAGCTCAAGATTATTTCAATCAAGAAACCTCCCAGTCTCTTCCTAAGAAGAGATTTTACTGTATCACACAAATATTAAGGGTGAAACTTGTCGGTATGACACATTAGCACCTTTTTTTATGAATTTCATCACAAACACATTTTTATATAATGATTTGAAAGATCTATGCTTTAGCTCATTATCGCTTGGGTCGCTCCCACCTTTCGAAGGAGGGTGGCAGTGGTGCAGGGGCACCCACGGGTCAATTTATGCAACCAAGGGTCAAAATTGGAGTTTTTTGTTGCTCTATGTTGATTTCATGTAATAATTTCTTTCATGACCATTTCATTTCAGTTGGATTCTAGGTTGAGTTTGTAGGTACAAGTTACGGTGTAAAAGCAAAAATTGTCAAAGTTCCATAATGTTGTCAAGCAACTTTTTACACTTTTGGACATAATGATGTTTTGTTAGTTCATGATTTGAAATATGGTTAGTGTCCATTGGGAAATGGTTGTAAATTCTTTAAAAATACTTGTCTCATTGAAGGGAACATTGGTTGTTGATTTTTGGAGTGAAAGCAATAAAGACATTTTTTTTCTGTAATTTCTAATGTTCTTTTGCTGCTATCTGGTGTGGTATAGATCTGTACAACCCCATACTAGTATGAAAAAAATTGAAGATGAAAGTAATATGAACCTACATTCCACTACTTTTGGTTGCATGTGATTTCATCAAGAATCAAGGAAGTTGTGCTCATTTCTTTCCTGACTAGTCCAAAACCTAGGTAGGGTAACCAATGATAATGAAAATTCCTTAAATCTCCATTCCACTGGTAGAAACCTTTCAAACTTGGTGGAATGGAATTTTTTGATATGTCCTTTGATGCTCTAAGGTTACAGAGGTAGGGGATTATTTTTTCACATGTGGAGATGGCTTGAAGGTCTGATATCTCTATGTATCATACCTAGAACACCCTAGAGACTTAAGGAATTTGTTGAAAGGATCCTGTGGAGTGATATATGTGATTGGAAAAATTGATTGAGAACATATGTTATGTTTTTGAAGGGTTGGATCAATATTGGAGAACCCTTGAAGCCCAAAAATCAGTTGTGCCATGCCTAGTTGCCCAATTAGGCCTAATAAGGAGGACAATAGATTTTAGAGCCCTTATGTACAAATAAACCTTACCTCATTTTTTGATATATATTATAAGAGCCAAAAGGGTATCGTAAATGGGTCTCCTTTTCTATAGATCAGGTCTAATTTAAAATATATGTCTAAAAAGGCCTTTTTGAAAGGCTACATGAAAGGATTGTGGTTTGTGAAGGAAATCCCATTGATTGATGATTAAGGGTTCTTGTAAATCATTGTCTGATTTTATTGGATCATTATACATCCCTTCTCTACATCAAATTATTATTAGAGTGTAGGTTGTTCTGAAGAGGGAAAAGTTGAAGTGAAGAGAAACAAGAATGCCTCTAAAAGGGAATCTACTCGCTAAAGAGGTCACCAAATTGAAGGAGAAACATGCAAGAGAGATAAGACAACTGAAGGTCTTGAAAAAAGCCCTTGTAGCTAGGATTGTTGCAGTTGAAAAAATTTAGGAAAGAGGAATGTTCATAGGAGACTTGAGTGACTAAGAAGGAGAAGGGGAGGATGAAAGCTCCCAAGAAGGGTCCAAAGAAGAGATGGATCCTAATGGCTTGAGAATGGAAAAGATATTGAATGAATTCAAGGGAGAAGGTCCAAAGACAAAGATGGATTTATCAGTGTATAGAGGAAAATTGGATAGTGAAGAAATCCTAGATTGGATAGGAGCACTTACAACTACTTTGAATATCAAGATATACTAGAAGAGAAAAGGGTGAAGTTGGCCAAGAAAAATTTGAAGAGCCTTGCCTTACTTTGGTGGGACTATGCACAAGATGACAGCTGGGAAAGAAGGGAAAATAAAAAATCACATCTTGGGATAGGATGGTTACTAAACTAAAGAGAAAATTCCTACCTAGTGACTATGCCATTCAGTTATCTAGAAGGCTTCAAAACAAGTAATAAAAAAGATATGGATGTGAAGGCCTATACAGAGGAGTTCTACAAATTGAGTATAAAGGCAGGTCATGTATAAGATGATGTGGAAAAAGTAGCAAGTTGCATCAATTGGTTGAGATGCAATCTTTAGGATGAACTAAGCCTCAAAAACATAAGAATGGTGGAAGAGTGTTATCAATTGGCCATAAAGGCTGAAGATAAGTTAAGAAGAAGCCAAGAAAAACAAAGCATGGGTAGAGGAAGGAATTCTAGAGGGAAAGGGATGTTTGTTGGTAGGGGGCAGTCCCAAATATCACAAGGTGAAACAATTAACAATCAAGAAAAAAAATTAAACTCAAGGGGTAGCTTTAGATGAAGAAGGCCCAATAATAGGGGTAGATTTGGAGGCCAAAGAAGAGGATCAAGTGGATTCACCAAAAAAATTTATAAGTGCAATAAATTTGTAAGCCATCAAGCATGTCAATGTACTAAAAGTCAGTCCACCACTTCATTTGGAGGTGTTAGCTCTCAAAAACGTAGGTAAGAATACCTCAAGAGGCTGCCAATCTCTTGGTAAGTTTTAGGGTAATAGAAAAATCCAAATGGTTTAAGCTTTCTACTCTTTAGGTGCTACTAGAACTAGGCGGGAGTACCTGTATGAATTGGGAAGACTTGACTTATGATCTTCTCTCTTGCAATAATTTTTCCACAATGGCAAATGGAGGTGGACAAATAAAACTAAATTTCATATCAATTGTATACCAATATTCAAAGCTAAATCCTAATATGCTCAGTTAACATATGTAAAGAAAATGAATGAGTCTAAAAGGTTAAATGTAGAGACTAGTGCCTTATTGGGTATGCGGAGTCAAATGAAATAGCAATGAGCAACCTCTTTCTGGAAAACACTCAAATTGTTTGGCATATGTTTTGCTTATAACTTGTATAAACATGCAAGACTGTGATTACTAAGCTCTTCTTAATGATCCAGATGAATTTCCCTGATTACTATGATTAATCAAAAGGATTTAATCTCTCCTTGAAAGAACTAGCTAATTAGCCACACAAATACAACAAATGTGCACTAATAAACTAAATATAAACTTGTTTTACTAATTTAAATAACAAGAAAATACCAACCCTGGAGACAACTTTAGTAATAATTTCAATAAGCACACAGACAATTGACACCAGAAATAAGCAACCACATCAACTGAATTTCATTGACATCTCCATTAAAGTTTATGCATCATAGTCTCACAGTACGACATTTTTTCTCTACTATATTTTTCCCTAATCTATCTAATCTAGTCTAATCTCATTTGATAATCTTTCAATTGAGAATGAACATTTATACATTGGCATCCAAAGAGACATAATGCTTTGCATTCACTTGTTGGCAACCAACTGTATTTAGGATTTTGTTAATCATCACTTAAACAATCACCGAGACATCACACAGTTATGCCAAAGGAAAATGTATTGCCGAAAGTCATCCTTTTTTCCAAATCTATAATGTTATGCCATCTCATCAACACATTGAGTCTCGTCGACAGTTGTGCTTTGTCATATGTGTTTCGCTATGATATTTTGATGTTAGGGAGATGTCCCACATACAATACTTCATCTCGCCGAGATATGTTCTTTTGTCTCATGTGGGTCGCTGTAACATTCTGTTGTCGCTAGGACATGTTCACCCCTTTACCAATGAAATAAATCTTACAGATGAAATAAATTCCATTGGAAAGACTATGAATCTTCGAAAAGACTCATATCAATGCCAAATGTCTCACCGAACCCATTCCTCTAGATTACTCTATTCAGTGAGACTCTCCCCGAAGAATTCTATCGGTGTAACTTTCAAATTTTAGTGAAACTCATGCCGATAATCCTTTCTCTTGCTGATGCATATCTTTTTCGATGTTACATTTGAGTCCACAAGACTACGTGACTTCCTCCTAATAGTTCTTTGATATAATCCCTTCGTATGTCGGCGAGACTGGATGTACTCGCTGAGACCTCATTCTAAATACCTTTAGCTCTAGCTGATATGTTTCCATGTGTGTCTGTCAGCGAGACAATAAAGGGTTTGCTACGACTTACTCCGATGAAAAAAATCTCACCAATGAGCTCCTCCTATCATTGGTCAGTGAGATAATAAGATCTTGCTATGACCTTACCCCAAAGAATATTTTCTCTGGCCGATATATCTCCACATGTGCTTGTCAATGAGACAAAATGTGATCGGTTTGACCTTGTGCCAATGATAGCCCCCCTTTGCCGATGGATGAATTTTCTCTTGTCACTGAGACAATAAAAGTGTGTTGCCGAAAGGTACTTGCATGTGAATTCCAGTCATTGTGACATCAAAAACATCTTTCCAATAGGCAACATAAACATATATTGACAAAAAATGCATTATGGGTCGAGGAGACCCTGATAATCTCATGTTGATATAGATCACAAAGTGAAATACGTAGACCTAGGTGGATTTCATGGGACTACATGGCCAAATATGGGAAAAATTATTAAGAAGAAAAACCCTTGTGCTTATGATGAGGACTAAATTGGAAACTCAGGGGTACAAAGAACATGTAAAATACATCATAATTTTATAGTTCTAATAGTGGCTCTAGCTGGGGATGAATGATAGTGAGATCATTACAAGTATCTAGATCTCTGGGTAAGTAGACCAGACACAAGATGATGAATTAGTGAGGAAAAAGGGAATGGAAATGAATGCAAAATGGAGATGAACAAAACCCTAAACTACTGTGCATGGAAAAGAATTTTAAAGAGGATTATCGAGAGTTGTCCATGCACTGGCAACCCTTAATCCTTTGTGTTTTAGCTTCATCAGTTTTGAACTGTAACGGTCTAAAATTCAAACCATAAATGATGACTCAAGTCCATCCAAAAGAAAAACCCATACTTTCCTCTATCAAACACCTGGTTTTTCCTTGAGTTCATCAAATTCTTCTTGAAAATATTCATGCAACCTTCATTGTCACGATTGTTGAAAGTTCTTAGAGAATCACCACGCTTAGCTTGGCCCGCATTCTCTTCATCATTTTGTAATTCAAATTCTCCATCATCATGGGACAAATTTATGTTATCCTTAACATACAAAGTACATGCATATTCAATGCAAAATTTCTCATTATCTTTCTCACTATTATATGAATTATAACACATTCTCCCAGCTATACTGAAACTTCACCATCAGAGTGTGTGTCATGAGAAACAAAAATTTCTATCATATCAACACTATTTGAGACAAAAAAATTTGAAACCTTTTGCACCTCCTCCATATCACAATTTGGAGATGACACTGGATTTTGACTCATATCTCCAATATCATGCATATATGAACCAATCAATGTTGGACATCTATCATCCTTGGTATGCAAATAAATTTTTTCTCCACATGAATTAGAAATTTAAAAATCACATATCTCTTCATGAATGGACATAGATTTTTGATCAACTTCAAAGGTTTCTCCATCAATTCGAGAAATGCAGTGGGAGTCATATGAATCATTACACAAAGAATTTTCATTGTCAAGACAAATATAAGCTGGACACAAAACATCAAAATCATCCTTGTGTACACATCTCTAATATTCAAGAGTTAGCAAATCTGAAATTTGCTCATTACTAAGTGAACATGTCTCTTTTTCCATATCTTCCATTATTTCTCCCTCTTCATGATCTCCACAAGCACTGAAAATATCTCCTTGTTGAAAATCAAAATTCACATGACAGCCCTCAAACTCTTTCTCATTGTGAAATGATACACAATCCCCTTCCATTTCATTTTCCAATTCATCAACATGGAAATTTTCAAGATCATTGTATTTATTCTCTTCACATGTTGATGTACTCTCCTCTTCATCATCAAATGTATCATGGTTCTCATCTATAGTAGGAAGTGTTACCTATTCATTATCAAATGGATTCACATTCTCTATTGCTTCTTCCTCTACTACAAGAATAATCTTGCTATAAATCAAAATCCATAGCTTCATCTTCATAATCTGAATATTCATTAGATCCCTCATAACATACATTGCTTTCCCTATTACAATCTGTTATGCAAGAGAGATCTCTTGTATCTTCATCTTTCTCGTGCAAGCTATCATATGAACCATATTGACCTACACATGTCTCATCTTCTATTGGCTACATTGTTTCATCAATTTCTCTATACTCATCAGAATTACAACTATTGGTTTCAACATTGATAGTGTTCTCATACCTCATCCGCTCCTTGGCATCAATGAATTTATTCACTAGATCAAAGGTACGTTGCTTTTCTAGCCAATAAACTGATTTAGGCTCTCATGCTCTTACAAACTACTTAAAAAACATGGCCCTTTTAGGCCTACAATTAGGAGGTAATTGCATACAGATATTTATCATCCTATTGTATAAAGAACTTTTATTTTCTCCTTCATGTCTCCTTATGTTGAGAAATGCATCCAAGGGGGGAATTCTGTATCCTGATTCTATGATGGAATCCTGACCTTGAGTATATACATACTCATCTTCTTCTTCTTCAAATTGTTGATTCTAGCATACATATTGCTGCAAGTTCTGATTTTCTAATAACCCATGCGAAGCCCAATTTTGTGCAGACAGATTTCCATATTTCTCAAGAAATTGATCCTAAAATCATTGGAGAGAATCAATAGAAGCTATTGGTAAGCTATTGAACCAATCCCTAGCTTCATGAATGAGTGACATCATGAATAGCCTCATATGTAGATCTTCATATGGCACATCCAAGTCTTCGATGAAAGCGTTGAAACTCTCCAAATGATCATCAGCAAAAATTGCACTACTCCTTGTAAACTTAGGAACCAGACTTCTCCAGCTGCTATCAATAGGGTAAGGGTACCATTGAAACCCTGTCAGGTTGAATTGTTTGATCATTGTTATGTATTGATGGGGGGGAGGGTTAGGTGAATGCTGATATTGGTACATAGGGTTATTGTATTGTGTATTATGTTGTGGGATATAATATTGACCATGAGGTGGCTGTATATTTGTATATTGTGAGGGAATATGCGGTGGATGGTTTGGTTGTCTGTATTAATTCCCTATCTGATTGTGAGAAACCTTTGGTGGATCAGAAGGCCCTACACCATGATTACCCTATTTATGAGGTGGTACATACTTTGGGCAACCAGTTGTCTGAGTAATGTTATGAGCTTTTTGCAATTTGAATTCTCTCAATGATTGTATCATCTAGGCTTTCTCCTGCTCTTCTCTTTCTCTTCTTTGAGATTCAAACCGTGCTTTAAATTCCTCATAAGTTAAAGAGTCATAATCATCTTGAGGAGTTTCATGATTAGTCGGCTCACTTTGGTTACCCGCCATTCTTTCTTCACATTCTAGTTCCCTGTATTGAGTTCTTCCATTCATGTTTGAACAAATGCAATGATTCTATCAGAGTCGCCAATCACTTTTTCAATAGTGAGAAAGTATTTGAAATTTCTTATTCCCAACAGAGTCTATACAAAGTTCCTGACTCTATGATTAAGGCACGGATTCTGAGTTAATTCCCCAACAGAGTCACCAATTTGTTAGCTCTCAAAAATGCAGGTAAGAATACGTCAAGAGGCTGCCAATCTCTTGGTACATTTTAGGGTAATAGACAAAGCAAAATGGTTTAATATTTCTACTCTTTAGGTGTTGCTACACCTAGGCAGGTGTACCTATATGAATTGTGTAGACTTGACTTATGATCTTCTCTCTTCCAATAATTTGTCCACGATGGCAGATGGAGGTGGAAAAATAAAACTAAATTTCATATCAATTGTATACCAATATTCAAAGCTAAATCCTAATATGCTTAGTTAACATATGTAAATAAAATGAATGAACCTAAAAGGTGAAATGCAGAGACTAGTGCCTTGTTGGGTATGCCGAGTCAAATGAAATAGCAATGAGCAACCTCTTTCTGGAAAACACTCAAATTATTTGGCATATGTTTTTTTTATAACTTGTATAAACATGCAAGACTATGATTACTAAGCTCTTCTTAATGATCCAAATGAATTTCCCTGATTACTATGATTAATCAAAAGGATTTAATCTCTCCTTGAAAGAACCGGTTAATTAACCAAACAGATACAACAAATGTGCACTGATAAACTGAATATAAACTTGTTATACTAATTTAAATAACCAGAAAATACCAACCCTGGAGACAACTTTAGTAATACTTTCAATAAGCATACAAAGAATTGACACCAGAAATAAGCAACCAAATCAACTGAATTTAATTGACATCTCCATTTGAAATTATGCATCATAGTCTCAGAGTACAAAATTTTTTGTCTACTATATTTTTCCCTAATCTATCTAATCTAGTCTAATCTCATCTGATAATCTTTACAATTGAGAATGAACATTTATACATTGGCATCCGAAGAGACACAAAGCTTCACATTCACTTGTCGGAAACCAACTGTATTTAGGCTTTTGTTAATCATCACTGAAACAATCGCCAAGACATCCCGTAGTTATGTGAACTACAAATGTATCACTGAAAGTCATCCTTCTATCCATCATTGTAATGTTATGCCATCTTGTCGACACATTGAGTCTCACCAATAGTCTCCATTTGTCATATGTGTTTTGCTATGATATTTCGATGTCAGGGAGATGTCCCATAGACAATACTTCATCTCACCGATATGTGTTCTTTTCTCTCATATGGGTCGCTGTAACGTTCTATTGTCGTTGGGACATGATTACCCCTTCACCAATGAAATAAATCTTACCGATGATATAAATTTCATTGGAAAGTCTATGGATCTTTGAAAAGACTCATACTGATACCAAATGTCTTGCCGAACCTATTCCTCCAGATTACTCTATTGGGTGAGACTCTCCCTAAAGAATTCCATTGGTGTAACTTTCAAATTTCGGTGAAACTCATGCTAATGATCCTTTCTCTTGCCGATGCATATCTTTTTCGGTGTGACATTTGAGTCAGCAAGACTACATGACTTCCTCCCAATAGTTCTTTGATATAATCCCTCCATATGTTGGTGAGACCGGAGGTACTCGTTGAGACCTCATTCTGAATACCTTTAGCTCTAGACGATATGTTTCCATGTGCATCTGTCGACGAGACAATAAAGGGTTCGCTATGACTTACTTCGATGAAAAAACTCTCATCGATAAGCTCCTCCTATTGTTGGTCAGTGAGACAATAAGATCTTGCTAATACCTTACCTCAAAGAATCTTTTCTCTAGCCGATATATATCCACATGCGCCTGTCGGTGAGATAAAATGTGATCAGTAAGACAATAAAAGTGTGTTGCCGAAAGGTACCTACATGTGAATTCCAATCGCTGTGACATCAAAAACGTCTTTCCAATAGGCAACACAGACGTATATCGACAAAAAATGCATTATGGGTTGGGGAGACCCTTATAATCTCATGCCAATATAGATCACAAAGAGAAATAATTAGACCTAGATGGATTTCATGGGACTACATGACCAAGTATGGGAAAAATTATTAAGAAGAAAAACCCTTGTGCTTATGATGAGGACTAAATTAGAAACTCAAGGGTACGGACATGTAAAATACATCTAAATTTTACAGTTCTAACAAGACGAGAAAGAAGAAATTGGTTTATACAAGGAGAGGATAATGAAAGTGTGAATTCTCCATCACATAATTCTGATCCAAAATTTGGTTAGTCTCTCATGGTGAGAATAACTTTGATCAAAGTACCAATGGAGAAAGAACCACCACAAAGAAAGTTACTTTTCAAAACTACATGTAAGTTCCTAGGTAAATGTTGTAGACTTGTGATTGATTTTGGTAGTACTAACAATTTGGTTTTTGTTGAAATGATAGAAAAGCTTAAGTTGAAAAGAATCCATTATGCCACTCCCTATACAATATCTTGGCTTAACAAAGGGAAAAAAAGTAGTTGTGAATGAACAAATTTTGGTAGATTTTCACACAAGGGGATATAAGAAAAAGGTCTTGTGTGACATAATCCCAATGGATGTTTTCCATTTTATTTTGGGTAGGCTTGGACAGTATGATAGGAAGGAAATTCATGATGGTAGGAAAAATACATATGCCATAGAAAAGGATGGGGTTTCTTACACCCTCACACCATCGAAAGATGAGAGCCAACATTCTGAAGTAGGGTCTAGTGTGATGTTGGTCAATGTAAATGAGTTCCTAAAGACCATGGAAGAGGAGAATGTGGATTTTTCCATCATAGTAAAGCCTAGATCTATCATTGTAGTACAAAATAAAGAGGAGTTTCCTTTAGAGGTAGAAACATTATTGAAAAGATATGTTGATATAGTGGTTGATGAGATTCCCAACACCTTGCCACCTATGATGGACATTAGCCACCACATTGATTTCATTCCAGGGGCTAGTTTTCCTAACAAAGCTTCTTATAAGATGACTCCACAACAAAATAAGGAGATAAAGAGAAAAGTGCAAGAATTACTTGATAAGGGGCTAATTAGGGAGAGTTTGAGTCCTTGTGCAGTTCCCACAGCTATAGCACCAAAGAAAGGTGGTGAGTGGAGGATGTGCACTGATTCTAGGGCCATCAACAAGATCATAATAAGGTATAGATTTCCCATTCCAAGAATTTGAATATTTAATTGATTGTTTGGGTGGTGCATGCTAATTTTTCAACATTGGTCTTGTTAGCTCTCAAAAACGTAGGTAAAATACCTCCAGAGGTTGCCAAACTCTTGGTACATTTTAGGGTAATAGACAAGGCCAAATGATTTGAACCTTCTACTCTTCAGGTATTTCCAGACCTAGGTGGGTGTACCTATGTGAATAAAGTAGACTTAAAGTTGTATGACTTGATTGAATTGATGGATCTATTATGATGGCACAAAGTGTAATAGATGAAAGCTTGCTAACTACTCCTACTAAAATGTGAGATGTGAATGTTTGAATAATATTTTATAAAATTCTAAAATGGAATTGGTGTAACTAGTGCCTACTTTTGTTGGGCTAATGGATTCAAGAGGTAAATGATATGTGTTTCCCCTTTTTGGCTTAACTCTATTTGCTAGGAACTTTGATAATGAGGTTCTATGACTGGCATAAAACTTCACTAAATTTATGACTTGCATAAACTGTGCTAGAATATTTTCTTACTAGGATTTTCTTCAATTATCCAAAAGAATTTTTTAAATCACTGTGATTCATCCAAAAGAATTTAAATCTGACTTGTAGACACCAATTGATTAATTCACACAAAATGGGAATACATTTCGATAAATTAGAAATATACTTGATATACTGATTTAAATGATTAAAAGACATCAAGTTGGAGACAACCAGATAAAAATGTATATAAATACATCACAACAACTGAACACCAAGAAAGGATTTCACCAAATTTATGCATTCCTCTCCATTACATAATTTGAAAATATTTTACAATATACAACATGATGTTTTATTTCAAAAAAAGTTCACCCTATCCAACTATCTAACCTATTGATTCCTCCTAAATATCCTCAATCTAATCCCATTCTAATACAATTTCACTTTGCATATATACATTGCCTTTTTAGGGTTACAACCCTTTGCGGCACCTGTCTAGTGCAACTCTTCATTTGGGTGCAACTCTTCATTTTGGTGCAACTCTTTGTTTGATTGTTATCAGCAACATAAAATATTTAATTAATTTCCTCTAGCAAATTAAATATTTAATCTTGATGATCTCTATGAAATTTAATTCAATAATAATCTTCCTTCGCTGGAAAAATTCACTTTGCTTTTTACTTGTATGTATCTTCAACATGCTCTCCGGGTAAAATAATTACTCTTTTAACTCCCTTTGCACTTTCTTCTTCATGAAAATGAATTTTGATTTATTATCATTTGTTGGAAACTTTTCTTCTCTCATTAAAATAATTACTTGCTTCATCACTCCTTAGGTGAAAATATCCTCCATTTATATCTCTTAGTTGAAAGATTTCACCAGATTTAATAAATCATTTCTTCAAGTAAATAATTACCCATCTTATATCCTCCTCGGTGAAAATGTGAAGCTATATTTTTAAAATCATATTTTTCTTTATTATAATCACACTATATTTATTCTTTCACTTCCACTTTTGATCATATGAAATCATGTATCGGGGTGACAATTACATCGAAGAGAATTTCCTTATCCCCCACTGATCTCACATGTCTCTCACCGATGAAGTAAGACTCTTTGGCCACCGATGGGAATTTCTCCTAAAACCATATCGATGAGACCCTCACAATCTAAGAGAGCTGAGGAATTCACTCCAACAACACATGTCTTACCGATGGCACTTATTTAGGGTTTTCTGTAGTATTGAAGATCTTAATTCATAACTATCACTATCTTCATTATCACCATCAATATTTGTCTGACCTTCATCAATTTTCCTGGAAACCCTTCCACTGTATCAAAGTTAATCCCCATACGTGATGCCTTTATACAATCCTCCACTATCATATACATGGCGCACAACATTTGGGAGAAGAACAGTATTGCCCCTTCACTACAATCACATAATCTATCCTAGGATCCAACCCTATTTTTTGTAGAATTGCAACTTAGCCCTTTTTATGTATATCAAATACATTTTTATAGCTTCCAGTGATGAGATTCCCTCATATGGAAACTTGCAAGAAATTTTATTTTACCCTAGATGTGTGTTCGAGGAGATGGTTTCAATTGCATATATCAAGCCCAACAACTTGTTATATTGGGTGTCCTTTTAAGGTGCTCAAGATATTCATAGATTTCAACACTATTTTCCATCTTTTATGCTTTCTTTGCTTAATGGAAATTGAAAACCTCATTCGAAAGTTCCATCAGTCATGTTTTGAAATTTCTTGGGCTACCATGGAAATCAATCTTGAAACATTTTATCTTCCAATTCACCAACATATTTAGTAGATATAGAGCATTCTATATTCTTTAGTTCTAGTAATATCTTCATCCAGTAGCAAACCAACTTCACACTATTCATTTTTATTTGTAACTTGATTTCGAGCAAAACAGGCATAATTGTGCCCCCCCTTGAAATTTCATTATATCATTATCTCTACTTCAAGTTTGCTCCCTTCAATACTTCCACAATGTCATTGAGTCATTCTATTTCTCTCTTATTTAGAGATTTATGTGATGTCCCTCAATCTGATGCCAAAGAGTTATTGATCTAGAAATTTTTGAATAATACCATCAAATTAAGTTGTATTGAAAATAGTATTCTCCTCCTTTCAACATGACACAAGCATTGTTTTTCTGATATGAGAACCCCATGGTTTCTCCTAATATTATCTATATTTTTCATATTTCCTTTCTCCTTACTCATCGTGTATGCTCCAACAGTAAGAAGAATACTTTCATCGCTTGTCACGACATAAGCACCTCCATATCCTTGTCCTCTTGTATTTTATCTTGATTGTGTTTACTTTATCATAACCAAATCCGCAGATACTATTTTCCCTTCATTATTTTATAGACACTGCATATTCAACCTTCTCCACACATATTCCAATCACTTTGTCCCCTCTTATCTGATCTCATGAAGTGAATACTTTAAAAGCAAGGTTGTTCAACAAAATCATTATGGGTCATGTATCTGTATTCTCAATCAAGATAATTTCATTCAATTTCCCATCAAATACTTCTTTTGTATGAATCTAGGATGACAATGAGAAATTATCATAATTTCACTTTTCTGACATTTTACACTATGATTAAAATGAACCAAGTAACCCTCAAAATCATTGTGGAAGACTGATCAAATGATCTCCAAGAGTAATGAAATTGTACCAGAATGTTTTTCTATGATAGGGGAGTATGCCTATAAAATGGTTTGGCATGAACTTATTCGGGTTAAAATCTATTAACAATCAAAGTTACTCACCCAGTCATTTTTTACAACTGTTCAAACTAAATTAAAGCTTGCCAATTTGTCTCTTTGAAGAAATATCAAATCAGATTCTGAGGAGCCACCATATGAAGATTAGTTTATTTAGGTTCCATGAATATGTAAGAAGCATGGTTTTTCATAAATCCTCTTCCTCTATAAAATATTAAAAATCAAACTTGATCACTTTGTAGCTATTCTAGGAGTGTAATTATAAAACTGTGCAAAATCAGTTTGGTTTTGAGTTTGCAAAAATACCAAATGATGTCCTAAAGCCCTAAAAATTGGCATGGAGGTAGAATTTGGTATAGATAATAGAATACTTCAATCATTTTTTGATTATCATCATCCATTTTCTTAATATTTACCCCCAAAGTTTACCATTTTAACAGATTCCACTGTGCTGATAGTAGATTTTCCAGAAAACCCTTCAACTTGTCGCTTCGAAACTTTGTCAAAATAGATCAGATGAAGCTAATAGTTGGTATGCATAATCCAATGTGATAAATGAACATTTCTGCAAAGTGATTTCACTTGAAATTGTACTGACTTCGTTCTATGATTTTTCAAAGTGAGCCACTCGAGCAAATTTTTCAACTATACTCCTGAGTGTTAAAATCAACGTTTTGAATATGAGAGACTAAAATTTGCATGAAATTTTAGGCTCCAAAAAGTCTCAAGAGTGGGTACCATCAAATTAAAATTAGACCTGGTGATGAATGAAAAACAACAGTCAAGACAAATGAAGGGTTGTATGAATGGCTTGTAATGCCCTTTGGTTTATCAAATGCACCTAGTACTTTCATGCGGTTGATGAATGAAGTGCTCAATCATTTCTATGTGCAAGTGATTTGACCTACCTAAAGTGCATAAACTAACTAATGAAAAAGACCAAAATTACAAAACAGACACTCAAGATTTACCTAAGATGAACTTAAACAAAAATACAAGAAATATGGAACTTTTACCTTGTTGAGTTGATTGCTTTGGTTGACCCTTGATTGTTCAAATGTGTGCTCCTTTGATGGAAAAACAACATAAAACATAGCTATAAATGATCATGGAGTGATGAGGAATGCAATGGTGATTGTGGGTAGTTGAATGCATGCAGAGTTTGAGCTCAAAATGGTGCAACAATGGTGGATTTGCTTGGATGCTTGGTTGACTATTAAGTGTGTTTGCAATAGTGAATATGCAAATGAGGGAAAATTCCTCCATTTTTAGGGGAATTTCCTATAAAAAATGGAGGGTCAAGATGAAGCCATGGTGGACAAGATCAAGGGCTAGGGTGAGTTGAGAACTCACAAGCCATCACATCTTGACATGTGGCAACGAGGTGTCAAGGGAAGATGAGGTGGAGGTACTTCACAGTCCCTAGGGATTTGGACAAGATCTCCTCATAAAGGAGGTCCTTGTCCACATGTGAGGAATTAAAAATTCCTCAAATATCCACATGGGGATGAGAAAAAGAATTAAATAATTATTTCAAATGCCTGGGGGGATTAAATGTAAATTAAAAATTCACATGGGGAAAGGGTTGCCTTATCCAAAAGGAGAAAACATTAAACGAAGTTGATTTTGGACATATGCCATAAATGGTATGGGGATTAGGTTGACCTAATCAAGTGATTAAGGTTGTACAAACATGGGATTAGGTAGGCTAATGAGAAATTAGGGACAAGTGGGGAATTATGTATCATGTGACCTTAATTATGATTAGGGGTGTGCACATCCTAATCACATATTAATTAAATTAATCTAGATTAGGGAAGTATTATGGAGGATAGGACAAGGAGAGAGAAAAAATGAATCTAAAATTCATTTAAATTCATAAAGGCAGAATGACTAAATTAAATAAAGTAGAGTATTTATTTAATTTAGAGAGGAAAGGGGATAAGGGTTAAAGTATTTGATTATTTAATTAAATACCTTAGGGATATTAGAGAAAGGGTAATATTAATTAAATGATAAATTATTTAATCAATGTGGATAGTGGATGCAAAATAGAGAAATAAAAGGAGTGAATTTGACCATATGGGAATGGTCAAATTCATATTTCTACATTTTTCCCCTCATTGAAATACTATTAGAATAACAATGTTTTGAAGTAGAATAAAATACAGATGGCTCGATAGAATAACTAACTCTTAGGTGATGCACCAGTGCAAGAAAAAATGTGTAGGCTATCTAATCGTGAAGAATGAAGGAAAATGCCCCGATGTTGCAGGGAAATGGATAGGACGGAAGAATGAAGGAAAAATGGCAGGGTTTTCCCCCTCAAGAAGGTGGATGGGGAAGAAAAATGGGGCCTTAGAAAACTTCTCAATATGAAGAAATGAAGGGTGCCATGCGATAGAGAGAAAAAAACCATGAAGAATGACTTTGGAATGGAGGAAAATAGACAAACCAAGTACAAATGGCAGCCCATAGAAGAAAAAGGGGGGAATGAATTAATGAAAGGTTAAATAAAGGGTAAAAATTGCCCAAAATTTAAAAGGCTAAATAGGTGCAAAAGTTCAAAATTATAGATAGTAAATTTGAAAATTACTATTTACCTTTTGCACACTTGGAAACTGATTAGGCAAGAGAGAGAGAAAAAGAGTGACAAGGATGGTTGATGAGGTGGGGGAGGATGAGGGATTCATGGATGAAAAGCTCATCCACCGAGGTGAGGAGCTATGGTAGTAATATTACTACCAAGCAATGCCACACCAGGTAGGATTCAGATCCCATTTTGTGATTTGAATTTAAATTTTTATGCATAATTTAATTTAGGGATTTAGGTAGATTTAGGGCATGTGTTCACCAGGGATGGGAACATTCGCCTATCCACAAGGTGAATTCTCCCATCTAGGAGGATAAGAGAGGGAATGGGAAAGGTCATGTGATGCATGAGCAGATGCAGTGGGGGAGGGGTGATTACGAAATTTCCTCTACAAAGAAACGGGTGGATATGCATGACACAAAGGAGTGAATTGTAGTTTTTTGGACCAAATGGACTCTCTAACTCTTATAGGGTTTTCCACCCAAAAGGAGAGAGATTAGATCTAAAAATTATAACTAGTTCATTCAAATTATAGGAGAGATTAGTTGGGTTCACCAAAATTTGACATAAATTTTGGGAACCTAAATGCTTGCTCTTACACTTCTAGGGTTTTCACCTAAAAGGAGAGAGATTTAGGCCCAAAATGCTTATGTAACAGTCAAATTAGGATGTATGCAATGTGATATGATGTAAATGAGCTTAACTAAATGCAATCAACTAATATAAATGATTGAAAAATGAATGTAAAAGTGTAATTACAACTATGTTTGAAAACACACTTGATATGCAAGCATGAACTAGAAACTTAAGAATATGAAAACAAAAATGAATGAAACTAGACATAACTTATCTGGAAGGTTCAACATGAGCAGAAATGTATTATGGAATGTTGTTGATGATGTTCCTCAAGCCTGGCAAGACTCATTCAGCATCAAGGGAGAATCAGTCCCTATTCTAATGAATTCTTTCGAAAATAGGTTTCAAACTACCGAGAGAGGAAATTTGATCAAAATAGTTTTCAGGCCCATAGATGGGACTAATTCACCATGCTTGGTGAATTATTCCTCCTTTAGGGATCTGAAAAAGTGAGAGGATGATTATGTATCTTCAGATCTGCAATCCTGCTCTCTATAGGTGTCCGCTTCAGATTCTACCAGAATCAGGCCTGAAAATACCTTTTTTTGCTATTTTGACTTCAATGAAGAGAAGATGACTTGAATGACTTGGAAATTCAATCTCCAATGATCCTTAAGCATCCAATGATCCTAAATCTACATACAAACAACACAAGAAGAGAAATTGTTAATTGTTAACACATGGGGGTTTGCCTTGGTCAAACCTCGTTTAGGTAATTAAACAAAATTGATGAAATAAAAGAATGAAACATGTAACAATGAAGTATATTACCTTGAAATGATGATTGATCTTGTAAGTATGTAGCAATTCATGTAGAATCAGCCCTTGAATGCTTTAGAATGCTAGCTTGAAGACTTCTAATGGAGAAACTCTAGTTTGGTTGACTTGGATTAGAAAATAGAAGATGAATTAATGATAATGGATGTAAGAATGAGAGGATAGATGTTGTTGGATGTAAAATTGAGTTGATGGATGTAGAATGAGGATAAAATCACCTATTTATAGACAAGTGTTCCTTAGTACCCAATTATACCTCATCAAAGGTCGACATGGAGTGAAAAAAAACTTTAAATTTCACTTTTTCCAACTTCAAGGTCAAAATGGGGGTCAAATAGGACTCATTCGCCACATATGGAAAATGGGTCCCACCTGGATGGGACTGGTTCACCATGCATGGTGAATGGGTCCCACAAGGGCCATTCAAACACCTAACAAGCCAAGGAATTAGGAAATAAGGTTTAAATTGCCATCTTGTTGGGTGTTTGATCAATTAAAGCCTCGCGATGCATAATATAGGTTGATAGAGGACTATTAATGATTATGTAAATGTTGAATAGGGCTTGGGACACATAAATGAATGTGAAAGTGTGATTAAATACACTTTAACACACTAAAATTTGGTCCACATAGCCTAGAAGGGCACAAAAATCAATGTGAATGTGCAAATCACATTACAATAGTAGTTTATCATTTAGATTAAGAACCTTCTAGATTGATGTAATAATTTTATTAAACATGTTTTATAATGTTGAATTAGGAAGAAATAGAATAATTAACTCTAGGGGTATGCGCAGGATCATGATGGGCCAAAAAGTGGCAATATGATGGGTATGTGGCTGATGACTATTTTCTTACCCAAAATTGATGAAATGATAAGGGTTTTTAAAGGAGATTTTCAGCTTTCCACTGATATAAATTATTCTTTACTTTGAATTTAATAAGTAATTATTATTCATTTTCTATTCAAATTATGATTAATTTCCTCATTGATAGGTTGATTGAAAAACATTTATAGCTTTCACACAATATCATATTTTTTGAATCCAAAGCATGCATCACATTCTACGCTTCACATACTATAGGATTAACAAAATAAAAAAATGAATTTCATGAATTTTTGACCAAGTTAAGGTGGTTAGACACACGAGTTTTTATATTTTTTAAAAATTTGTAATAAAAAATTCATAATTAATTATTTATTGGAAAAAAATCACAAAATAAAATGCATCACATTGGGGCATGAGTCCTCTACTTACATCTAAAATATTATTAAAAAATATTATCATTTCATTGTGGTTAGAGTGGTCAAACAGACACCTACTTCTTATTTTTTCCCTAAAATTTAAGTACTATTGCATTGAAATTTCAAATTTTCACCAAATAGATTTTTTTATAAAAACCTAGTAGTTTAGAAACTACATTTGATTTGCTACAGATTCTATTCTTGCATATTTTTGAAATAATATAGAAAACTTATTCAAATTTTTACGTCAAGTTGCCTAACTCTGATTTTTTTGAATTTTTTGCCACTTAAGGGCCTGTTTTTTCCATGATGATCCTGCACATACCCCTAGAAAAGCATGAATGTCCTTTACAAGACTCTACAACACCTTTACAAGATGTCATTAAAAGCATGTTAATTGATTTTCAAGGGTCTGAGACCTAGTTTGAATGCATAAAATACCTCACAACACTAGATTAAGACCTCATTAAGTCCAATTTATCACCAATTAATCCCATGTCAAGGAAAGGGTCCATTTTTCTATGGCACTAGGAGAAATCACCAGAGAGGGGCGATTGTGAAATCACCTCTCCAAACAGAAGGGTGCTATTGCACAATGTAGGGGAAAATGCATGGGAGATAGGTAAATGCAAATTCACCAGAACCAGAAAAGGGGCAAAATAGATTGTGCCCAAAAAGAGAAATAGGCAAATGCGAATCCACCCATTGAGGAAAAAGGCGAGGGTGAATTCACCACTTGGCAAGGAAGAGACACAGTGGCAAATACAAAGTTTCCCTTTGAGAAGAAAAGGCGAAGGAAACTTCTCCTCTAAGACTAAAATGGGTGAATTTGTGCCTAGACATGAAATGGGAGTATTCGGCTAAAAAATAGGAAATTTTTCTATAAAATGACAAAGGGGTGAGCATGCTAGCTAGATGGACGAATGCATTGGGAAAGGGAGAAAGGAAAATTTTCCTTATAGGGAGATGAATTCACCAAACCCAAGGTGGGGATGAAAATGATAGAAAAGTAAAATATGATGAAAAGTTGATAAGTCGTTTTATATGGATGCAAAAATTTGAGTCACTAAGGACTTGAGAGAGACACTTAACAGTACTGGAGGAAACACATGGAGCAATGATGGTCCATGACCATGAATTGTTAGCATAGTAGGATTGTTGTACACATCGGGGTATCCCAACATTAGAGCACATTGGGCACTCCTATCAGCATTGATGGAGAGATGGAGCTCAAAGACATCAACATTCCATCTCCCAACAGGGGAAATGACAATGAGATTAGAGGAAGTGTGGAGGATTTTTTGGCTACCCATCAGAGGACATTTGATTAGCTGGGCCAGTACTTGACCACAAGAGGAGTGTCTATGGGCAATGTACGGACCAAGGGAGTTTCTGACATAGGGGAGTGAGCTTGATCTAGGTGCTTGTCTAGGATTATGTGTACCTTCTCTACCCTTATATCTCTATGGATTGATTAGCAAGATCTTGTTAGTAGATAGAAGTGGACACTTCTATAGCCTCAAGATCATTGAGGTTTCTAGACACATTGTTGAGAGGAGAGAGGGGGAGTTTGCATGGGAAGTGTGCATACTAACATAGCTTTATAGGGATATGCATGTCATCTACTACATATGAGATTTTAGCATCACCCATGTGATGCTACTATAGGTGTGGGAATGGGAGTACATTAGTGTATTCAAGCCAAATATTTTGACTATAGGGGCCAAGAATGAGATGTTGCGAGTAGCATACTAGTGGGGGACTGAGTATGGTTTCTGATTGCACAATCAATTAGTTGGGGACTTGGAGGGATGGAGGTAGAGATAAGACACTTTGAGGGAGGATCATATCACCTAGAGGCTATACTAGGCTCACCGATTTTTAGGATGGAGGGATGATGATATGAGGTACATGTTCTTTTTTTTGTTTGTTATCTAATTGGACAGGGAACCATTCATTGTTGAGATCCATAGACCAGACAGGGTCACACGACAATTTGGGATTCAATAGGACATTCTTGGAGGGTCATAGAGAATTCAAAGGATTACCAGGGAGCCAATAGCACTATGGGGTGAGTCTATTACTATTTATTATGCATGGTTGATGTGGGATCAAGTCCCACTAATACAGTACCCCTAGAGGGGAGCACCAGTAGATGCAAGGATGATAGTGTGATACATAGCATTTTGGGTAGAGGGGAGGCCAAGATGGATTACCATAGTACAATAGATTGTAGAAGCCTTGGGATATGGATCGATTAATGAGAGAAGGTTGGATGTGTAGCAGAGGAGGAGGAGGAGAGGAGGCGATGGCGACATAGAGAAAGAGGAGGCTAGAGGAGAGGGGCTTGCAATGGCAGTGGATGCTCTAGATATACATCCACTGGTGATAGTGCCTTATGTGCCACCACCACCAGAGGATACCGCGGTACTGCTTAGAAGGGATATGGCCCGACAGAAGATTATAGAGCACAGACTTAGGGAGTTTGAGGAGGATAGAGACAGACTATAGGCAGAGACAGATAAGTTGTAGAGGGAGGGAGATAGTGACTATGTGGCCATGGAAGAGGAGGAATCACAGAATATATGAGAGGCCCACACTAAGAGAGATGAGCTCAGGAGGTAGATCTCAAAGCTATAGAGGGGGCTGGAGGAGATGAGGAGGGAGAGAGATGAGCTTTGGGATAGGGTAGAGTGCACAAAGGTGATAGTGGGGGATGCACATGCAGTATTAAAGAGAGCAGAGGTAGCAGAGGCATAGGTGCGGGCCCTATAGGGTGAGAGAGATGTCATAGTACAACAAATGTCTTGGAAATAGGCATAGGTGTATCAGATGTAGATGGATTATGATGCATGGGAGAAGGAGAGGAAATAAATCTTAGGGTTGAGGGATAGTTACAGGATCAAGAGAGATCTAGCTAGGGCCCAGGCAGTAGAGGCAAAAAATGTGAGGACAAAGGAAGCCTATTTTATGTTTGCATACTATCAAGCAATTTTAGATCTCATAAAAGGGGTATCTCCTTATGTCAAATGTGTACCGTAGAGGCCAGCACCATTCCACTCAGGAGCCACTCACACATGAGGGTACAATAGTTTTCATAAGACTCCTAGAGGCATATGTTAAGGGGAAGACTCTCCTCAGAGATCAGATGAGGGTAGCTTAGGATAGAGATGATGGGGGTGATAGGATACTAATTTTTGATAGGTGCAAAGTGGATGAGCAACATATAGAGACAAAGACTACATACTCCTCAGTACATATTAGATATTATTTCATTCATTTATTAGTTCATTGTTTATTATTTATTCATTTAGGAGATGTAGTCTCTATATTTGATTAGAGCTCTATACTTGTATATTATTTGATAGCTTTTGATGGACATGATGGCCGTGTTTTTATGCTTTTATTATGGACTTATTATGGACTTGTTATGGACTTTATGACTTTGTGATGGACATGTGATGGACATGATATTTTGATATTTATATGATATGCGATGGAAATTTATTGATACTATGTGCTTATTATGTGATGGATGTTTATTCATGTGTATGTGTATGTATATGCTTTATTATGAGATATGTAGATGGTTATGATATATTTATGTGTCTATGATGGTTTATGTTTATGTCTACATGGATGATATGGATGAAATTCATTATTCCTAACACTTTGTGATGTAGGATGTGATGGATGATTTGTGATTTTATATGCTATGGGCATGAGACTAATGATTTGTGATGCAAGTGGTGATGTATTTGTACCCTGTACAATCAATTTGTCTTTAATTTTAGTGGGAAAATTTTCTAGGCATATTATTATGATTTGATTATGATATGAAAATGTAATGGGATGCCATGAATTTGGAAAATGTTGTGTATTTGTATGTAATAATGCTAGGATGGATGAAATGAATGTAACATAATGCAATGTATGAAATGAGATGGACTAAAATATTTAGAATAATAACTCTAAACAACCTAGAAAAGATAATGCAATGAAATGATAATGGAATGAACATAATTAAGATGCTCATAATAACGAATCAAAATCAATCTAAACAACTTAAAATGAACATGATAATGATGAATACAAAATGAGATGAAATGAACCTAAGATGTGGAGAATAACAAATCTAGAGTATTCTAAATAACTTAAGATGAATATGATTATGATAAATGAACATGAGATGAAATGAACTTAAGATGCTTAGAATAACCAATTGATATTACTCTAAATAACTTAAGATGAACATGATAATAGAAAATGCAAAATGGGATGGAATTGTACTCTTTGCATTTAATATAACATCGATAAAGATTAATGAACGATTAGATTCACTTGTTTCTATGACATCCATGCTTTTTCTTATAGTTATGTATTAATCTCATTTTATTTTCTCATTTTGTATGTCATAGACAAGAGATTTGAGAGTGAAGATGACCTTGGTACTGTCGGTGTAATGATAAATGCAATCCTAGGTGAATGATGGTTGTGATAATGTATTGCATATCAAAATAAGAAATGATGAGTGGGATACTGCACCTTTCAAGACCGTAGGAATCCTGAGAAGAAGAGAAAATTGAAGATGCAGGTTTGTACAACCAAAACCACTAACTATAGGCAATGGAAAGGATGGATAAGGATAAATGCAATACAATGGGATGATAAATGAAATATAATCATAACGCTATTTTTCCATTTGAGGAGCACTAAAATTTGCTATAACATAAGACACGATACACTAGGGTATGAGGAACCAAGGAAGATTAGTGTCTAATTCATAAAACAAACACAATAGACAAGAAGGCTATCCCAACACCCCAAAATTGCAATGGCTTTAGTTGAGATGGTTATTGGGATAACCATAAGCACAAAGGATTCCCTAGAGTAACACAAGACCACAGGGATCTTGGTGGGTACTACATGGGCCAACCAAGAAGATAAAAGTAGATAAAAGATCAAGATATTCCCCTATGTTTACCAGTCAAAGTGCACCATGATATGATGGATTGTGGCAACCCTGAAGAGGTATAATACGATGCTCAAGTGATAAACAAAAGCCAAAAGCACCAAAAGATCACAATAAATTTCAAATGTCCTTTGCTAGAGGATCAAAAGGGTGGATGGGATTGATGTGGTCTAGTTAGGAAGGATGAATCCTATTAAGACCAAAGATGGAGTAGAGACTAGATGACTAACATGGTGTAAGACATTCAAAACTGATTGGACCTCCAGATACCAACATATTTTGTTTGTTAAGAACTAGATAGGATAGGGACACACTTGATGACACAACATGACATCAAGACACACCCTAAAGACCTAGGGGCTTGGGGGCTGATAAGAGATTAGTCATGCCTATGTGAAAGCGCAGAGCCCTCGTATTTTGATAAAAGACTAATGACTAACCATGGATAAAAGTGGAAAGAGGACAATGGAGATGATGATGGATGAAAAATATCAAATGGAACAATGCCCTAGGAGCTGATTAAGTGATTGACCTTGCTTATGTGAAAGTGTAGGGGAAATGTAGTTCGAAAAAAGACAAAAGATAAGATGAGACCTAATGATGACCAACATGATGAGAGAATCCTAGATGAGGACATGAGACCGACAAATGATAGTGATAGATAGATGACACAAGCTTAGACTTAGGATAAAAGCTTAGGATTATAGATAGCTAGTGTGAATCATCCAATGCTCAACCAAAATATACCAAGTGACAGATAAGTGGATGCAAATGAAAGGATTGGCTTAATAAGATGCGAGGATAGGATGCAAGGATAGGATGCGAGGATAGGATGGAAGCATAAAGTAACTAGGACACAAGGTAGATAATGATTAATTCCTCTACAAATAGTGCTTGTTTCTAGGTTTTTACCAAACGTAGTTATCCAAGGTACCACCAAGGGTGGTTTTCACCATAGGATGAATTATTTCTCTTTACTATTTTTGGATTTTTTGTACTTTTTTTTTTGTATTTTTGATGATTTTTTACTTTTTTCTTTTTGGTATTTTTCAAGATAGGATAACCCAGCTGACTTAGGTATAAAACATCTTTAGATGTATGATGTTGATAGGCTCCTCTAGGGGCTACCCTTTAGGTGTAGGAAGCTTATATGCCACATAACCATATTTAGTTGTGACAACATAGGGACCCAACCAATTGGCCTCAAACTTCCTTTCTTGTCTCAATCTTGTTGGGTGCACTGATTCTCTTTGAGGACTAGATCACCAACATTAAAATAGCGAGGGTAGAATTTATTTTTGTAACCCCTTCTAAGATGATGTTGAATTGTAGATGATTGTAAGCCCTATTATGCTTTTCATCTAGGAGTTCAAGCTAACTTAGGTGTGCAACCTAAGTGTCTTCATCACTGATGAGGTTCCTCAGAGATATTCAAAGTGGGAATTTCAACTTCAATTGGAAAGATTGTGTTGACACCATATATGAGAGAGTATGGAGTGGCACCAGTGGGAGTGCAGATGGATGTACGATAAGCCCAAAGGGCAAGATTGAGATGGAGGTGCCAATTTTGAGCAGTATTATTAACCACCTTTTTAAGGATTTTGATGAGGGTCTTTTTGGTTGCCTCTTCTTGACCAGTACCTTGTGGGTAATAGGGCATGGATCAATGATGTTGGATATGGTATGTCTCACAAAGATGTTTCATAAACTAATTTTTGAAGGGCTTTTCATTTCCGGTGATGCTAGTGGAAGGGATTCCATATTTTTAGAGAATATGGAAAAGGATGAATTTGGGGATTTGAATAACCATTATTTGGGAGAGTGGAATTGCTTCCACCCACTTGGTAAAGTATTCAATGGTTGTGATGATGAAAGTGTGGCCATTAGAGGATGGAGGGTAAATCTTTCCAATCAAGTCAAAACCCCACTGAGAAAAAGGCCATGGTGTTGTGATGGGCTGTAAATATTATGTGGGAGCATGGATTAAATCTTTGTGTTGCTAACAAGGTAGACATTTTTTCACAAACTCACAAGATTCATGCTCCATTGTAGGCCAATAATAACTAGCTCTGAGAATCCTTTTTGCTAGGGCCATGCCACTAAAATGGGCCCCACAAACACCACTATGTACCTCATTTAACACAGTGTGAGCTTTTGATTCACTCAAAAACCTATTTAGAGTGTCATCATACCCAGGATGATAAAGTGTATCTCCTATGATGGTATAGTGAGAAGTACGTTGGATGAAGGATTTGCGTTGACTTTGGGTAAGGTCAAGTGGTAGGATATTATCATAGAGATATGTGTAAATGTCATGGTACAGGAGTGATTCAGGACCTATGATATCACACACCATCCCACTATCAGGGACATCATATTCCAAGATCAAAATTTATTCAACGAGGAACTCATAGTCCATTCGATCTTTGGGCATATCAATAAGGGAACCAATCATATCCATTGCATTTGCTGCCTTGTTTTGGACTCTGGGGATTTGCTCAAATTGGATGAAGGTGCAATACTTCTTAAAGTCATCGACCATGTGTTTGTAGGGTAACAAATTTTCATCCTTTGTTTAAAACTAATCATTGACTTGTTTGATAATCAATTAGGAATCGCTAAAGACTCGTAGATGGGTGATGTTTCATTGAATGGTGATTCTAAGACCAGTGATAAGAGCCTCATACTCTGATATGTTGTTGGTCCATGGAAATGGTAATTGGAATGGCTTTGGAATGTAGTCACCTTGAGGAGTGACAAACAAGACACTTGCACTAGCTACATTATTTCTATACAACCCATCAAAGTAGAGCATCCATTTCCCTACTTCTATGACTGTGAGGACTTCTTCATCAGGAAAATTGGCTACTAAAGGATAAGCATCCACCAAAGGAGCGTTAGCTAACTAATATGCTATGACTTGTCCCTTATTTTCCTTATGATCCATGTACTATATGTAAATTTCACTTAGTAACATGACCCACTTGGCCATACAGCCAGTTAAAGAAGTTCTTGACAAGAAATACTTAAGTGCATCAACTTTTGATATCAACTTCACGAGAAGGCTAAGCATGTAATGATGAAGCTTTTGTTAAATGAAGACCACTACCATACAAGCTTTCCATTGGAGAGTAGTTAAGTTCATAGCCCACCAATGTTTGACTAATGTAATAGATTTCCCACTCCTTAGAAGATTCATCATGTTGTGCTAATAATTCCCCCAGTGTAGCCGATGTAGCTGAGATGTACAATAAAAGCAGTTTACCTGGAATGGGAGGCATTAGGATGGGTGGGTGAGAAAATTACTCCTTATTCTTGTTGAATCCTTCCTGACACTCTCGATCTCACTTGAAGGTGGTATCTTTACATAGGAGATGTGTAACTGATTGACACTTGTCAGCTAGTTAAGCTATGAACTGTCTAATGGACTATAGCTTCCCTTGAAGGCTTCTTAATTACTTTATATTATACAGCGGTGGAATTTCCATTATAGCTTTGACCTTGGATAGATCCACTTCTATACCTCTTCTAGAGACTATGAAATCTAATAGCTTTCTTGATGTAACACCAAATACACATTTATTTGGATTTAGACATAGCTTGTAGTTCTCTAACTGCTAAAAGATTTTCTTCAAGATCATAGGATGCTCTTCTCTAGTCTTCGACTTCCCCAATAATTCATCAACATAATCTTCAATTATGATATGAATAAGATCATGGAAGATAAGGGTCATGGCATGTTGATAGGTTGCCCCAACATTTTTTAGTCCAAATGGCATGACATTATAGCAAAAAGTGCCCCAGGGAGTGGTGAAGGAAGTTTTATGTTGATATTTTGGTGCAATTTTGGTTTGATTATAGCCGAAGAAACCATCCATAAGGGATAGCATCTCATGCCCTGCTATGAGGTCGACCAACATGTCAATATTTGGAAGTGGGAAATCATCCTTAGGACAAGATTTATTGAGATCCCGAAAATCTATACAAATTCTAATGTTTTCATTTGGCTTGGCCATAGGCACTATGTTGGATATCCAATCATAATACTCAATAGGTCTTATGAACCCAACTTCTAAAAATTTCTCTAATTCTTGCTTGACAAGCAAAGCCACCTAGGGATGCATATTTTCTTAGTTTCTATTTGATAGGCTTAGCATCCGAATGAACATCCAAATGGTGTACCACCAAGGAAGGATCTAGACCAGGCATATCTGAATAAGTCCATGCAAAACTAATTATTCCCTCTTTTAGCAGGTTGATGATGATAGAGTGCTCTTCCTCTAATAGGGATTTGGAGACGTATGTGATCTTAGGGTCTTCCTTTGTTCCCAAATTAACTTCCTAAGTTTCTTCAATGAAGATAGAGGACCATTCAGACAACTAAGTTCTAACAAGGGGAAGATGAACATTCCCATTCTCTAGTGCCTCATCGAGATTTTCACTATACTCCCTTTATTTTGAATTTTGATGAGTCATGAAGTGCCTCATAGAGGTTTTCACTAGATGATCCTTTTTTTTCTTCTTCTTCTTCTTACTTTTGTAGTTAGGGTTTTCATCTTCCCCCAATCCCATGAGGTGCACATAGGTTTCCACTGATGGAAAGGTATCGATAGGTGCACTACCTTGTAAGTCCCAGTCAATGAGTTTAGGATAGAGAAGGGAAAGGCTGATGGAAAAGATGGATTGGGAGTCAAACATGGATGAGAGATCTATTCCATCATATGTGAGTATGATGGAATCTTCCTCAGGTATGTCCTTAAGGAAACCATTATCCACACTAAATTTATTAGATGTAGTAGTTGATGGAATAGGACCCTTTTTCTTCATGTCATAGCCTAAGCCCAAATGTCTTGGTAACACATGAGTATTAATAGGTTGCCATCTTCCTTGTTCATCTACACCGAGGCCTCCCCCTTCATAATTATACTTTTCTACTAGCTTAGATGCATGAGGATAAGTCTATCAGAAATATTCCTTAAGAGGAGGTGAAGGCTCGATCTCTTCCCAGTATATCCATTGGTCGATATCATCATCTGCTTGATCTTGTAGTATTCCAAGAAATCAGAAAGTGCTAGACTAGGCACGTTCTTAGAACTAAGTGTGATTGTCTTCTCTTCTTCTTTTGGTGTGGATTGAGAAGGTTGGCCATAATTACTAGGGAATGGTGGCATGGTTGCCACATTTAAAGTGGTGTGCATCTTGTACTCACCACAACCTTTAGATCTATGATTTGGACCTTACTGATTATGGATTCAGACATGGAAGATGGGATGGATGATGTGGTAGACGAGGGATTGGAAGATGGATTGGAGGATGGTCCCTAAGGTGCCTACACTTCAACTCTAGGATAGTAGTGAGAGTGAGGGAAGGAAGATTCTAAGGCATGAGAATATTCAATAGGTTATGGATCACCATACATAGTCACTTCCATCCCATTGAATGGGAACTTTAGACATTGGATCCATGGGTGGCCAAGAAGGAGATTGTATGGAAGGTCTAGATCAAGGAAATGACACGTGGTATATTGTATAACAAGGTCAACCTAAATAGGAAGACATATAATTCCTTTAGAGTCTCGTTATGCATTGTCATACACTTTGATGGTGATAACCTAGTCATTCGAATCAGCATGGGTGTAACCTACCTATTTTATGAACTTTAATGTACAAAGATTAAGGGAAGATCTATTATCTACCAGGACCCTTTTTACTTTATGGTGGGCTATGAGGACCTCAATGTGAAGGGGGTGGTTATTATTTGAATCAATGCAAGGCATATCATTTTGACTGAAGCCGAGTTGATACATGGTTGAAAATCATCCTACCAAGGCTTGAAATTGGTTAGGATATATATCATTAGGTGCATGGGTATCTTGAAAATATTTAGTGAGGATTTCTTGATGGACATGAGAACAATTAAGGAAATATAGGTTGTATATTTGAGTTGGTGTCTTTCCATGGTGATCAAGAATATTATACTGAGTGCTTATAGTAGCTAGCTAGGTATATGTGGAATCTCCAGAGATGGTTATGCGAGTACAACAGGTTAACAACACACTGTGGGTCCTTTCCTTTAACATGAATCATTGATACATGAGGCTCTACCTGAATGATGCACATAACTATGCCATCATAGTTATAGGGTACATTCTTGTAGCTAACATTATTTGTGATATTATTTTGACTATTGTTATTTATTGACTAGGGATTAGCATTGGATGTACTAGCACCATGATTGTGTTTTGGGAAAGAATTTTGATATATCTAGAGTTGGGAATTGGATGATGGGTCCTGGTTTGCATCAACTTGGATATCACCTTGGTCTATAAGATCTTGGAAATACATTTTGAGTCCTTGACAATTTTTTGTGGAATTCCCTTTAATTTTGTGAAAGTCACAATATTCATTTTCTTTGTACTAGGTGGGCTTAGGTTTAGACTCATCGAAAGTCTTGGTAATAAGATAGGTGACTAGATAACTTGCTTGGAGGATCCTATTCAAAACAACACTTAAAGATTCTCCCAATTGAGTGAATGTGTGTTTATTATTCTCTTGATTTCGCTAGTTGGACTATTGGGGAGGATGTGGTGCCCCCTGTGGTTGATTAGGGAAATATTGTGACCTCTACGAGGTGTTAGCTACTTGAACATGCTTGGTATCTATGACACCATCATTGAAAACATTCTTTTTCTTGTTCCAATAACCAGACTTATCTCCGGATGACTTATCCTTGTCAGGATTATAAATTTTGAATCATCCCTTAGCAATGACCACTCTCTCAATGATAGGACCTTTTTCTATGACATCTGCAAAGGTTGTGACACAATGAAGGTTGAGATTATGTGCCATATTTGAATGAGTATTTGATACGAAACAAGTCACCATGTCCTTCTCACTAAGTTGATATTTTATTCGACTGGGCAAAATGCACCACCTTTACAGATAGCTTGCAAAGCTCTCTCCCTCATGTTGTTTTTCTTTCAAAAGATCTAAGGTATCAATATCCTTCTCTAGATTGAAGGAGAAGTGTGCAAAATTGTTTTCTAAAATATCCACAAAATAAGAGATTGTTCCCTTCTAAAGACCCATGAACCAATCTAGGGCTACCCCCATTAGACTCCTAGGGAATAACTGTAAGAGATAATTTTCATTATGCAAGACTTCTTGATAGTGTGAGTAGAATTCTTGGAGCTAGTTCTTAGGGTCCTTACTTCCTCTGTACTTGTTGAACTTTGGAATTTTGAAATGCTTTGGAAAAGGAACAAGTTAAATCAGGGGATCAAATAGATAGGGACAAATCTCTTTGAACTTGAAAGATTTTTTGGAGGTCCCTGATTGCAATTTTTTAAACATGGCTTTGATCTCTTCCCACTCCTTATTAGCAGGTGTTGAGGGAGGATTGGTCGGGTTAGATTGACTATATGGGTCATATTTTTTATATGATGTGGATGGCATCAGGATGGTTTGATCATATGATGGTGGAGATTGATACAAAGAAGTTTGTTGATATTGATTGGCATAATGTTGTTGATAGTATGAAGTGGAAGCACCTTGTTGGTATGAAGGAGGTGCTTGGTAAAATGAAGAGGTGGAAGCACCCTGTTGGTATGGTGGTTGTTGTTGGGAATAATATAGATTAGACTAATAGTTGTAAGCAATTGTTGGTTGTTGTGACACATATGGAGGCTATTATGGATTGGATATCTGGTAGTAAGGGATTTTTTATGATTGCTAGGGGTTTGTGTAGGATGGTTGTGGTTGGTACTACTATGGGTTGTGATACTTGTGGGATTAGGATTGGATATGGTAGCGCACACTGTATATGTGGTTAGTGGGTGGTACATGTATTGAACAACAAGGTTGTTTAGCTTTTGTGTTGGGACTTATGTATGTTGAGGTGGTTTTTGGTAACATGGTGGTTGTTGGTAAACAGGCTGAGAAAGAATTTTATGTTGTTGAGGGACCTATGCTTAGTGAGGAGGCAACTGATAAGATAATGTTAGTTGGTGTGTAGGGAATTTTTGTTGTTGAGGGGTTTGTGATGGTATGCCTTGCAGTTGATGTGGAGGTTGTTGCTAAGGTTGTGAAGTAATCAGTATCTAATGTAGGGGTTACAAAGGAATTGAGGTATACTGTGGAGGTTGAGATGATATTTCTTGTTGCAGGTTAACCTGATGCTGATAACAAGGATAGGATGTTACATTAAGGCGGTTTCTAAGACATGAATGGAGGTGGTGGTAAATTGGATATAGGTGTAGATCTCGAAGGTGGAGGTGGTGCAGAAAAAGGGTTGCCCCCATTATTCACTAGTGGTTGACCAGGTTGATTAGGCGAGAGCGGTGGTGTAGATGATATGGGAGTTGAGCTCTATACAATTGGAAAGGATGGCAGATTAGGGAGACTCTATGGCATACCAAAATCAAGGGGATCATTAGGATTGGGGCCTTCAGGAATGTTAGGCTGATGTGCTCCCATAACTAAAATCAAAACCTAAGGAGGGTGTACAACTTGATAGAGCATGGCATTTCCAAACCCAGGTTGATACCAACCCTCTTGCAGTGGACCCTCAAGGATGTATGAATTACCTAGATTAGTCTATGAACTATAAGGATCTTGCAACACCAGGGATGCAGGAGGTGTGATATTGACATCCTTGGATAAGTCAAACCTCGACAGTGGTTTGATACTCTTTATGAGTAATTGCGCAAGGATCTTATCCCCATGCTCATTGAGGAGATGGATTTTCGTTTGGACATTGACATGATTGTTAAGATATTCATCCACTATGACCTTAGGTTGGTTGACCATGCTCTTTTCAGTAGGAGGTGAAGTGGTATGGACCTCAGTGTTGGACTATGAGGAGCCACCATTTGTGGGATCCTGAGGGATGTGAGGTTGGGTACCTTGAGCCTGTTGTTTTTCCATGAGTTTCTTTGCTTGTGATTGGGTAAGGGGCATGAAAATGAAAAACTACCAGGATGAACTAAGATTATGCTACACTCTAGGATGCACTTAAATGAATGACGTAGGTGATGACTAAAGGATTTACTAGATCTTAGACAATGGATTGAGTGATCAGATGATTGGATATTTGATATGATTGGATTGGATTAGATTAATTGATGGGATGTGAGGATTGATAGGATTGGATGATTGATTTGATTAGATAATGAGATTGATTCTAAACCAAGTTCAGAGGTTGAACTAGATTACATAAGATGTTGATGATCAGATTAGATAATGAAAAGGATGATCAGGACACTGAATCTACCTTAAGATGGAAGTAGATTGATTGGGTCATGGATGATTATTGAATTAGGATGGATAACAATCCTATGTAAGTGTGAAGGATGATGATTGGGAGAAGGCACCTAAGCTAACTTGGATAAAACCCTTAAAATGAAGCCTGAGGGATTGGGATTGATGAACTGATGATAAAAATGCAATCTAGGGATGTTCTAAGATGTCACTATATGATTTGATTGATAAAATTATGACTTTTGGAAAATTCCAGTGAACTAAAGTGACGTTTAAGGGTGAATGGATAATGATAAAAACTTCTTGATCATGGAAAAGTACTCAAAAAATGACAATCATTTTGTGGCCCAAAGCATTCACTCTCTGGATTTTGTATGGGCAGCACATATGCCTCTTTATAGTGCAAATTCACCTCTTCAGGTCATGACTTCACCTCTTCAAGGTCAATTCACTCACCTCTGTATCGGGCGTACTCACCTATATCAAGGAATTAAACTTGCCTATGTCTTGGGATGAAAAGGAAATAGGAAGATTCAGGATGCATATTCGCCTCTCTAAGGGAAGGATCGCCTAAACCTTGGATGGGATCACCTCTATAGAATGCAAGATTTCCTAAATCCTTAGAACATGACAAGAGAATGAGTAGACTTGATTTTGAAAAATTACCTAATGGGGATGTCAAATTCGCCTAAACCTCAAAAAATACAAATGGGATCAAAATTTTCTATCGTGGGACAACAAGTTCACCTATTTCTCGAGTTGTACAAATAGGGAATGAAATCACCTAAAATGGGATCACCTATCAGACAAAAAAATTTGCCTAAGACCCATAACTGTATAGACAAGGATGACATAGGCGGTTACAGATTCACCCTTATAGACAATAGGTTTTTCTATTCTAAGAGGTGTACAGAAGAGGAAGACTTAGACAAGATGTGAGATCACCCCTATGGACAACAAGCTCACCCAAGGAGAAGAAAAAATTTCCTATTCTATGGGAATAGGAAGACTAGAAGAATAAGAACTAGACATAGACTCACCTAAGGGCTGGGAAAACTCACCTATCTAGGGAACAGACGAACATGGGGTCACCTAAGAAATGAACCCACAAGAAAATTCACCTCTGAAAAAGATGAACTCACCTAAAGGGATGACCTAAACTGGACTTCGAACATAGAATCACCCCTTTACAAGGTAGGATCACATGTCCACAAAGAACAATCTCCTTTGTGAGAAGAAAATTCACCTCTTAGGGTAGGGGTAGACTGCTGAAAAGGATAGAAAACATGACAAACAACAAACATAAAAACTAAACTAACTCAAACTAAAAATAAGCACTAGTATTGCACAATGAAGAAACGCAAGGAAACACAATCCTCTAATTAGTATTGTAGGTTTACAAAATTTATGTAGCCCCATCACCTTGAGTGGACAACCCAAGGATACTAATCTGTGATATCCGGGTGGTTCGTTGGATCACCCTTTCTCACAAGGGCAGATAGCTAAAGATTCAGTGGCACAGGGTCATCAACAAGTTCCATGGGCTCACCTTCACACTCTCTTTAGAGAATATCGTAGTCCACCACAAAGATTTCTATCTCAACCCAAGGGAGTACATGATGAGTAATTTTAGGTTACAGTGCACATCCCCTATAATACACCAAACCACAACTAAAACATGGGTCTCTATATAGCATATATAGGCTATCTCATGTGTCCTCAATATACGCTAGGTACGTGAGGCACAACCGTGAACACCAGCCTGCCACAAGCATGGATTGGGAGCCCTAGCGAGGTACTGGAAACTTGGACCAACCCTGCACGTCTTATCTAGGTATCACCCTAGATTTGATGCTTCGCTAAACACAATGTGACCAGATTGGGGTACAAATTTATTTCTCCCTACTTTATATATCCTTCCGATAACATGTGGTTGGGATCGTTCCCCAGGTGATGAAATCCCAGGCAGGTCCTACTAAGGGAAGAAGATACTAGACACTTTGGTTGGTCCCCAGGCTTGCACATAGTGCAAGGGGAGAGCTTATACGCACTAGCACCTCCTAGGTAGACTAGAGTGGACTAGAACAAACTATAATTTATCATCACCTAGGATCACCAAAAGGTGCTAGGGGAGTGGATACGTCAACAATCTATTCCCAAACATGGAAAACAATGCAAATTGACTCTTTAATTAATCTACATGTGCCTAGATTAGTATAAAAAATAGACAACAAACAAAGCTAATCTAGGGGTCTTTGACCAATCATCCAACATAAAATATGTTAGTAACTTAATGCCATTGATCTTGGAAAAATGAAGGACAATCATTGCTCAAATCATTAGCAGATCAGTACCTGAAATCGAAACCAAATTGAAGCTAGAATTGTAAAATTGGAGATTCAGGAATACCCCAAATTCGCCTTTGTATAAGATGAACCTACCTAGTGTGATAATCAAGATCGCCTGTCTAGAAAGATGGGCGAATGCGCAGATGCATGTTTAGATGGATGGACGAATTCAAAAATTCCTGTCATGGGGAAGGGGTGAAATCACAATTGCCTCTGTAACCAAGTCAATCTCGCTTGTTCCTAGAGACCTCCAACATATATTCCTATGTATCGAGTAGTCTCACCTTTCACCTCAAGTTCATCCCATTTCACAAAAGGGCGAATGCATGATCATGATTGTCGACTATAGTTTCGCCTCTATAACTAGCAAGTTCTCTCGTCAAGGAAGATTCGCCCCTATGTGTAAAAATATGAACCTACAAAATTCAAACAACAACAAACTATAAAGTTCAAAGCTATGACGTGGGTCTCGCCAGGCATGCCATAAATGTGTGAAAGTGAATTTGACCTATCCAAAGTCCAAAAACTAACTAATGCAAAAGACCAAAAGCACAAGACAAATACTCAAGATTGACCTAGGATGGACTTAAATAAAATGCAAGAAATATGGAACCTTTTACCTTTCTGAGTTGATTACTTTGGTTGGCCCTTTGATTGTTTGAATATGTGCTCCTTTGATGGAAAAGCAACATAAAACCTAGCTCTAAATGATCATTGAGTGATGAGGAATGCAATGGTGATTGTG
>VDFB02252616.1:141289768-141326196 GCA_007258455.2 Sequoia sempervirens
AGTTTTGTGATCATATTTGAAAGGGAGAGTCTCCCTCCCTCATCAAATTTTTATTTTGAAATGAAATTTACTTTGACCAATTAACCTTAAAGAGAATGATTGCATAATACAAAAATTCTAGAAATTGAAACAAAGATATAGATATAGAAACAAAGAATGCAAATTAAGTGTTTTTAATGCCTAGAAATTCAAAAATAAGCTTGATCAAGGACTCATTTTCCAATGGGGAATGGGTCTTAAGTATTTTGAAAAATGAAGCTATAGATTTCTTAGTTGATATTTATGCTTCCAGATTTTGGTTGCAAATTGGTAGTTATAGTTTCAGATTTCTAGAAAATCAGATCGAAATGCAAGTGTAAAATGAGGTTAAATGATAGGAAAACAGACTTAATTTGAAATACAATTTTGATTCAACTTTCTGCTTTAAGTTGTTGATCATGCAATGCTATGTAAATTCTCTACAAAATGAGTGAAATTTTTCAATTTTTTTATATTTTAAAGAATGCAAAAATGCAAACATAAAACCCTATATGAGATGCAAATCAATGCAAGTAGAAAACTATAAGACCTTGTCTATTGTGGCCTTGTTGATCCTATTAGTTTTTGATGATTTATATGTTATATTCTATGTTATTTCATGTTGGATAGTACACATGAGTGATGGTTTTTGCTACACCATGAAGTTGTTCATATCCTTGAATAATCCTATCTAATAGTTGTTGTGAATTCTTGTGATAGTTAGACGAGTTCCATTCTTTGTCTATGTAATTATGCAATGATTAATATGCTTAGTTATTAGTAATATTAATATGTATATTAAGTGAATTACATTTTATTAGGTAATTAAATATTATAGATGTGAGTAGGTGTGATTATGAAGACAATTATTGATATTTAATGTTACTTATAGTAGTATGCATAATAATTTAAATATTCTATTGACATATGTGGTGATATTTTGATAACAAAAAGTATTCACTCAATTTTTTCTTTGACTCCATAACAAGTATCATGCGAGTAAGGAGTGTTAAATTGTATGTTGTGTAGATTAGTGGATCTAATTTTCTAGTTGATTATTATTATTGGAATTTTTAATTCATATGTCATTTGTTTTAATTATTATTAATCATGATTAATAATGACACACATTCTTAGTTAAGTAAATAGTAAAAATTGGTCAATGTTGATAAGGGGCTCACATAGCTACTTCCTTTATTGTATCCTTGTGAAATATTGGTCTTGTCATAGGCATGTGACTTAACCTTGTTTTGTGTGGTTTGGGTTGTGTGTATGTGAAAGTCATTTTATTAATCAAATGAGTCACTTTATTATTATGGTCACTTATTTTATATTTTATGTAGTCCTTATGTCGCCTTAATTCTTTAAAAAGTTTCCTAGGTGATAGGTTTGTGAGGTAGAGGTATTTTTATTCCATAAAACCCCTTTAATAAAGTTTAAAACCCACTCTAATTACTCATTTATGAAAAGTGATGAAAATTGGAGTTGAAAGGGTTGTTGGGAAGTTGGAAGGAGGTTTCCTTTTCCCCTTCTATTTATTCTCTGTATTTGTGTGGAGGAGGGGGTTTCTCTCTTTTTCTTTTTGGATTTTTCTTGAGTTCATTTTTGGTTTTCCTTCTTCATTTTGGAGTTCTTGCCATGTTTTTAGAGGAGCAATGGAAGAGAGTGCTTGGAGATATTTTTCCTCAAGTTGGATAGAAATTTTTTTTGGTGAGGTCTAACGTTTTAGTTATCTAACTTTGTCGATTTGCAATGAGTTTGTTGTCATATTGATTTTTCTTATAAAAAAAATCTATGTGAAATTTGATGTTGAATCCCTTGTTCGGCTGCAAGTAGTGTGTTGGCGTTTGCATTGGTTTATTTTTCCACATTTCTTATTTAATTTCATTTATACCCTTTTTGTGTATTAAAACAAAGAAATATGAATGCAAGATGTTGTGATATGCAAAATATGTAAAGGGTAAAATTGTATAGGAATCCTTGTAATTAGTGGTTGTAATGTGTCAAGTTTAGTTATGTGGATGTTATGTGTTTCACTTTGGCTTTGGATCCTATGTAGAAAGTAATTTTGTGGAAGTGCTATGTGACCGTAGCTCGGGGGTGGATTGAATCTCAATCCTATGGTTGGGTGTAGAGCCCATTGACCAATATTACTTTGTAAGGCCCCACCTTGCATGTGATTAGTAAAGCCCTAATATGCTTTATGTGATCCTAAATAGATGGTAAGATGTATTATGGATGACAAATAGTGTGATTATTTGATAATATTCTTGCTTATGCTACCGTGAATGTAAGACCCCATTTCCTATCCCCCATTTTATTTCAATTGAACAAGTAGTTAGATGATAATTATGATGAAATGAATGATAAAAATATTTTTAGGAATCATGGGCATTAACCTTGATTTAATTATGATAGATGCACATGTGAATTGTTGGATATAACTTGAAAGTGTTGGGTTATTTGGCATATTAAATTGGGTAAATGGTTCATCGTTAATGTTATAGGAGTTTAAAATGAAATACTAAGGTGGTAAACAAAATGATGGAGTGACTATTTCATTGACTATATTCTTGTATTGGAGTAAGTGTGTATTCCCTTTGATTATAATGAAAATTGAATCATTAGGTTCATTTGATGTATTAATGAGTAAATAGTTCATGAGTGAAAATTATGTGAATTGGATTAGCTAATAATATGAAGAGATAGATGATCTAATCATGCTGACCTTGGTAATGTGCAGGAATCAGATATGCAAATAGGAGGATAGATAAATGTTGGAATCAAATCAAATACATCTTTGAGAAGTTCTAAGTGTAGCCCTATTTGACTTAGAAGGGTTTGAGGTTTTATTATTGGTTGGGTGATTGAGTAGAATCCAAGTGTAGGACATGTGATGTGAGTTTGGTTGGGGTTGGAACCCTTGGTTAAGATCAAAATTCGTATGGATTTTTGTGTGGGTTTTAAAAAGGGATTACTGAATCAATTTCCTTGGTTTTGAACAAGAATAGACCCCTAGGACCTATACCTATGGGTTTGGAACCTTTTTGACACATGTGAGCTTGTCCTTGGAGTGTGAAAAGACCCCTCAAAAGTCCACATACATGAATATGACAAATTCAAAAAAAGTGTTGGGGTTTGGGAAGAGTGACTTGTCACTATCAACCTTCTACTCCCCAAAAGTTCTTGGAATTGGCACAAGACTCACACATGTGTGAGCACTTGTGGGAAAGAGTGTAGGTTTGGAGGATCCCTATATATCTCAAGAAGATGGAAGATTTGGACATGGCCCACTTCTCCTCTTGGAGAACTTGAGTGAAGATGGTAGAAAGAATGAGAAAAAGAGAGGAGTCCATCTTTTTGGCAAGATATTGATAAAAATGGCTTGGCTTTGAGAGGAAAGATGGATACAAGATTTCAGTCCCTCCACCCAAAAGAAAAGATAAGTTCTTCCTTTTCCATTACCCTTGTTTCTTGGTAGTAAGGATTTGACCTATTGTATGGATCATGCTTGAAAACATAAAGTAGAGGACGTAGATGCATGTAAGTTGTGCTATGTTAGTTTTATCCCTTTGTAAAAATGAGAAAAGACCCCACTAATTATTTTGGGGCTAAAAAAATTCCTTGCTCGGGGGTATGGCTAGAGCCCACAAGGCTCCATGATGCCATTATGGTAGGGTGGAGAGCAAGCCCTTATACATTGGTTTGTTAGTCATTTAGTCTCTATGTGTTGCTGCGATAATAAGAGCTTATGTAGGGAAATGGTAATTGTTGTAGTGAAGAAAGACATTATTCTTCTCCCAAAATGCTTGCACATTATGATAGTTCACTTTGTCCAATTCTTGAGAGAAATATTGGAGTCATATACCCTCTTTTGAGGCTTTTGTTTGTAAAGCATATATTACAATTTTTTTGTTATTTTGTTCACAAAAATAAATTGTTATTGATGGGTTATAAAGAATCTTGATCAATCTTGTTACTGCATAAAATAAATTAGACAGTTTTCTGTTCACAGTGGTAGTAAAATAACAGGAGCCTAACAATTTTGGATTATGCTATTACAAAATTTAAATGAGTTTGTAAGAGAATATTTTCTTGTATTTTATTGGGGTGGAAATAAACTATGCCTAAGTAGGTATATTAGTTAGTAGGAAAATTATCATGCTTTCAAAGTAGAAAATAGATAAATAAATGAAATCACCAGATTTCTGCCCTCTTGTGCATATTTCTTATTTTTACAGATTTTACAGCTAAATACATGTACATGAAATTTAAATAGAAGTATTCCACTTTCAAATATACCTTTAGATTTATTGCTTATACAAGTAGAAATTGTATTCTAGTTGTATGTAATCTGCAAATTGATATGGCCTAGCATTTTGGTTATTGATGGTAAAATAGAATTATGCCCCTTCAGACCTAACTTGGCCTGAGATAGTGATCTAAAAAGATTTCTCATATACTACAAAAATTTCATAGTGAGTTGGATTGCAATCATTGGCATCACTAAAACCACCTTTACTATGATTATCTCAATCTGCAATAAGCATGTCAAAATCTAAAGAATGTCACTAAAGATGCATTAGAGAATGGATTGGAACGCTAGTAGTTGATGTTGGCGGGGAATAATGTAATCACCAAACACTAAAATGGCGATGAGATTTATGTTGGAGATCCCATGCAAGCTGCCTCATTCCTGCAAAGCCAAAAGATAACTATCAGGTAAACTATAATGAAATAAAAAAAAAGAAAGAGAATAAACTAAGGAAACGCCATGGAACATTATCAAAGCCTTCATATCCTAGATGACTGTTGGGATTTTCATCATTTTGGGTTCCCTTAGCCAAGCGTCGCTTTCAGATCTTTTCAGAAGCCCAACAGGAAATTAATGGCTGCCACTTGATTATATTCAGTGTGCTACTCAGATGAAATGTCTAGCAGGCAGGAATTTACTCAACGGGTAGTGTATTGTCTTAATGGTGTGCGAAATCCCAGGGAGAAAATAGGGTGGTCCTCAACCACCCACGCTATGATCTTATAAAATATGCAGGGGTTGGCTCATCCTCCAAGACACCTACTGCAATGTCTCCATCACACTACTCAGGTCACTTTTTTTTTCATAGACTGTTGTCAGGGTGAATAAATGCTCACCAAGTATTATTATGTAATAAAATAAAACAAAACAGTTTTGGCGCTTTCAAATTTTGAAGTAGATTCCTGTTACCGCACCCTACTCTCATTATCACCGATTTCGTTACCATGCATAAAGGTTAACATTTTCCAAAGGTTAAAGGAAGAAAGTCATCTGTCATTACATTAAACCAACGTTGCTGCAATATTTGGAAACTTCTATCATCACCATGTCCATGTCGCCTCAGCTAAAGAGGAATAGGAGTAAGAATATGTGGGGGACGTGAGTCTTAGCATGAACACTAAATGCGGACTCGTAGAGTTGATTCATCAGCCATCCTATGCTTTAAATGCCTGTTCAGATAAGTCTTCAGTGGTGTCAGAAATTTAGGGTGAGGATTGGATTTACGTCACTGTCAAATCACCCTGAGATCTCATTCCTCGGCTTGCTCAGGAGTAATAATAGTATTTGGTTTGAGCGAGGTGACCTGTAATAGGATAGCAACAGCTATATTGTGTCCATATCAATCCAAGACTATTAAACAAATTTCTATCAATCTTCCCTGGCTGCTATTGGAAACCACTTCTCCAAACACTTCCTCACGGGTAATACCATTTTAATTCACTAATTTGACGTGCCACAACTAGGAAATAAGGTTTGGGTAGGGATCGGCAAGTTGACTGAACCATCGTCTAAAAACCTCTTTATTTGATGCATGAAATATCAAATCTATGCTCCACGTGTATTAATTCCTTTAGAGTCATATTTTTGCGTTTTGTGAGGCGTGGGGATGAGTGAGAATGGGCGCCATTCTCTTACCCCCTAAATCGCACTTTTCTCTTTAAAATTTATACACTCTTTAATATAATCTCCCTCCTTATTTAAAGGGTGCGATTCCACTAGTTTAAAATAGAGCACTTTATACATTGAAAATAAAGCACTTTACACATTCTTTTAGGTTTAAATTTCCATTTATATGGTTAAGCACTATAATAATAATGGAATCAATAATAAAAGAAAATAAATAAAGGATATTATTAATAAATAATAGTTAGGAGATATTTGTATATAAGGGAATAGCATTGGGCATATAGGTACTAACATTTATTTACTCCATTTTATTTTATTTTGTAAGTCATTACGAAATCATTTAAATGTCTTAGTTGGGGAGTCAAGTGATACATGATTAAATAGATAATGAAATCCATTAATAAAAGAACATAAGTAGAATTATTGCCTTAATATTAATGTTTTATAGAGAGGGACGTTAGTATTTGATGAGATAAATATTAAGGAAAATTTTATCATTAAGGGTAGTCTTATTATGTCAGTAATTGAAATAATATTAGTAAGGTGAGTAATATTGATAAGTGATATTAGACCAAATACCTCGCTTTGCTATTATCTGGCATCAGCATCAATGCCACCTTTATACTAGCTAGATGTCTTACCCTAATAGTACCAATGTTAGTTGGAAGAGACTAGTAATGTCACAATACCATTACGGTCCATAATGGTATTATAGTGTCGGTGAAATGCGAATTAACCCTTGGCGATTTTCATATCAATGATGCTTTTGAGGTGAAGGATACAATTACTTTTACGTTAGTTATTTAATAATGCTACGTTTTTTGGGTGATGTAAGCATTTAAAACTTGGGTGATCATTGCCTTGAGCTTTATGACATGTACTCCTAGGACTCACAAGGGATGGTGTTATTTTTTTATTTTTATTTTTTTGTTATTCATTTAACCTAAGTAGTTATAACCATATTTTGGTTGAGTTTCCCAATCAAATAAAATAAACTTCAATCTTATAAGACTCACCAAATTCAATTGAAGACTCGTGAAATCTAGATGACCCGAGAGGGTATAAGATAGTGTGTGTCAAGTGATTCCTAGCAGTGTTTGGCTTACAAACTATGTATAGATAATTTCTACGCTTGAGATTGAGAAGTGACTCTCACTTGGGTGCCCAACTCTTATCTTGGTTAGTGTTGCAACTCAAACTTCTAAAGTAATAATTAGCTTAACGTTTTTATTGAAAGGAAAAGAAGAAAAAAAATATGTGGGGTTTTCTAGTGAATTTTTTTTTTCGGGCATGACAAAATATAAAATAAAATTAAAATACATTAAATTTAAAGTCGTTGGAAAGCACGTCTCTATCACTACAATCATCCAACTTGTTTTATCAAGTTGACTCCATTTGCACCTCCTTGCCAAGCTTCGATAGTAAAAAAAATGCATAAATTTTGAAATGGTGGAAGGGAAGGTGAAAAAAGGGGGTTCATTAGAAGGGAGGGGGTTCATTTCAAACCCCCTTATATGGTGTTCATAGAAAGGGGGGTTCATTAGAAGGAGGGGGTTCATTAGAGGAATCATTTTAACCCCCTTCATTAGAAGGGTAAACCATTTTAAATTTTTGATGAAATTTCTAATTTTTCTTCGTTAAAATTTGTAACCCACTATTATTGGGTTTACCCAACTTCTAATATTCATCAAACATTGTACCTATTTTTGTTTCCTGTGAAACTAGCAACCATTGATCTCTCTCTTCAAGGAGATCCTCCATCTTCAATTTCCACATCCCTTAGCCAATGCCATTATATTTATCAATATATTTACAAAGTGTAGTGGTCATGACATATAATCTTCTTCCCAAATCTACAATGAAACATAAAGACAAATCTCCCATTGTAGTGAAAAAACCTTCAACACTTAAGAGAAAGGTGTCCCTCTCTCAGCAAAAACATTAGCTTTGATACCAAATATTGAAAATAATGTGAAGCTAATCTATAATAATAACTTAATAATGTGTTTACAAATTTGAAAATTATATTACCAAAATGATACTATTTGATTGCACATTTAACACTAATATAAAAATCAACAAACCATAAGAGACACCAAATTTATGTGGAGAAACCCTTTCGAGGAAAAACTCCACATGAGAAGGGAGAAAAGTATATTATTATTCTTCAATGATAAGATACAAAATAATATAGTTCATTTTATTCTCTAATCAACTTGGAAAAACCCCCTTACCTACAAAATAATCATACAAAACTACTATGTGATGAGTCTAATTTATAGAAAATTGAGGGAACAAAAACAATAGTGGTAGCCCTAAATGAGTGGCAAGAAATCACTTGCAAAGACCCATGTCCAGGATAATTGGTAGCTAATAGATATAATTAAATATTGATTTCCCTCACATGACTTATCACATGGGCACCTAACCCATAGCCAATAAGAAATGTAACTCCTTGGTACTCTTTAACTCCTCGATGGAACATGAATGGATAACCAATCACCTCCCACACTTTAGTGCCCAAGGCATGGATTCTCATCTTATAAATTTGGAAGCCTAAAAGAGATACTTATCCATTATGATGTGTAGTTCTCTCATTGAAACATATTCACCTCTTTGAAATACAATTACAATTTGTCATAGAAAATACATATTTAATGGTTTTCCTCTCGTGTCTCATATAACACTTTTCAAGGAATGTCCAGAGACACCTAAATGAAATAGAAATGCAAGGTTAATGTCACCTTCCCTAACAAAAAGTAACCCTGGAAGTTGTCATAGAATCCCAAAAGGATTTCAAAGATACAACTAGATTGCCCTTCACAGTCTCACCATGTTTCAAAATAGAAGGTCCCAAAACTTTCTATAAGTTGCGAATACCAATAGCGAGCACCACACTATCATATTTTTGAGAAATTAATGCTCCAATGATCATTTGAATCATGAATTTCTATGGGACACTAGAACATTGCACAAACATCCAAGTGTAGGTGCTTTTTTATAATAAAATCGGACCCAAAGCACCAAGAATGACCTAATTTTTCTAGTAAATGTATATTATGATATCACCATGTTATAATTAAAATATTAAAATTATTTTTCATGTTAAAGGGGAGGTGTTGTGTGGTATGAAATTGTAGGGGTGTGCAATTTTTGACACTACAACTAGCTTAAAAGTTTAAACAAAAACTTTATATTATTCTAAAAAATGTTACAATCCTTCCTAGTAAATATTTGGGTATCCCTTTATTTACAAAAAGGATGGATTTTATTATTTAGATATAGAATAATGATAATATTTAGGTGAAGATTCTATCATGGAGTGGGAATAGTTTTAATTTTGGTTGGTCACTTACTAAAAATTAAAGTTGTGCTACAAGGAATCCCAATTTATAGGTTATCAATCCTAAAGCTCTTTAAAGTTAATCACTTATTAGTTTCTATATGTCAAAATTTTTATGGTGAGGAATAGGAGGATATAAAATTTCCCTTTATGAAAAGGAGTGAAGCCTTTGAAAAAATATCAAGGTGGTGCAGGGGTTTAGGATTTGTATCTTCATAATTTGGATTTGGGTGCTAAATTAGCTTAATATTTCTTAAAGAAGCCTTCTCTTTGGTGTAACTCTTTAAAGTTAAAATATATGGGGGATGTGTAGCCATTGGACCTATTCACTAAAGGTGATATAAAGGTATGTTTATTAATATGGAATTTAATACTAAATTTATAAACCTTGTTGATTATTTTACATGGAATGCATGTAATGACAATGAAATAAATGTTTGGCTTGAATCTTAGAGGGATAATGCTCCACTGATGAGTATAAATAATTTTGTTAATTCTAGAAGGGTTTTATCTATGGACTTAGGTGTCAAAGTGAAGTATATTATTAGTTTGAATATTATGAAAATGAGTTGGTTACATGTGCTTGGAGGTACTTTAGAATTTATTTGATTCTAAAAGAGGAGAAGAAGGTTTTGAAGGATTATTTTAAGTCATTTGACCTTCAAATATAGCTAGAGTAGATGAGATATATTAGAGAGGGAATATAGGTGGTTAATACAAGGTTAAAATATGTTACAGAGTAAGAGTTATGGGTTGGTTTCTATGAGTATGGATGGACCCATATAATTGATTTGGAATGCATAGACTCCATCAAAGTGTGGTACTTTTATATGGTTAGATGTTAATAATTATTCTTACATGTGATTATTTAATAAAAATAAATATTTATGCACCAAATATGTGCCTCTTTTCTATAAGAATTTCTAATCATTAGTTCACACCCTTCTACAGATCATGAATATGATCACACTATTTGGTCAATGATATATTCATATTGAAAAATATAATGGGATGTTCTTAAAAATTTAGGTTATCCCTTGTTGGCCTTATGGTACCATGAATCTTCAATGCTTGCGATAACCATCTTGTGTAAGTGTGATTTGGGGTATTCTGTTAGAAATAGATCAAAGAATATTTACGAGAGTTTTACTATCAAAGAAAAGGTGTTTAAACTTGATTGGAATTATAATAAAAGAGTATGTTTGCTCAAAAAAATTCAAGCTGACATGAAAATCATTTCCCTTAGAGAAATAAAATTTGTTGATGGTTTGTTGCAATCAAATCCCTTGTTGAAGGGATAATAAAAAAGAATAAAAATAGTAGGGTAGAATTAAGGTAGTAGGTTTGAAGAAGTGAAATGAAAATAAATTTTGATGGCACCTCTAAAGGGAGTCGAAAGACAACTAGAGTAGGTTACGTCTTAAGAAACCATGAAAGAAACTTTGTATTAGCTAGATCAAATTATTTGAGTGTGAAAACCACTAAAAAAGCATAATTGGAAGCGGGCGTCCCGGGTTCAGTTTGCATGTAGAATCGAACCCTACAATTCTATGGAGGAGCGGACAAAATGGTGTACCAGTAATTCTAGTTCTCGCCGGTTCCATTTCAATCAATAGTGAGTGGAAGGTCGGGAAGAGTTAATGAAGGTAGGCTTGAGTGTCGATAAATTGGTTAAGTGGAGAAGTTAATTCCCACCAGGGGTGGAAGGCTTAAAGAAAGGGTGGCTCGGATGGAAGCTCGTCGAAGAGAGCCCTCTAGTCGTTGGAACCTAATGGATGGAAACCTGAGGTACGCCTTAATGCTTTGTAAACTAATTATAGGGTAGGGTATAAAGATGTTGAGGCAGAAGGTGACTTATAGATAATGGTCAATACAATTAACAAATGTAATTTTCTCTAATTTTGGAAACTAAAAATGATATTAGAAGTTTGAAAATGGATGAAACAATTTGATTGAATTGTGATGGTGCATTGTTATAGGTCCAAAAGTAGAGTCACTGATTATTTAATAGAACAAGGTGTGCAATAATTGGACTTCACATTGATTGAAAGTAAGGAGGCTAAACATTAGAATGGGCTGGAATATACAATTGAGGAGGATCGATCATTGTAATTATTAGTCAATGTGGTATGATTTGATTATATGTTGTTTGGAGATTCAATAGCCTTCCATAATTTTCATGTTTATTAGCGTGACAATATTGATTGTGAAGAGCCTTGTTAAAATTTGTGACCTGCATCATGTGTAGAGGTGGGATTATTTGTAGCATGCTTCTAATTTGTCTAGGTTGTGTTATATAGTGGATTAAATTTCTACCCATAGTTTGGTTATTGTTTATTTGTGTGGTACTCTTGGTAAATATGAAACATGGGAAATCATTAAAGAACCTATTGCAACATGGCCTTGTCACAAACCATTTCTTAAGAAAGATTTTTAATTATGGTGGAAGGGAATCTTAGTTTAATTAAAGCAATAATAGCATAGAATGATTTGGTAGATCATGGCCACTTACACTTGAGTACAATGATATTGGCCAAATTTAAATAAATTTTGAAGATGACAACAGTGAGTGATAATGTTAGGGGTTGTATCTTGCAAATGCTAGCTCTAGAAGAAGATGGATGGGATGGGGAAATATAATTGGAGCATGGTAGGAAAAAAACTAATATGGGTAAATGAAAGTAAGGCTCTATAGAGATTTCCATAGATGAGGATGTTAAGAAGCTACAAGATGACATTCATTAATTACAAGTCGATAATTAGATATTAGAAGCATTTTGTCAAGATCTAAGGGTGGTCATTTAATATATAGTGGTCTTACTTCAAAATGAAACATTGAAAATCACTAGTATATATTTGATGCCACTTCTAGAGGACAAACTATTTACTAAGATATGACGAAAAATTAAAGTTATATTATTAAACTTTATGACATTACTTCTATGAACATTTCTTTTGCTCCTTTGATAGAAATCACACCTATATCTAAAAATAAAAAATACAGTAGATCAATACATCACTTTGCTCAATAATTCTAAAACATCATATCATAATTCTAGCATACACTATCAAACCCTTTTCCATACAATACAATATATATTCTCCATACAAAATTGCTCGTTTAGATTACTCTGGTGGAACCCATAACAACCGCTAACGTTAATGTTCGATTAATTCTATGTTTTAAAATCTGTTTTTGCCGCCCAATCAATTAAAAGCGCCAATTTCTTTTTGAAAACACTGTTTCCCCCAGCTTGGTCACCGTGTCCTGAGTCCATCCGAGGAAGAAATCGCTGATGATACCGAGCACAGGCGTAAATTCGTTTGAGCTCTCCTTGATTTTTTGTTGCAGGAGCCACTGCACCAAGGGATTGATAAGTACGTGGGCTTGGAACAGATTCCCCATTGATCTGGGGCAACAACATAGGATTGGTTAAGTCTAGATCGTTTCGGGTGAGTCAATGATACTCTCATTCTTGTTGGAGAAGTAGATTCTTCTGGTGTGTTGAAGATGGCCTAGAATCAGCTGGGAACCTCCACCTCGTTTGTTTGTTATGTTGTAATCCCTGTCTGCACAAGTGAGTATTCATTCCTACCTCCCATAATATCCTTCCTATGTAGGGCGAGCTGATCTGAATAACCAAGAAATAATAGATCAAGAGCGGGGTGAGAGGGGTGAGAGTATTGGCAATTGGGTCATGTTGCTAATCAATTGAAAGCTTCATTTTTTTTAAAACCCTGTTTTTTTTTTTTTTTGTTTTCGAATTTTCTATCTCCCTTTTTATACCTACACAATGGAATTCAATTTCTTCTTCTATGGCACTGCATCCCAATTTAACAGTCATAACCACAACCGATGAGCTTCAGGCGAGCCAGTTTCCATTTGATTTAGTGGGGGACTGCAGTTGTCAATCAGAATAAGGAGGAGATTAAAGGAGCCATGACTGATATTCTTCAGGTACCTATTTCAATATACACCCTACAAATGTCTTAATTACCTATTTTACTCTAGCATTTTTATCATTTCTATGAATTATGGCTGCCTAGGACTGAGGCCATGGTCTATTCTATCTTGAGATATTATTCAAGTTCTGGGAAAAGATTTTTTATTTAACTTCTCTGATTTTAACGTAGTTAACTACATATTGGGCATGAAACTTCCTTGGCTCCATTTGGGTATGAACCCTCGGCTCCATTCTAAGAATGATGTACTTGGGTAGCCTAATTGACCTATTATGATCATCTATAGCCATCTATAGGTTGGTTATAGACACTTTGACGCAGCAAGGCTTTGCTGCTCAGAGCATGCGCCAGGGGAAGCTCTGAATTCAACTTTTCATTGTAAGCTTGTCAGCAGGGAATTTTTTTGTTACTGCTAAACTATAGAATACAGAACATGACGACCCAGTTGCTGCAATCAAGGATAGTTTAATGTATGGTTTCCTTTTTACAAATTTTGTCTTGTATTTTCTCTGTTTTGTAGACCTTATTGCAAATTGTTTCTAATAGCTATGAATTAGAGTAGGTGGATCTATACCTTATCCACTGGCCTGTCAAGATGAGAACAGAGATTCCACTTTCCCTAGTCAAGAAGAAGAATTTTTGCCCTTAGATATAAAGCCTACTTGGCAGGGAATGGATCAATGCATGGAGATGGGTTAACCGTTGAGGTTAGTAACTTTTCATCTGAAATAATTGAAGACTTCTGAACTATGCAAAGATATCCCCTGCTGTTTGATCAGGCAGAGTTGCACAAATGTGTTTTTCTTTTTTAGAAGCTCGCTTTTCATCTGACTTAAGGGCTACCTGCGTTCATTGCTTTTTTAAAACATGTTCCAGCTTCTTCAATGAAGTTATCTGAATTTGTCAAAGTTTTGTATTGCAAGTTTTTGGATTTAACTGTGTATGTTTTTCAATTCATTTCAAAAATAAAAATAGTCTTAACATGAAAGTAAAACAATAAAAGTTATAAACAAGAAAATAAAAAAGAAAGGAGAAAACTAACCATAAGAAAGAATCAAAAAATACAAAAGGACAATAAAAATAAATGAAATGTCGATAAAAAAACATACATAGTTGAATCCAAAAACTTGCAATACAATTTGATGGACTGTAGAAAACTCATACCAACTATTGTCAAAATTTTCCTTCTATCAACTCATACATTGATATTGTATAGCGCATCAAAGTTGTATGGATTTCTTTTATCTGCAGTTTTTCTTTGCTTCAAAAGTTCTCTAGGTGTTTCTTTTGGTCTGTAATTGATCATGTCCTTGTTTCAACTGTAGAAGGATGAAGTTTAATTAGAAGTGCCTAATTTAATCTTTAGTGCATTTGAGGTTTCATAGTTAATAAGATAGAGTAATTTTTTTGGAAAAATGATGTAATTGTTTTGTTTTGTTGTTTTAGATACACATTCTATAATCCGTCATTGAGATACATGAAAAAGATAATTAGATTGTAAATATAACATCATATAAAGAGTTAAGAGGTCAATAAAAATACAAAGAGCAATAGAAAAATAAAGAGGGAAGATTACAAATCTATGTTTCATGAGGATTCTTGACGAGGGGACAGGTTTTAGGGATGGTGGGTGGTGGTGCAAATACATATAGATATAGTACTTGAAATAAGTTAAAAATACATGTAGTGTAAAGTTTTTGGTTATAAACTAATGTAAATATTGTTTAACCCTTTTGCATGTATTATTTAAATAATATGCTTTCATATATTTTATGATGTCATGATCAAATATTTCGGATAAATAGTTGATAGATTTAATAATATTTAAGTCAACATCAAACAAACCCTAAATTTGTATCAATTTTTATCAACTTAGAAATATGTAAAATAGACTTCATAAAAATCTAAAACATATTAATGTTTACATAGTAACCTTCATAGCTTAATGTTGACTTGTAGATTTAATTAATTTTCCCTAATCTAATAAACCCTAATATTGTAGATAGGGTTTGCCATTGAAGATGGGATTATAGATTAAATATCTGCTTGATCATGCAAAATCCTAGATTTCTCATGGTTTACACAATAATGTCGATAACATGGTAGAAATAGCTCAAGTTCATATAATTTAATTGAATCTAACACATATATAGATAACACAATACAATTTATGCATTAACATGAATTGCTTAGGTTATGAATTGGGCTTGTGAAGATACAAATAGGTTGTAGAGTATTTCTTGTATTGATGAGATTGTAGTACATAATAAACATTGTTGTTTGCAAAAAAACATGAAAATATATAATATACACCAATAATGGAAATAACAATTGGATAGTTGTAAATGTAAGTTGAAAATATAATGCTAGAACCCACGACAAGTACAATGTCATGCAAACTTGCTATTGTTGTTGTGAAAGCTCAAATACAACCTATGGGTGAGATTGCTCTTTCATCCAAGAGGGTTTTCATCCTTTGGTACATGAGGTCTTCAAGGTTTTTGTCCTTCAGCCTCCAATAGAATTATGGGGTTTCATACTCAAATTTGGGCATTTGAACACAAATGCTTAGAGAAGTTTTTAGTTAAGGTTTTTGAATATTGTTTGTAATAATATTTTGTTTTAATTGTTAATTCTTAACACCCATAAAATGAATGTTGGAACTTGTATTAAATGCCACTATGTGTTGACTAGTATGTGGTAGAGAGTGCCCATACCTAATGGGTAGTGTTTTCCCTTAAACCATGCTTGAAATCACATCATGTGTGTTTGTATGTACTCAAGAAGCATGGGAGAAAGTTTCCTACAATTTGTAATGTCCTTTGCATTAATGGAGAGAGATCTCATAGGTTTGAATTCTTAACAACCTAATTAATGACAGCCATGATCATCTTCTTTATTTGCATCACTCGATGTGCACATGGATTTACATCTAATGTTAAATAATGTTTCTTGGTAAGGGAAAATCCTTATTGGAAGTTGTTGCATTAGTTTTGAGTATTAATGTTACTTTCACACAAATCGAGAAGTATGTGAGATGAACAATGCAAATAGTCAAGAGTTTTGGAGTTTGGGGGTTAGAGATGGCTCATGACATAAGCCACTATTTGAGGATTGTAGTTTGGGCAAGAGGTATGCTAGTAGGGTCAAGATTTAAACTTTGACAAGGTATAGGAAATGAGTGGGGGATTGATGTGAGGTATTGGCTAAATGAGGAAATTTGTCTTTCCAACAAAAGTTGAGGAAAGGGGGGAGTTTGAAGGAAAAGTATACCATTAGGAGGAAGTTTGAAAGTTTGACAAGCATAAAGAAAGCAGAGTTGGGTGGAAAGACATGTCGAGATGTTGAAGTTTGAAAGTCTTATAGGAACCAAGGAAGGGTTGGACTTGAATGGGAAAGCATGCTCAAATGAGGAAATTGACAAATACATAGAAGGTTGGGTATACATCCATGGTTATAGACATTGGGGACTTAGATTGACATAGTGGGAAAGAAGAATGCATTTTTTCTAAAGTTTCGAGCATTTTTTTCAATTCAAGCAAAAATTCTATTCTTTTGGGTGGTATATTCCCTACATGTACTATCCCTGTCACATCAACCCTTCTATAGACTCAATGTCACATCAGGTTATATGAAGGCATTAATTATTAATCATAGGTGTTTATATTAATAAAGTTTTATTTTTAATAAGATGTTGATTGTGTGGTTACGCAGTTGCTTATAGCTACAGTTTTGTGGCTTAACTATTTGTGGCTTAATTGTGGGGCTAGCTCATAGGAGCCACCACCAAGGCTACACCCATGCTCCGCCTACTTGTCACCAACAATGATGACTTATATATACATATTTAATCCCTGCACAACGATTGGTCACATAGGTGACCTCATTTAAGTGCTGAGGGCTTAATATTTTGACCCTATTTAGTTTGCCAAGGCCCTAAAATATGCCTTTTTTTCATTTTTCTATAGCTTTCACTTTTGGAGGTCATTTTTTTTAAACAAGATATTGTTGGATAGCTCGTTCTCTCAGGGGTTCTGCTACCCTTCCAACCCTTGCTCCCATAAGATCGCTCCACGTTGCTTTTCCTGTTGACCCCAATGATTCTGCTTTCCAGGATTTTATCATAAGAAAAATAGATGCCTATTGGAAGAAATAAATAGCTCCAATAGGTAGTGTACATAATATAAGACCTACAAAAGCTAAGGAAAGGTGAGAGATCTTTCCTGCGTAGTCTCTTAGAGCCAATAGAGGATATGCTTCCATGGATTTTGATCTAGGAGTCTTCAATGGCCATGTAGATGTTTCTTCTAGCTTAAGGGTAAGTACCAAAATACTTGTGTCCCCTACATTTTTTGACAATGGTTGATAATCAATAAAATGTGCAAAGACATCCCCTATTTTGGAATTTGGGGAAGAAGTGTTGGAAGAGGAGAAATACTTTTATGCCCATGCTTTAATTTGTCGTTTTAATCATTTTTGGCCTAGTATTTAAATTTGCATATTTTCTAAGAAATACTTAGAAAATGACATTAAAATTTACCCAAGTGCTTAGGGTTTTTCATTGCTATTTTTGCCTTTACCAAAGATAGGGACTCAGTCCTCTGTGATCACCATTGTCTACTTGGGGCAAAAACTCCCTTATGCTAAAACCATGACATCCAACATTTAAACTTGCTTTTGAATCTTTTAATATTATGTCGATTTGGGTTTGACTTCCAAATCTCCTGCTTTATATCCATTGGTAACTCCTTAGGTGTTTTCTTGGCTATTGATAAGAACACTTCTAATTTTTCACATACCACTTTTGCTCGAATTTTAGTGGAAATGGACCTTAACAAGGAATTTCCAACAGATTTAATCCTCTTTGTTGCAAGCATTTTTTTTTACCCTATTATTGGATTATAAGGGCCTTCCCTTCCATTATAGAAGATGCTACGAAATAGGTCATGTTGTAGCAACATGTCATGTCAAAAGTAAAATAGTTAAGCAAGCTTCATGGTGGAAATATTCATTTTCAAACCAATCAAAAAACTCTCCACAAGGACATAAAGAGAATGCAACAACAATAGTGGTTCCTTCCTCTTCAGTATAATCTCATAAAAAGAAAGAATCCCCTCCTCATGGCTTGAAAGAGAAATAAGTCAATGTTCCAATGGAGGCTCCGTTAAAGTTGTCTGTGGTTCTTGAGAATGGTGTGGTAAAAAAGAATCACAATGTGGGTTCAGAGGATGGTCAATGGACTATTTTATAGAAACACAAGTGAAACCCTCTTAAACCAAGCCAGGACTATTTTATGGGTACCTAACATGGACTTGTAGTCAGGACCCATCCTTGCATCATTTGCATAATAATCTACTCCCTAAGTTGCATTTAATGGGGGTGTTGGTGTTAATAAATGTCTTGTACTTAGTTAATTTCCTTTCTAGGGACTTAGGGGACATATTCACATGTTAAGTTTAGTTAGGATTATAAGCTTCATTCTAGAAGTCTTAGTTGTCATTTCTAGATCTTCTCTTATCCTAGGTTGTTATGATTTAGTTGTCTCATGTGATAGGATTGATACTTCTCATGATCTTGTATAATCCTTCCTCTCACCTTTCCTTTATAAGAAAGACATCTCATGTACATTTGTATATTCAACCCTATTCAATCTTTCATTGTTGACAAAAGTATTCTTTCCATTTTCTCTCTTGTGGAAGATATTTTGGTCTAGCAATTGTTTTTAGGGGTGTTGAGGAGTCACCACTAACTCCTACATATAGTTTCTTCACAATGATGATAAAGAGATAGAGATAATTGATGAATGATAGGTTTATTTTATAGATTTCTTAATATCGATCAATGGTTGAGATTTGATGAGAGATTGAGTAGATCAATGGATGAAAATCCATGAGAGGAATTGATGGATAGTTAATTGAGTGCATCATTTCGATGAATTGAGTTCATTGATTAATTAATAGGATTTGATTGATCAGTGAACTTGAAGTGAGTGGGAGTGGATTGAAATTGATTGATGAGTGGACTAAGAGTAAGTCTTAGTGAGTTGATGAGGTGAAAATGTATGGGTTTTTAATAATTAAATGAATTAATTATTAATTACATGTGCAAGATGCAAATGAATAAATAAATGTATTTTTTATTTTTTGTTTTAGAAGAGGATAATGTTGAGAGATAATTGGATAAATTAAATAATTAAAATAGTTATTTAATTTCAGAATTAGGAAATGGGAATTGAATTAATTAAACAATAATGAATTATTTAATTAAACTTAGGAAAGAGGAATAATTAGTAAATCAATTAGATAATGTTAATTATTTAATGAATATAGAGGAAAAGTGATGAAATAAATAAGGAAATTATTTAATTAAATGAAGAAGATGGATTAATGATACCCAATGATGGAAAATGATGATATTTTGGTAGAAATATGTTAGTCAGATTTATGTATCTACATTTTCCTCTCTTTGAGATAATGCATTTCATAGTGTTGTTTCAAAGAAAGTATGAAAGAATTTGCGATGACATGCCTTAATTGAATGAAGAGATGAAGAAATGGAGGTAGGATGCCCCCTTGAGAGGTTAACATAAAAATGAATTTTTAGGTCAAACTCTTGAAAATGGTTGGATAGGTATGATAGAGGTGAAGAAAATGGAAAGATTATGATTTGTGTGTGTGTTAAATGTGTAAAGTTAGTATTGACACAAACCTTAATGAAACGATTTATATTCAAAGATTCGAAGCAAAGAAACTATTCTAATTTGCAACAAACTAAATCTTTCAAGAACATCCCATTGTCCTCTATTCTTAATGATTCCTTTAACCTTTTGGCCCTTAGATTTCTATGTGCACAAAGGCTATTAGAATGACACTTAAGAAACGAGATTATTATTCAACATGCAAGCCAACTAAATGCCTACATGAGACTATATGCAAAAAATGATGATGAATGCTATGATGAAGGGATAATGGTGATTATGATAAATAAACAAGTGGAGGTGAATGCTATAGTATTGAACTAGAATGATCTATGCACGATTCTACATATTCTCAAATACAAACTTAAAATGAACTAATCTAAAATGCAACTATGATGCAATGGAGGACATAAAATGCAACTATGATGCAAGATTTAAAGCTAAGATGTAAATACAAAGAAAAGCATGATGTGAAAACTAGCTATAAGACTCCAAAGTGCTCCCAAGCTCCAATGATAAACTTGGATGATAACTTTACTTCAAATGTGGATGCAAAATACAAGGCCCAAGGGTTGTATTTATAGCCTTTTCCAAGTATATAGTGAGGTGGCAATAATCAATGGTCCATATTCGAATAAGAAAAATGGATGATGAAGATGAAGAGAATCAAGATGTTGTCCCCTTGACCAAAGACAACATGCCATTTGGATGGAAGAATCTCTTGACCAATGGGCAACATGCCATTTGGATGGAAGATTCAAGTGTGAGAAGAGAAGACCATGTGCTTCCAAAATTGGTGGAAGTGTGGGAGGAATGAGCCATGTGCTTTTTAAAATGAGTTGACGAAAATTCTAATTAAGAATTAGAGTTATTTGTTTTCATGTGACCTTGGTGAGGTGGCACAAAAAGTTGTAGAAATGTGCTCTAATTCCTAATTGGATTTAGTGAAGATTAATTAAATAAAAAAAGTTTAGGGAACCTTTTTTATTTAATTAATTTAGAAGAATATGTTTTAGATTTGGAGAATTTAGAAAATGAAGAATATAAATAAATTGAGAATTTATTTATATGTAGTTGAAATATTAATCAAATAGCTAGTATTTAATTAATTAAAGGTGATGATCATTTTTAGGTGTATACATTTTTCCCCTCTTTGAAGTAATGTGTTTACACGTTGCTTCAAAGAAAAATTTGATACTGATGCTCAAATTTTTTTTCGATGCCCCAGACATTGATTTTCAGGTATTGCCGGATATATGCCCCCTCGAGAGATAAATCGGTAAAATGTGGAATTTTTGATGTTTTGTCGAGGATTCAATGATTGTGTCATGATGTTGTAGTGATGTGATGATGATCCAACGTTAAACCACTGATACTTTGATGTCAGATATGATTTATCTTTTGAAATTTGATTCTACACTCCCTCTTTGAACAATTTTGATTAGTTAAATCCCATTTTTGATAATAAATCCCACCATAATTCCCTCTATTGTCCTTTAAAAAGGAAAAAAAGTGGGAAAAGTGAATTCATTTGCACATTGTGAGTTTGGAGAATTTGGAGAGTGGAGAGCTAGAGAAAGATGGAGATCCCTTCTCACAAGCATCGTTTCAAGCGCCTTCACCGCCATGGTCATCCTGTTGCAGTTGGACCTACAACATTACGAGAAACCTCCTTTAGTCATTTTCCTGCCTTTTTATCGATGTTTTGAACTTGGTAGATAGGTGTTGTAGGCCATTTAAAGTCATTTTTGCACTTTTGGGGAGTATTTTTGCTGTTTTCAAGTCATTTTTGGGAGTTTATGGGAGATTTGGCACCTCTTGCTTCTGTTTTGGTGCCTTTTTCTTATGTTTTGGCACCTTTTGCTTCTGTTTTGGTGCCTTTGGGGTCCCAAATGATGCCTTTTGCAAGCTTAACTTCATGTTTTAACCCTTTTTCCTCTGAAATGGTGCCTTTGGGGTCCCAAATGGTGCCTTTTGCAAGCTTGGGGGTTTTTCCCTTGAATGATTCTTGATGATTTTCCCTGTTGTTTTTTCTTGTCCGATGATGTTTGATTGATTAAAGTCCTCCTGGTTATGTCAAATGTTGGATTGTTGATGTTTGTTGAGGCTTGTATGATGTTCATGAATCATGTTAGTCATTGCATTGTTTTGTTTAGTGATGATTTTGATTGATCTCAGTATGATTGTGTGATGTTCATTGCTTGATTTGATGTTTGATAAGATAGTTGATGATTTGATCTCATGATAGGTTAGAGTCAAATGATAGGATAACTTGATGATGTTTCAACCTCATGATAGGTGAGGATCGATGATAGGATTGATAATGCATCAACCTCATGATAGGTGAGGATTGATGGTAGGATTCACTGATGTATCGACCTCATGATTGGTGAGGATTGATGATAGGATTGATGATGTATCGACCTCATGATAGGTGAGGATCGATGGTAGGATTCATTGATGTATCGACGTCATGATAGGTGAGGATCGATGGTAGGATTGATGATGTATCGACCTCATGATACGTGAGGATCGATGATAGGATTCACTGATGTATCAACCTCATGATAGGTGAGGATCGATGGTAGGATAACTTGATGTATCGACCTCATGATAGGTGAGGATCGATGATAGGATAACTTGATGTATCGACCTCATGATAGGTCAGGATCGATGATAGATGTACTAATGATTGTCTTGATTGATTGATTTGATGGTCTCAATTGAACCTAATTTGATTGACTGATGATCTTGATTGAACATGATTTGATTGACTGATGATCTTGATTGAACATTGTGTTAGGGCTAAATTTGATAGATTGATTGATGTAATGCTGATTTGTTTTACCTAATATGATTAGGAATTTGATGTGCTCCAGTCTCTGGATCATTTCCCAAAGATGTGGGAGATGGTTCGTCAGTTGACTCAGGTAGATTTAGATATTGTCACACGTTGTGGGTTGACATCCTTGTTACATATACCCCAGTATAGGATTAATGGGGGTTTGCTGACTGCTCTAGCGGAGAGGTGGCATAGTGACCACAATACCTTTCATTTGGCTACTAGGGAGATGATAGTTACTCCAAAGGATGTTTATCATATCCTGCGGATTCCAGTGATGGGTGAGATAGTTGTGTATGATAGAGTAGAGCAAGGCGGGACTGATGCCTTGCATAGGAATTTCGTAGATGATCATGTTTTAGGCCATTGGGTCCCTTGGTAGGAGATGGTCGAGAGATATGATCCTCTATTATGTGTTCTTTCCGGGTTTATTGGTGGATTCCTTTGTCCTGACCATAGGTCAAAGGGATTTTCAGTGGGTTGGGGTCGAGTATTGGAGTGTATGATGCTAGAGGGGACCAAATATGCATGGGGTTCGTGTATGTTAGCCCATTTGTATCATGATTTGTACCAGGTTGTGTATTGTGCGACGATGAACCTCTCTTTTGGAATTACACTATTGTAGACATGGGCATGGGAGCATATAGCAATCACTCGACCATTGGGAGATAGACAACGACCAGTAGGTAGACCCTATGTGTTCAGCTACAATGGTCTGTGTGTCTAGCATAAGTTGGGAAAATTAAATTATTGGAGACGTGTCCTAGATGATCTGGAGGACGTGACATGGCCCTTTTACTTGGATTGTGAGATGTGGCCAGAGGATCAGGTTGAAATTCCATACATGTTATCGTGATACTTGATTGGACGAACACGTTCTGTACTTGAGAGATATTTGTATCTATGGGTTTGTCATCAGTTTGGACGAGTTCAGGCGATGCCCCAGGGGGTTTCCCATTATGCACGACGATGACAGAATGCGATAGAGTGGGGCCCTTGCTTATCTTATGTTGCTACTTGTACCGAGTATTATACATTGGCTCCATGTGTATGGGATTATGTTCCACAAACGACAGATGTAGGGATGGTAGAGGATTATTTTGAGTATTTCTACACACATCCTTTTATGAGGTTATCTAGTCCTAATGAGCCAGTTCCACCAATTGATGATGATGATAGGGCACCGAGACAAAGGGGGGGTGGTGAGGAGGAGGAGAGTGATATTGGGGATGGAGGGGATGATGAGGGTGTTGAGGGTGGTGGTGGTGGTTCAGGTGTAGGGCCATCGGGTGCAGTCGACAGTCTCTTTCTAGATTTTTTCATTCCTAGACGTAGGAGGAATATTACCATACCTCAGTTGGTGATGCCTAAGATTCAGATTGGAGTCCCTTCTCATCAACAACAGGCACAGATAGAGGCATTATAGGCACATATTCAAACATTTTAGGGTGAGTTAGTGCAGGCTTGGGCACAGTTTGAGATATTGACGGCTGAGAGAGATGCATATAGGCATTAGGTACAATAGGTACAGGCACATGTTTAGATTCTTCAAGGTTAGTTAGTGCAGGATCAGGCACAGGTTGAGACACTAACGACTGAGAGAGATGCATATAGGCAACAGGTACAATAGGTACAGGAATAGGTCGTCATACTTACTACAGAGAAGGATGCCTTGAGACATCGGGCAGAGCAGGCCAAGGTCATTACCGAGAGATTACAATAGGTTGCAATGGCTACGGGTACAACAAAGTTCCTTAAAGAGATTCGACACACTGCTCAGGAGTTGCAGTTTTACATGGGTAAATATCATGAGCTGGTTCCTTCTGAGCGGCGAGAGAGCTTTGTACCGTCTCGATCCCTGATCTTAGACTGTTAGCATGGGTGTTACTTAGCCATTTCCTAGAGATAGGAGAGATCCTGGTGTAGGTCCATTAGGTGGAGGAGGTACTGGTTTTGCGAGGCCACCATTGTCTGGGGGGAGCTTGACATAGCATATTTTGATGTATACACTATTGTGACATTGATGATGTACTTCTTGTGTTCAGACTTTACGATACAGTGCCATTTTGATATTGATGTATCTCATCATACTTTTGGATATCCTCGTACACTTTGAAATTATGATTTTTGAGGTTATATGATATGCAACGATGATTATGATCTATGTGTTGATATGATGATAGATGTCTACAATGCATTTGATTTCTATGTTATGATGATGATATGCAATGTGGTGGATGTCGTTTATGTCTATTGATGATTATGTAGAACTATTGATGGATGCATTTTTATTTCTTTGTTATGATGCAATGTGATGTTCTATATGATGATGATATGATATGTTATGGATGCAAATGATGATGCAACCTATATGTTATGATTCTAGGATGTTTTGATGATTGATGCCTATATGATACATGTGATGGATCCTATTATGCTAATGAAATGTAAGCATTTTATGTTTTGTTCTTTTCTAATGCAAATAAATGATGTAATGAATGAATGAATGTGTATATGATGATGCATATTTTTGTTGATGTTTATGTGATGTTTTATAATGATGAATGATGATTATGTGATGCAAATGATTATGTTCTAGGGTCTTAAGCTTAAATGAGTGAGTCTATCCAACTTCCAAGAGTTGTGGGAAGGTTGTCATCAGTTGATTCTTTGTTACATTAAGCTTTCACCAAACCTAACATATTTCCCAATTCTTTTGGAAGTCTGAAGAGACTCACTCATTTAAGCTTAGTGAACCACTTCCCTAATGCCACTATATGAAATGATTTTGATTGTGTAAATGAGATGCGATGGATGTCATTTTGTGTTTTTTGAAGCAAATATTATGATGTGATGCATGAATGGATGAATGATGTTGTAATGTTTCCTAATGTATGCAAATTATGATGCAACTTAATGAGAATGTTTTCTAATTGATGATGATGCAAGTGATGTGTAACTATATGAAAATGATGTGTTTTTGGTAATGCCCAGTGTACTCAATCCCTTAATGCAAGAGATAACATCATTGTTGCAGCTTTGGAAATGCCATAAATACAGATGCAAACTAACATGGATGCAATCTATTATAACCATGCAAATCTCGTATGCAAAATTTTTCATTCATAATAGCCAATTTGTCGTGCTTTTTATCATCATTGGGCCTTTAAAATGTTGAAAGTGAGTACAGGCATCAATGGTATATTTAGACCATGATGACCTAAGTACTACTTCCATGATGTTTGATAGTGAAAGTTAACACAAGCATCTAAGTATAATTAAACCGAGATGACCTAAGCATTGCTTGAGTAAACAAACAAGAGTTAACTGTTTTCCTCTGCAAATTCAAAATGTCATTAGTGATACTTTGTAGAGCACATCCTATGACAATTTGCACAGTAATAATGATCAACTCACAGACAACAGACAAAGAAAAATCATACTCCTTGGCTCCTCTAGTTTGATACATCATCGAGGGGCTCTAAAGATATGATAACAAAAATCAAAGTACAACAATTGAACATTTGTGTTTAACGTGATAAACCCATGATTCAGAAAGAACATCATCCATTTGAAGTTCGTTTTTGGTTTGATTTGATTGTTTTGATTTGGGTGTTCAATGTGTTTCTGTTTGTGTGATTGATGTTCAATGTTGAGTTGCACTATGATCATTGTTTTGGGTTGTGTTGTACTACTGTTGTTTGTCTGTTGGTTCAAGCTCAAAGTTTATTGCCCCTAGTGAGTTTAGGATTTTGCCCTCAGTCTAGGGTGAGACACGACTGTGATGCCAGGATATGTACATGGTGCTTTCCAAGGATAGGCAGATGGATGGCGAAAGCGAATGGTTGGCATGCTCAAATAGATGGAAAAGATAGCCTATCAAAAATAGCGCCTGTTGCCAGGTTTTCACTTCTTGTTTTTATTGCACTTTTTTAGATTTTATGATTTTTTTGATCTTTTTGATTTTTCACTTTTTTTGGTATTTTTGATCTTTTTTGCTTTTTTTTGTATTTTTTTGTTATTTTTTGCTTTTTTTTTGTATTTTTTTGTTATTTTTTGATTTTTTTGTATTTTTGAAGGAAATCTAAGATGGAATGATATGATACGACCAGTTGAAGAAACAAGATGCCCCACAAAAGAGGTAATGCAACCATGGATAAATGATAGATCAAAATGAAAGATTCATTGCAAAACATGTCACACAAACAACATATCTCTTGTCGAAAGATGATAATGGTTGGTTGATTAAGATGCCAGGAATGATTGATTCCATAAGGCATGATGATAATGATAAGTACTTAGGATCACTGATTTCCTCTAAGTACGATAAAATTGATGATTGTTGATGATTGATTGACAAAAGATATGAGGATTAGATAATGTTTTACAGCTAGGCTCAAATATGATTTACATGATAAGATTCAAGGTTGCAAAGGGACATGATGACATGGGTTTTGATAAGCTAGGAGATGTGGGATGGAAGAAAGAAAGGATAAAAATAATGAATGAGATGGTCAAGATCAACTAGATAAGATATAGACACAAGGCACAAGTATTTTGTCCCTATTCCTCATCAAGACCAAGGACAAGAAGAAATGATGTATCTAGTAAGAATGATGGAATATGGATAAGACAAAAGATATGGATAACATGTATAGGATAAGATATATCATGTTCAGGAAGATCCTTAACCTTGTCAAGATCAAAGGTGGAAATGTGGAAGATAATATATGCATGATAGGAATATGGAAGGACTTAAGCATCAAGTTTCATGACCAAATATCCCTTTAGTAAACCATTGTAAATGGGAATTAGACTCATAAAAGTTGGCCTATTAAAGGTATGATGGAAGAACTAAGGACTTATCCAAAGGTTTGGATTAAAGGAGAATGATGGGGGATGAATGTTGGGTAATGGATAGGAGGTGGGAAGACTTGCTAATGGATATATGGAAAGGATTGCAATGTCAACATTGGCACACACCTTGAAGGATAGTGGAGTGATGGAGGAAAAATGGATTTGGAAGGTGATAAGTTTTTGGATGGAAGAGTGGAGGAAGGTTTTGGATTAGCAAATTTAGATTCCAAATTGGATTTTATTGCTTCTTTGAGACTTTTAGGAATCCACATGACTTTTGAATTTGATTTTTGCTTTGTGGGCCTTTGTGGCCTTTGAGATTTTTCTTTTTTCTTTATGGACCTTTGTGGCCTGGAAATTTTTCTTTTTGCTCAAATGATGGGCCTTTGTGGCCTTTTGAAATTTCCTTTTGATTTATGGACCTTTGTGGTCTTGGAAATTTTTCTTTTTTCTTTGATGGGCCTTTGTGGCCTTTTTGATTTTTCTTTTGATTGTGGATCAAATTTTCTTTTATTTTTGCATGCCTCTTCGAGGAGACATGTTGATCCTCTGATACAAGTGGATTTTGATATGGAAGATTTTGACATTTGGCACCCAAATTGCTCCCAAGAGCAATGGGAGGGGTGTATTGAGATGAATGGTATGGAGGTATTATGGATGAGTGAGTGTAGGTAAAATTTTGAAAGGGCATCAAGGATGTGTTCCTTTGTTGTTCTTGAGGAATAAGATATGGACCTAGGATAGAGGGAAGGTTTGATGGACTAGGATGAGGACCTAAGATAGATGGAAGCTTTGCTGGATTAGGATGAGGACCTAGGATAGATGGTAGGTTTGATGGACTAGGACACTTAGGTGTATAACCAAGGCCATGATAATATGGATTTTGTTGGACAAAAAGGAGTTCTAGGATACCTTGTTCATGGAGGCCTAATCCTTTGCCTTATTAGTTCATACTTTGACACATTCATTTACCAATGGGATATGTGTTGTTTGTGAAACAAGATGCAAGTCCATTTTGGGGAGGATATGATATGGATGAAATGATAGGTGTTGGAAGTAAACCAGAGCGGATGAAGGTGGAGGATCCCAATTTGTAGGTGTGGGGTTCATGGATGGCTAGTATAGGTGTGATATGATCTTGACATGGGGATGATGGGGTAATTTGATCTTGACTTGGAAAAGAAGTACAAGGTATAGAAGATGGAGTAGCTTGCTCTTTATTAGGTGTGGAATCATCATGAAGTGGTATGAAAGGCATATCTTGATCTTGAGAAGGATGAACATCCTCATGAAATGAAGGGATATCCTTGGATGGAAGCATATCTTGATCTTGATGAGGAAGGGAATCATGAGATTTTGTAGAAAGCATATCTTGATGATCAGATGGTAGGACATCATTAGATAGGATGTAAGAACTATCATGCTCCTAGGATGCAATGGAATCATGAGATGGTATGGATTCATTAGAATGATGGAAGGAGGACTTGGAAGGATACTTTTCTCTTGAGATGGAAAGGAATCATTGTGGATGAAAAGTGAAAGGAGGGGATCATCATAGAATTCTTGAGAGATGGGGTCTTAGTCAAAGATTGGAAGAACTTGTGGAATTTTGATATCATCAGATGAAGTGGGAAAAATGCTTTGATCTTGAGGTGTAGAGGAGTCTATGTTGAGAGATTGACATGAATCATTAGATGCAGAAGATATGATAGAAGAAGGTGGTTGAATGGAATCATTAACTTGGGCGAAAGAATCTTGAGATTTATTTTGACTTATGGGAGATGAAGATAGATGCATGACATAGTAAGATTGTTCAATATCATTTTTGTTTGAGGACTGAGATTTGGGCTTCTAATTTAACTTTTTCAAGAATTCAAAGAAATTGAATTTGGATGATGTAGTTGGTGGAGAAGGTTTCATGTTAGTATTTCTATCAGATGGATAAGAATAGACGTCTGGCAACAAATATCTTTATGTGGTTGTTTCCCTTTGCATATCCCAGATTTGTTGTTGAAGTTTCTTCATTTGATGAGCTAAAGCATTCAATTGATTCTCATCTATTTCAGCCATGGTGGTTTGAGTTTCATTGTTTTGAGTTTCAATGTTTTTGTAATCTTGTTTGAACAGGCATACAAGTGTTATAGTTTAGACTAAACTTTGATCTTTGTTTGAAGGAGTACCGAGGATTACAACTAAGTCAAATAGAATGGAAAATTCTAATGAGACTAAGTTGGATTTGACTATATAGCTTTGTTTCTTTATGAGAGGATGATAAATCTTGATGATGAGACTAGGCTTAATAATCAAAGGTGTGATAAATTTGATGATGTTGGTACTTTGAGATGTTAGATCTTGGTATAGGTTAAAGAATTCCACTCGTAGATGCCAATTTTAACAAGTTTAGACTTCTAAGGTATCTGAGGAATGATCTTGGACTTGAGAAAATTTTGAAATTTTGGTTCAAACAATGAAATCGACGGTAAATGTTCTTCCTAAACGAGGTTCTCAAATCTTTGGAAAAATCTTGGATTTTGACAATAGTAAAAGATGTATAATTCGAGATTGTTCTTGCAAGCTCTTTTGTAGAAATTGAAGGTTAACCTCTCTCTAAAGTCATAAAGTGTTGATAGACATTTTTAATGTTCTTTTGGACTAAGAGGTTTGGACTTTGGTTTCCAAATTTTAATCTTTCGTGAAATCATTTGGTAACACACATGTTTAGACTCTGTTTTACCTAAGGAATAGTTGAATACTGTTGAGGATTCTTGGGATGAGACTGATTGTCAGATAGGAGATGAACCAGGTCACTATTTTGTGTTTTGCAAAAGGCTCCAAAATAAGACAAAAGGCACCACAAAATGTACAAAAGGCGCCATAGAATGAGCAAAATCTGCCAAAATGGAGACAAAAGGTGCTAGAACAGGTGTAGACTTGGATTTTTGAAAGTTTCTTAAAAATTTGCTTAGTTTTTTTGATTTTCCAATGACAGACTTGGTTGTTTCACTAAATGAAATTCTGAATCAGGGTTTTCACTTTCAACATGTGATGTTTTGTTTGTTTTGAAAACACTTTGATAAAGACACATCAATCAATGTACACTCCTAAAGTTGTGAAAGACTGTATTCTTTTGGATTCCATGTGGGTTTTACCCTGACAACCACATTTATTCTTAGCAAATGACTAGATGCTTGACCCCACTAGCTCCCCTCCACAACACTCATTTCTCAGGGCAGCCAAGCACCAATACCCATGAATCCCCCATGGCATATTTCTCATCTCTACCAAAAATTGTGAGAATGTGGATGCCTTCGCAACGACCGTTGTTGCACCAAAGAAAAGATAAGGGTTTTTGGCCAAACTATAACAAGGGTTTTAGTACAGGCATTCTGTTCATGGGGGATAACCCATGTGACGAGAGACCATTGCTTCCCTTCTCGTCAGAACTATCCTTGTCATACTGGCCTTTGTTCTAGTATCCACATTTATATATTGGTTGGAAGTCGCTCAGCTTTAGCGTGTTACCGGTTGGGTCATTCCCTTGGGTGATTACTTTTTCCCACAAGGTAGGCCCTCTAAGATAAACAAAAGAAAGAAAGTATACCCATAGTTTGATCAATATTTATTCCACACATGAATAAAGAGAGAACACATGCGATATACTCAACTCACACTCGCACACAAAAAGTGAATGGGTCTAGCTTTTTGGTCACCTAGTTAAGGGGAGAGCACATTCCTACCATCCATCAAGCACATAATACATGGTGTTCATTAACCTTTTAATTAAGCTATGTTCCTAACTTAACTAAAAGGAAACAAGTAAATCACTTCCAGCCCCTGCAATATGTCAGTAGTTTATGTTTGAGTATTTGACAAGCGTATTGAGTACAATGGATATCAAATACTTTTTTTTTCACTTCAATGCTCCACGTTCCTCTTAAAAATTGCAATAAATGCTCAAAATGTTAGATGAGATCAAGAAATAAGAAGACATGAGGGTTAGATGAATGATTAAGCATAAAACCCTAAAACTTAGACCAAATTACAATGTGATTTAACTTTAGGTGTAAAATTGAAAATTTTAACTCCACAAAAAATTGAAACACACCTACACCATTGCATAGCTTATGAAATTCTACCCCGTTTTAAAAAAAAAGCTCCGAAAAAGGACTCCATATGACCAAGATACAACTATTTTAAGATTAGACAAAATGCACTAGAACAGAGACAAAAAGCGCCACAGAAAGTGCAAAAGGTGCCAAAACAGAGACAAAAGGTGCCAAAACAAGTGCAAAAGGCGCGAAAACAGGTGCAAGAGGCGCCAAAAGTCTCACGTCCGAACCTGTGAACATAAATTTTTTAGTATGTTAAAAATAAACGGGGCAAGGCCCCACAATGGGCACCATTTTGTGTGGTGTTACATGTGTAAAGTTAGTATCAACACAAACCTTAATGAAATGATTTATATTCAAAGATTCGAAGCAAAGAAACTATTATAATTTGCAACAAACTAAATCTTTCAAGAATGTCCCATTGTCCTCTACTCTTAATGATTCTTTTAACCTTTTGGCCCTTAGATTTCTATGTGCACAAAGGCTATTGGAACGACACTTAAGAAACGAGATTATTATTCAACATGCAAGCCAACTAAATGCCTACATGAGGCTATATGCAAACAATGATGATGAATGCTATGATGAAGGGATGATGGTGCTTATGATAAATAAACAAGTGGAGGTGGATGCTATGGTATTGAACTAGAATGATCTATGAATGATTCTACATATGCTCAAATGAAAACTTAAAATGAACTAATCTAAAATGCAACTATGATGCAATGGAGGACATAAAATGCAACTATGATGCAAGATTTAAAGCTAAGATGTAAATGAAAAGAAAAACATGATGTAAAAACTAGCTATAAGACTCCAAAATGGTCCCAAGCTCCAATTATAAACCTGGATGATAACTTTACTTCAAATGTGGATGCAAAATACAAGGCCCAAGGGTTGTATTTATAGCCTTTTCCAAGCATATAGTGAGGTAGAAATAATCAACGGTCCATATTCAAATAAGAAAATTTGATATTGAAGATGAAGAGAATCAAGATGTTGTCCCCTTGACCAAAGACAACATGCCATTTGGATGGAAGAATCTCTTCACCAATGGGCAACATGCCATTTGGATGGAAGATTCAAGTGTGAGAAGAGAAGACCATGTGCTTCCAAAATTGGTGGAAGTGTGGGAGGAATGAGCCATGTGCTTTTTAAAATGAGTTGACGAAAATTCTAATTAAGAATTAGAGTTATTTATTTTCATGTGACCTTGGTGAGGTGGCACAAAAAGTTGTAGAAATGCACTCTAATTCCTAATTGGATTTAGTGAAGATTAATTAAATAAAAAAAAGTTTAGGGAACCTTTTTTATTTAATTAATTTAGAAGAATATGTTTTAGATTTGGAGAATTTAGAAAATGAAGAATATAAATAAATTGAGAATTTATTTATATGTAGTTGAAATATTAATCAAATAGCTAGTATTTAATTAATTAAAGGTGATGACCGTTTTTAGGTGTATACAATTTGAAAGATAGGATTTGGAGGAAGGTGGGAGGAAGGATTTTAGGAGATTTCTATTGTTGATTGATATCACATAATGAGATTGGTAATGAATGAGATGTAGTAGATAGAAACATGATAGATGAAAGGAAATAGATATGATTTGGATAGATAGTGTTCTTTTCAATTTTGTGGTTATTATCATCATAGAGCTTAATGTGGCAAATGGATATATGCACAACAAGGTATGACAAACAAGGTGACTTTGGTATCCTTTGCATAGACATTGACTCTATAAACAAGGAGTGTTCTTGTTTGTACTAGGCCTGATAGAATGTTGTAAGAATATATAAGGGAAACAATTTCAAATCATGGTAGCCCTAGTATAAAAAGATATTAAATGACCTTATATGCAAAGGAAGTTTTTCAATGGTAGAATCCATTCCAACACACACAAGGAATGTACATGCCCCAATAATACAACAAAAACATTCCACAAACATGACATACAAAAATAATGACCTTGCCCCATTCTTTCTCCTCTAATCTAAGGGATATATCCTTGAGTAACATATGAATGAGACAATAAATCAAGAAATAAAGACTCACTAAACAAAAATTCAATAACCAATAAATTTTATTTCCAAGAGATATATTGGAAAGATGGATAAATTCCAATTATAGGAAGGATGCATCCGATAAGGCATGATAGTTTTGATAAGATGTTTAAAATTGATTTGGAAATAGACCAATAGGTTGTAGATAGTTTAACAAGAGTCTTCAATTGTGATTGTTTCTTGAATGCTCGATGTATTTGGGTATTGCATAGTTTGTTCTTTCTTGGATATAATGTCTAGGAAATATAAAATTATTATGGATATGGTAGATGATGTTGTGATTTGAATTTTCAAAATTTTACAATGTTTTTAGATTCTTTGTAATATTTGATGTTTTAGAAATTTTAGAATTATTTTAATATTTGTGGATTTTTCATGGTGATGATAGTGGTGATGAATGATAATGAGAAGATATGGATGTGTAGGGATATTGAATACCTCTTGAGATCTTTTTGCTGGCCTAGCTAAAGTTGATTTGATTGATTAATTGATGCTAGTGATAATATTTTTGGTTTATGAACAATGTAAGGATAGTATTATTATGATAGGAACAACACAATGATAGTGTTGTTAAGACAGGAAAAATATGGTGATAGGGAAGGGTACATCTTGATGATGATTGTTTGGATAAGATGGATCTAGATTTGTACTTGAGCTAGGAATGAAATCTGTTAGATAGTTTGGTAACCCAATGAAGTGTAAGCGAGATGCAATTGATGGGGTTTTTCTTGATTGGTATTAATGGAGGAAATTTTGATGGAGAAAATGTATTCATGGAATGGTGGAAAATTCTTGAAAGTGTTTTTTTTTTTTTCCAAGATATTTGATTTTTTAGATTTTTGGAAGGTGTCTAGATCACAAAGTGAGCTAGAAGACATATATCGATATTTGTTCTAAGCAAGATGTAATCACCTAACCTAATGTTTAGCAATGTATGGGAAATTATGATTGGATGAATGGACTAGTGCAATGGAAATGGATATGTGAAGGATAAGAATTATGCAAATAGATCTAGGATAAGGGATATTTTCCAAGGACTATCTCTTAATAGGATAACTTGTTTGACCCTAGATAAATGCTTGGATGGTGCTATGTAGGTGATGGCATGACATGTACATAGTATATAGTCAAAGGAAATGATCATGCTAAGAATTTTCCAAAAGCGTGTTTTGAAGTATATGCCCCTAGTCTTTATCAAGATCAAGGTGGATAGGGAAGATGAATGAAAATGGAATGGTTTGGATGGATAGTGGTTTTAAGATAAAATTGCATGATGTATGAGATAAAATTCTCCTAATATCAATGGTACACATAGATAATCAATTGTTACACACGATACTTATTTGCCAGGTTTTCATCATGGTACTTTCCCAAAACAAATTTGAATAAGTTATCTATATTATTTCAAAAATATGTAAGAATAGAATTTGTAGCAAATTGAATGTAGTTTTTAAACTACTAGGTTTATTTAAAAAAAAATCTATTTGGTGAAAATTTGAAATTTCAATGTAGCAGTACTTAAATTTTAGGTAAAAAATAAGTAGGTGTTTGTCTGACCACCCTAACCACAATAAAATGATAATATTTTTTTATAATATTTTAGATATAAGTAGAGGACTCATGTCCGGATGTGATGCATATTTTTTTCAAGTAAATAATTAATTATGAATTTTTTATTACAACTTTTAAAAAATATAAAAACTCGTATGTTGACCACCTTAACTTGGTCAAAACTTCAGGATTGTTTTTTTAATCCTATAGTATGCAAAGCATAGAATGTGATGCATGTTTTGGATTCAAGAAATGTGATACCATTTGAAAGCTATAATTTTTTTTCAATTAGCCTATCAATGAGGACTTTAGTGGTAATTCAAATAGAAAATGAATAATATTTATTTATTAAATTCAAAGTAAAGAATAATTTATATTGGTGGAAAGCTGAGAATCTCCTTTAAAAACCCTTTTCATTTTATCAATTTTGGGTTAAAACAAAGTTGTCAGCCACATGGGCGAAGTCTAGAAAAGCAAGGTAACCTGTTAAGCATGGTTTTTGTGTTGACTTCTAAGGATTGGCATGTCCTATACAAATTCCAAAGCAAGCTCGAGGCTAACCCCTAGGTAGTAAGGTTTGTGTCAGAAATATTGGATATCTAATATATTTTATATATGATTTAAAAAAATGTAATATAATATATGATTTAAAAAGTGCAATAAATAGTTTATATTATTTTAATATATCTAGTTTAGAATATACAATATAGTTTATAATTTAATATATAATATACAATTTATGATAATCTCTTATGAAATTATGTATAATATTTAAATATTATTTCTATATTTTAGTTAATGTATAAATAAAAAAATAAAAAAAAATATATATATTACTAATATATAAAATATTTAAATATTCTCTCTTTCCCCTTCTTCCCCTCTTTCCCTCTCCCCCCTCCTAATTCTCTCTCTCTCTCTCTCTCTCTCTCCTTCTTTACCTCTTCCTCTCTCTCTCTCTCAAGTCTCTTCCTCCTACCCCCTCTCCTCTTCCTCTCAAGTCTCTCTCTCTCTCTCTCTCTCTCTCACTCCTATGTCTCTCCAC
>VDFB02252616.1:141326216-141347613 GCA_007258455.2 Sequoia sempervirens
TCTCTCTCTCTCTCTCTCCCCTCTACCCTTAACACTTAAACCCTTAAACCCTCTACCCTCTACCATTAACCATCCATCCCTCTATCTCTCTCAAATCTCTCCCTCCTACCCCCTCTCCACCTTCCTCCTCTCTCCAACTTCTCCCTCCCTTCCCCTCTCTCCTCCCTCTCTACTCCATCTCTATCTCAACTCTCTCTACCTACATATCTATCCCTCCCTCATCTTTCTATCTCTCATCTCCCTATCTCTCCCCCCTCTCTCTCTCCCTCCTGCCCCCTCTCACTCTCTCAGGTCTCTCTCCCTCTCTCACTCACTCCTATCTCTCTCCCCTCTACCTTCTATCTCTCTTCGACTATCTCCCTCCCTCTCTCTCTCTCAAGTCTCTCCCTCCTACCCCATCTCCCTCTCTCAGGTCTCTCTCTCACTCAATCACACCTATCTATCTCTCATCTACCCTTAACCCTCTACCCTTTATCTCTCTCCCACTCCCTCCCTCTCTTTCATTGACTCCCTATATCTCTCTCCCCTCTTTGCTTAACCCTAAACCCTTAAACCCTCTACCCTCTACTATCTCTCTCAAGTGTCTCCCTCCTACCCCCTCTCCCTTTCTTAGGTCTCTCTCACTCACTCCCTCTATATCTCTCCCTCTACCCTAAACCCTAAACCTAAACCTTGTACTTAAACCCTGGCCCTTAAACCCTCTACCCTCTACCATTAACCCTATGCCCTCCTCTCTCTCCACTCCCTCTCTCTCTCTCAAGTCTCTCCATCCTACCCCCTCTCCCTCTCTCAGGTCTCTCCCTCTATCTCTCTCCCCTCTACCCTTAACACTTAAACCCTAAACCCTTAAACCATCTACCCTCTACCCTCTCTCTCTCATATTTCTCTCTCATACCCCATCTCCCTCTTTTAGGTCTCTCTCTCACTCACTCCCTCTATCTCTCTCCCTCTACCCTTAACCCTTTACCCTCTACCCTTAACCCTTAAACCCTAAACCCTTAAACCCTTAACCCTCTACCCTTAACCCTCTAACCTAAACCCTCTACTCTCTACTCCTAATCCTCTACCCTTAAACCCTCTACCCTCTATCCTCAACCCAATACCCTCTACCCTCAACCCTAATACCTCTACCCTCATCCTTAAACTATCAACCCTCTACCCTCAACCCAATACCTTGTACCCTGTACCCTAATCCCTCAACCCTATACCCTCTACCCTATACATTGGACCCTCAAACCTAATCCCTCAAACCTATGCCCTAAACCTTCTACCCTTATCCCTAAACCCTTAAACCTTCTACCCTCTACCCTCAATCCTCTTCCCCTCTCCCTTACCCCTCCTAATTCTCTCTCTCTCTCTACCTCTCCCCTTCTTCCCCTCTTCCCATCTCCCTTCCCCTTCCTAATTCTCTCTCTCTCTCTCTCTCTCCCTCCCCCTCTCCCCCTGTCTCTATCTCTTTATCTCTCTCACTCCCTTTCTCTCTATATCTCTCTATCTCTCTCTTTCTCTCTCTCTTTCCCTCTCTCTCTATCTCTCCCTTTCCCCCTGTCTCTGTCTCTGTCTCTATCTCTATCTATCTATCTGTTTGTTTGTCTATCTCTCTCTTTCCCACCCTCCACCTCCCAATTACTCTTGGGTCTATGTGTGCAAAAATTGGATATCCGATTTATAACAACAAAATCTTACCATTGCAATGAATTTTCAAATGTTTTTCAAACCAGATATCTGATTTCATCTGATATCGAATTTGTGGGTCATAAAAAAACCCCAAGTGTGTTGTTTTGCACATCCCAATGGACCCTACATTTTGTTTGCAGGCTTTACAGGCAACAAAAACATGATTTCAAATAGGAAGAGACAAAGATCAACTTTTTAGAGCATCTTCTACTCAAATTTGTCATAAGCAATCATTTTATTAGCATCTTTTTAGAGGTAGAATGGGGAGCAACAGTCATCGAAAGCTAAAACGTAAGAGAAAGCTGCCAAAAGAACAAATTGAAGCATATAGACAAAGAGATAGAGAAATTCATAGGAAGAGAAGATAAGGTATGTCAAATATTGGTGAACCTGAGCCCTTTGGTCTTTTGAAGTGAAGAGGAAATTGAACATTTTCAAGGTGAAAATGTTGAACATGATATTGAAATTGGGAATGAAAATGTTGAAATTGATATTGAAAATGTTCTAGGTGAAAATATTGGAATTGAATATGTTGAACATGATATTGAAATTGGGAATGAAGTTATTGAAATTTATATTGAAAATGTTGGAATTGAAGATGTTGAACAAAATATTGAACCAAGTGTAAATTATGTTTCACCAGATTACATGACAAATGAAGAACTTTGTGGAAGAAAGACATAGTCCAAATTCAAGACCTTCAAAAACCCCTAAATGGTTACTTGAAATTGATGAGAACATTATTAAAAATTTGAAGGCAAGAGGTCAACATGAACCATTCGATTGTGGGCTACACAAATTTTCAACCTATATTTTAGCAATAAGACATTGACTGAGTAATGCCAACTTTTTGTACAATTGCTAAAGATACAAAAAATGAGATCTTTGCTAGCCAAATTGAATATTTGTATGAACAAGAAGACCGAAAAAAATTCTATTATTGTGAAAAATATTTTTAATGCTCTCAAGTCTATTGGAAAAAATAACAAGGAAAAAGATAAGAGAGCTGCTTGGAGAGTCATTACAACCTCCCTAGTAAGACATCAATTGAAAAATGCTTGCTTTATGAGACAAACTTTTATTGATTTTGACATAAATCGTAAAACTTTGGATAGAGAACTTGCAAGGAGAGAGAATAGATGATCCTCTTCAAAATGATACATGGGCTTTTTCCTAGAGGATTCCACGTGTTGATAAGAAGCTATCTGATAATGTAAAGCAGGTAACTCAACAATTTTGGCATGATAACTCTAGAGTATCACCCATTGTAAAGGATGTTTTAAAGTTAAGAATTGGAAATTGAGACCATACACCACATCCTAAACATTTCTTGGAATCAATCCAAATAATGTTCAAATTTTTTATTGAAACACATCCAAATATGGAAATATCACAAAGGACTTTTGAAGGTTTGAAACCATTTTATTGTGTGCCTCTTAAAATTTGTAGTACTTGTTGCAAATTCCATGTGGATTTTTGAATGTACCATGAACTATTATGCTGTATCCGTTCTACTTTGCATACTAATGAAATGTTGCAGGAGTGTGGTGCAATGCATCTTTGAAATCATTGAGGAACTTGCTAGATCTATTTTTATGTTCTAGAGATGATGGTTGCCTTTTCTATAGAAATGATTGTTTAAATGCAAAGTGCTCACAATGTGGTGGCTTGTCAAAGTTTGTTCAATTTTTTCATGAGGGTTCTGAACATGAATTTGGAAAGAAGCTTGTTGAGAAAGAGATATGAGATAGTCAAATATACTTTGCAGAGTGGAGGTGAAGGTTCTAGATGCGAGTTGGTTACAAAAGAATGCAGTGTTGCTGCTTTTATTTTAGATTTTAAGGACAATATTTTCTACAAGTATGCAAGGCATAGCCATAGGTCTCAGTGGTTGGATCAACAATTCAGGATGTGTAAGGACTTTTTTTTGATTGACACTATTATATTAGTAGTTGATTTTGCAGAAAAATACACATTGCAACCAAAAAATGAGGTACAATCTTAGTATTACAATTCCATTCAGATTGTTATTTTTGTCTATATAACACATAAACATGCACCTGATAGTACATAAGAGGATCAAAAGATAATCAAAGAGTATCATTTTTAAATGAGTGATGATAGATCTCACTTGTCCGAGTATGTCCAACATTGTTTCAAGATTTTTTTTGAGTTCTTGTGGGAGCATGATATAGTAATGGGCCAACATCTCATTTGGTCAAATAACTACACAGGTCAATTCAAGAATGCTCGTATGTTTTATTGGTTGAGTAGAATGTGTAGAGAGGGGTGTACCTCATATTTGGAGTTTTTTTGAAGTTGGGCATGGGAAAGGGGAGCATGATGGAGTAGGTGCATGTGTAAAGAGAGCTCTAGTTAAGGAGCAATTGAAGATTTTAGGAGAAAAATTTAGTGATGCACGTTTTATTGTTGATTGGTGTATAACAACATTGTCACAGGGAGGGGAACTTGATTCAATAGTGCACAAATTATTTTGGTTGGTTGAGGAGGGTATAGTGGGAGGAATATTGGGTTGTCATAGAATCAAAGACTCTTCAAAGATGAATTCATTTTGAAGCTCAAATGCAAGCACATGGACCATTTGGACATGAGAGTTGGGTTGTTTTTTTTAGAGTTGTATTCAGTGCGAGTGGGATCAATGCAAGTCAAGTGAGTGGGTGGATACATGGGTTCCATAGTATCTAATTCCTTTATCTCAAATAATAGCCATGATAAATGACACAATGGAAAGTTCAGTTGATTACGATCGTCTTTTAAATCTACTACAACCAGGACATGTTTTTGTAGTTGTTGCACCGTAGGGGAATGAAGAGAGATCAGACTATTGGTTGGCTCGATGTGTGTAGGTAAAGCATAAGCTAACACAACTGATGAAAGATGATGATGGGTTCATGTATCCTACAGGTTTAGTTGTGGTTGAATGAACTTGATTGCAAACATACATGATTAGAAAGAATGGAATTCTTGCGTTTGAAGACTATGAGAAACACAAAACCATTCTCATGTATTCACAACTTGTTATATAGTAACAAATGTTAAGTTGTTGAAGCATCATGCCAAACCAAGGACAAAAAAAATATGAACACTTAGTAATGTTGATCATGAAGCAATATTGGATACTCTTAAGGAAAGAGATGACCCTTTAGGCACACTTGAATAGAATATTCAAGAATGGAAGGTACAATGCTTAGGTTCATTATGCTTAAGTTCATTAGTGTTCTTTATTTAATACTGATATTTTGTATACTCTTGCAATGCAGGTGTCTTTAATAATGATATTTTGTATTCTCTTGCAATGCAGGTGTCTATATTGATATTTTGTGTACTTTTGCAATGCTTTTTCATGAGAATTCTCCTCATTTAATGATTGCAACTTGACTGTCCTAATAAGGTAATATGCACTTTGTCAATGTGATTCACTTCATTGTCAATATGGCATTGACTTTTCTTGATGTTTGTCACATATATTGTTCTCCTTTCCTTCTTGCGATTAATATGACTATCCTATAATGTGATTAATATGCTTATTTTATTTTACTTTTAATCTACCTTGCATGTGTGAAAGGGGACTATACCTAATTAGAATAATATAGATTTGTTATTCTAAGCATCTTTTATAGTTTTCATTGCCAATTCATCATCATTCAGGTTGTTTAGAATAATATAGATTTGTTAGTCTAAGAATCTTTTCTATTTTGACATGGATTTCTCATTTGAATTATATTGCGATATTCTTGGCATGATTGATCATATACATGCTTTAACAATAACCAACTTTGATCCTTTGGGAGAGGTATGCGACATATTACAATGATATAAGTTTGTTATTGTAAGCATCTTTTCTAGTTTGTATTACCATTTCATCATCAATTAGGTCATTTAAAATAATATAGATTTGTTATTCTAAGAATATTTTCTATTGTATGTAGTTCAATGGCTACCTTGATGGTTTGTACAAGTTCTTGTCACTCTAGAATGTCAGCATGCTACTTTTGTGGAAGACTATTCCAACTGTGAAGGAAATGTGTGCTTTATTTCCTTCCCCTACTGGGAAATGACTATTTATTAGGGCTGTTTGTTGTATGTCTATGTGGCATTTTGTAAATCCTATATTTGATAGCAATTATTGAATGATAATATCATGCATATTGTGTACACTTTACGTGTATTCAAGTTTATACTTTACAACTTATGTGTATACTTTGTAACTTATGAGTATTCCAACATATACTAGAGTTACAACCTAGATGTTTTAATGTGTATACTTTGTATTCATGTGTGTAGTTCATAACTTAAGTGTATTTGAGTATTCTAATGTATACTTTATGATCTATGTGTTTTAATGCGTATAATTTGTATTCATGTGTGTAGTTCATGATTTAAGTGTATTTGAGTAAATGAATCACTTTTTCACTTACGAGGAAAAAAATGACCCTAAACACCTTTGCACCTTTACATTGCATCCATTTGACCCTTTTTCCATCACCTGAAAACTCGACACCATAGGAAAACTCCTTAGAGATATCAAAAACAAAGATAGGTTATTGTAGAGGGTCCCAACACAATCTCATAGCCTCAGACAGAGAGTCTGTAAGGGTCATGATTTTTGAGAAATAACCCTTCAAATATTGTTGTCTTTTAGCACTTTGGACTCTTAAAGGAAATCACCGGTTGAATGTAGTTTAGAGTGATTCAATGTATTTGGGTGCAAAAGAGGACTATGCCTAGCATAAATGTACCCATCTAGACATTTTGGAAAATTCTGTTTGGTCCTACGAGTTGCAGAACGAAAAATACACCACTGTGCAACTTTACATTGTTTGCATCTGACAAATTTTTCCTCAACTGAAAATTCGCCACCACGGGAAAACACCTCTGAGATAGAAAAAAATGAGAGGGGTTATTATAGAGGTTCTCAAAATGATCTCATAGCTTTAGATGAAGAGTATGTAAGAATCATGATTTTTGAGAAATAGCCCTTCAAAGATTGCTACCTTTTAGCACTTTGGACTCTTACGGGAAATCGTCGGTCCAATGTAGCTCAGAGTGATTTAGTGTATTTGGGTGAAAAAAATGACCATCCCTAGCGTAAACATACCCATCCAGACGTGTTGGAACAGTCCGTTTAGTCATACGAGTTGAGCGAAAGTTGTACCGCTTTGCAACTTTGCCTTGCATTTGACAACTTTCCTCAACTAAAACTTGTCGCAATGAGAAATACTTATGTCACCTCTGAGATAGCAAAAACCGGAGAGGTTATTGTAGAGTTAACAAAATCCATAATTATGTAAATAGTCTTTAAGCATCATGGTTTGAGAAATAGCCCTTCAAAGATTGTTGCCTTTTAGCACTTTGGACTCTTAAAATCACGGTTCAATGTATTCGAGTGATTTGGTGTGTTGGGTGCAAAAGGGGATGATCCTAGTGTAAATGTGCCATCTAGACATGTTGGAATAGTGTTTGGTTCTCTGAGTTGTGGGAACAAAGTTGCACCACTGCAACTTTACACTGCTTGCATATGACAACTTTTTCCTTAACTAAAAAGTCGTTACCATGGAAAAACGCCCCTGAGATAGAAAAAAATGATAGAGGTTATTGTAGAGGGTCCCAATATGATCCCAAAGCCTCAGACGAAGAGTTTGTAAGCATCATGTTTTCTGAGAAATAACCCTTCAAAGATTGCTACCGTTTAGCACTTTGGACTCTTAAGGGCAATCGTCGGTTCAATGTAGCTCATAGTGATTCGGCGTATTTGGGTGTAAAAGAGGAGCATCCCTAGCATAAAAGTACCCATTCAAACATGTTGGAATAGTCTGTTTGGTCATACAAGTTGCAGAATGAAAGTTGCACCACTTTGCAACTTTACACTGCTTGCATTTGACAACTTTTTTCTCAACTGAAAAATATTCACCACGGGAAAACGCCTTTGAGATAACAAAAATTTAGAGAGTTATTTTAGAGGGTCCCAACATGATCGCATAGCCTTAGATAAATATTCTGCAAGCATCACGGTTTCAGAGAAATAACCCTTCAAAGATTGTTGCCTTTTAGCACTTTGGACTTAAGGGAAATCGTTGGTCCAATGTAGTTCAGAGTGATTCAGCATATTTGGGTGCAAACGGGGACCATCCCTAACATAAACATACCCATCCATATGTGTTGGAATAGTTAGTTTGGTTGTACTAGTTGCAAAAAACAAAAGTTGCACCACTTTGCAACTTTACATTGCTTGTATTTGACAACTTTTTTTCTCAACTAAAAACTCATCACCACAGGAAAATGCCTCTGAGATAGAAAAAATATGAGAGAGGTTATTGTAGAGGGTCCCAACACAATCCCATAGCCTTAAACAGAGAGTCTGTAAGCATCACAGTTTCTAAGAAATAGCCTTTCAAAGATTGTTGCCTTTGAGCACTTTGGACTTTTAAGGGAAATCACTTGTCTAATGTAGCTCAGAGTGATTCGACATATTTGGGTGAAAAATAGGACCATCCCTAGTGTAAATGTACCCATTTGGACATGTTGGAACAATCTGTTTGGTCAAACGATTGCAGAACAAAAGTTGCACCACTTTGCAAATTTACATCTGCATTTCATTTTCCTCAACTAAAAACTCGTCACTAGGGGAAAATTAATCCAACATGGAAAAAACTGAGAGAGGTTATAGAGGGTCCCAACATGATCCAATAGTTTTAATCTAAGAGTTTTAAGAATCACGATTTCCTAGAAATAGCCCTTCAAGATTATACCTTTTTGTACTTTGGACTCTAAATGGAAATCGCTGGTCCAATGTAGCTCGGAGTGATTCAACTTATTTGGGTGCAAAGAGGACCATCCATAGTATAAATGTACGCTTCCTAATGTGTTGAATATTTTGTTTGGTCGTACGAGTTGCAAAATGAAAGTTGCACCACTTTGCAACTTTACATTACAGATTTACGTCTTTCCTCAACTAAAACCGTCACCACGGGAAAACACCTCCAAGATAGAAAAACTGAGAAAGGTTATTGTAGAGGGGCATAACATGATCTCGGAGCCTCACAAAATTTTAGACATCATGGTTTCTCAGTAACAACCCATCAAAGATTGCTGCCCTTTTGCACTTTGGACTCTTAAGGGATTTCACTGTTTGAACGTAGCTCAAACTGCTTCGGCCTGTTTGGGTGCAAAAGGGGACCACCTAACCTAAAATTCCCCATCTAGATGTGTTGGAATAGTTGGTTTGGTCGTATGAGTTGCAGAACAAAAGTTGCAGAAAAAATAACTTCTAGGCTGCAAATGGTATAATTACCATAATTTATTCAAATCTCCATAAAATTTGACCAAAGCAGAGGCATTTGAAAGCTAATTCAATTATCTAACCATACCATACATGCAAAAATTATAATAAGGCTGTATAGATCATACAAAATCAAAAGAACAACACAGGATGTTGGAAAAACACAGAAATATTCTTCCTCAAAGATGCAAATTTTTATTTTCAACTTTTCCAATCTTGAGGTCATGTTTACAAGATTTATTTATGCCCTTAAAAGTATTTTTCAGCCTCCAACTAAACTCCAACTAAATTTTAACAAAATTTCAAAAAGTTGTCATTACAATTGAAAAGTTGTCATTGACAACATTTAGCAATTTTTTACATCTTTTACCCAAACAACCCACAAAATTCCAAAATGACTCCAAATGATCATTGATGGTATAAAATTACCTTATTAACATGAAAAAAACAAAAAATAAGACAAAACTAAAACTTTGACTCTTGGATGCATGATAGGCCTGTGGGTGCTCCTACACCAGAACATGGTAATTATCATTAGTCTACTTTCTATGAAATGCTACATGAAACAAAACATGAATTTATGAGAGAGAAGGAGAAGAAAATAGTAATATTTTCTATGAACTATAAAGGATATATGATTTTTTTGAATTTCAATATGTAATGATAATCCAATATGAAATATGTAGTGTAAGACAATGGCATTTGTGTATTTAAACTTTAAAGTTATAATGTTAAAATTTACCATTGTTCTTGTCTTCAAATTTGTTTAAATTATATAATATAACCATAATATAACTAAGCAATATATGATATAATTTAACCATTATTCATTATTTTTGATTGTGAACTATATAATATAACCATTATTTTTGATGCTATTTTACATTGATATTTAACCATTGCTCAAGATTAAATTTTTGAAGAGTTTAAACATGCACATGAGGAACAAATTATTTTGATTCTCAACTTCTATATATCAAATTATCTAATAATCAAGTGTATGTCGATATACAAAAATGGCATCAACGCCAATTGAAACAAAGTTTTACGAAATGTGGCATATGCCATCTCGATATCTATTCAAAATATACATGCCAAAATGTCTATCTCATCCTAAATTACTGGTGGATCATCAAAATGGAGCCTTTTTGAAGCATTCTTTGGCTTTGAAGGTACCTACACAAGAAAAATTTAAACCACAATTGAGATTAGTTATATTATATAATTTAAAATCAAAGAATTAACATCAAAATCAATATACATTGAATTATAATTGAACTCTAAAATTGAAATCTAGATTACATCATGTCTACGTCTCTTCAAACGGCCAAGAGTCCTAGAATATTCCCCTCTCAAAGAACCAATCAAACCAAATTTTGCAATGTCAATCTATATATGTGAACAAAAACATAAAATTGATACAAGTTAGCATACAATTGTAGGTAATAGGAACATATTTACCAAACACAAAATAAAATAAACACATACCTCTTTAGGCATCTCTTTTTCATTATCTCCTTTAGGTGTTTCGACACCTCCTCCTTGAGGTGTTCCAACACTTACTCTTTCAGGAATTGTGACACTTGTCAACAAGGATGTGTAGCTCATAACCATCTATACATAAAAATGGAAAGTATATGAAACTACCAATCTATGTCGATGTATGTATAATCGCTATAAGATCTTAAAAATATTAATTCAATCAAATTTGAGTTAAATTACCTTTCCTTTATCTACCATTGCGCCTCCAAAGTCTAGACAATGTTGTACCTTGCTCGCACTAGGTGTTTCCTACAAGAGGAAAATAAGATAAAAATATAAGTTAATATATAATTTCATTAATGACAATTCAAATGACAAGCAAGTATATAATAAAAAAATGTAAACGAGTGAGTGTGAAAATATATACCATGTGCATGTTGAGGACAAATGAAATGGCCATGAGGGTGCTATCAGTAACTTGTAAAAACTCCTCCTTAGACATCAACTATTAAATAGACCATGTAAATAAATATTAGTACGTGATACCATCTCTTATTAATATTCATTTAAAAAAAAATGCAAGTTATGAAATTACAACTTGAATCTTACCTGTGTAACTATTCCAACGTCCCCATCTCTAGCACGAGAGGAATTTTTAGAGTGTGCTCCAATCCCCTGCGTCTGATCTCCTATATCTGTGCCTCATGGAGGTTAAAATTTGAAGTGTTGGCTGGATGCTCAGCGTCTATATAAGATGTCCCCATTGTTCTAGTGGCGATAGTGCGCGTCTGTGACACTTAGATATGACTGAGGAGTATGATGTACAACACTTTATCCATTGCCAATATCACCAACATGTTTGATCTACTATACAGTATGGGAACTAAAAGATCCCTGAAGATGAATAGGCTAATAGTCTGTGTGGCTACATCCTTAATAATATCTGGATGATGTACTGAGGTTGCTGATGAAGGGAGGTGAGAACATATGGGCTCTGGACTAACTTCCCCTGGTCTATCCTAGGGCATACATCCATTGACTCCTAGGAAGGGTTTAATGTCAAATTAATTTACATGTTGCCCTAACACAAACTCAACATATAATTTTTTAATAAAGTAAAATGGTACATCAATATTGTTGTTGGGTGGTTTATCAAAAACCATCCACCAACAATCCCAAAAGTTATCTAGAATGTCCTTATTTGTGCACTATTTTATAGAAAGTTTTGGCTTATTAACATTAATTGTCAGACCGGTCGTTTAACAATAAAGAGGCTATTTGGCTTTTGTTATTTGCATCTTTCACCTCTTGTAAGAGAATTCATCGATAATATTCCATGGTTTCTTACCACTGTTGAATGGAATTTGTTGGGTGAGAGGGTTTCTTTATTTTTAAATTTCTTCAATGTATGTGTCATTTGGGATAATCAAGGGATTGTCTTATAAACATCACAAATGCCCTCAATTGTCAATTTTTCACCAATTAACTGTTCAATTGATGGGCTGTAGTGTGGAGAGTTTGGTATTTGTGGGTTTTGATTCTGTTATAATATTGATTGAAGTTGAAAACTAATTAATCTAATTGAAATGCACAATATATGAAATTATTGTAGAAACCTAGTTTTTAATAGTAATCTATAAAAAATAAGTTAAAATTATACAAAACTAATAAAAAAATCAATTAAAACAAAACCAAAACTTACCTGTAAACGATATCGGAAAATGTGATATTAGATGTTTCCTCTTACGTCGCTGTTGCGGTATTGTGGCTGCCATGGTTTAAAATGTCCTGTGGTAGCCACTTTTTGGGTATATATTACCTGACACAAATCGATATCCGATATGTGTTACTTTGGTTGGGCATTGCTATGGAGCAATGTACTGACACCTAACCGGAAAAAAAAGTCAACTCGATATTTTCACATTTTTGGGTGAATGAAAAATGCTACTTTTTTCATATTGCCACTTTTTGGCCCATCATGATCCTGTACATACCCATACTGGTTTACAATTTTTGGCCAAACTAGACACTGAAATGTTTTTTTCTAACTAAATCTCCACTTTTGGGCACCTATAGCGACTAAACTGTGAGGAATTTGAAGATGATGCAAACTAGTGATTTGTGACATTTTGTCTCTAGATTCTAAATATATGTTTTTCAAAATTTTTGGAATCAGATTGCAATTCTTTTTCCATCTCCTTCAAAAAATATTTTTTATTAGTAAACACCATTTTTAAATACAACATAACTTTTTTTCTATGAAGGATACAACATAATTTTTTTTGGGGTTCGCCCCGTAGCCCGAATGGTCGGTATGGTTGGGCTAAGGCTTTGGGTTCGTCCCATGTAGGTCCAAGGTTCAACTCACGCTGGCCGGGTTAAAGTGGAGGAGTCCTATTGCAGGCTCGGGGCTTCTCCCCAAGGGGATTAGTTTCGCCTTGGCTCGCCCCACCAATACCCCAAAACTCGACACAAAAGTAAGCCCGAGGCAAGGTTTGGTGGGAATCGCTAGGCCTTGGTTGAGATACTTTGAGCATCAAAAAAAAAATTTAATTTTTCAAATATTTTCATTTGGTTTTATAGTGTTTTATTGAATATTTTTTCCTTAATCAAGTTTTCCATAAATAAATTCAGACATAGGCGGACTGTATATAACATACTTTTTTTTGTATGTATCAATTTAATTTTTTATCGATCAAGAACACTAATTTCCAAACATTTTTTAAATTATTTTGATAATCTGCTATTTTTCCACATGTGTAGAACATAGAGCTTGATTTTCAGTGAAAAACCTATGTTTAATAAAACTAAAAAAATAAATATATAATAAAACCAAAACATATTAAAATTATATTCGTTGGATAGCTTGTTTTGAGGACTCCCTCATCTAGTTGGTTTTGTGATGCCTCCATTTTCATCCTCAACTCAAGCTTTGAAGGGAAAAATTCTGCAGAAATTTGGTTCTAGGGGAGAAGGGGGAGATGGGGAAAAGGTGGGTTCCTGACTAGGTTCAGTGAATTTTGGAGGTTGCCTGTCCGGGTTCATTTGAATTTGTGTTTGATCAAACTCTATTGTGTCAATTTTCCATTGTTTTCGTTATAAAAAAATGAAAAAAGTGAGTCCCATCATTTAATATGGTTCGCTAGAACTAGGGTCCATTCGAACACCCCAGTTCGTGCGGACCCCTAAAAAGCAATTTTTTTTTTCATAGGAGCGTTTTTGCAATTTTGCTTCCTCACTGAAATTGTAAACTAGTTTGGTGGGTTTACCCTAGAAGGCCTTTTTATTTGTCTCCATAGTTTACTGACTATTAGATTTGATATCTTACATGATCCAATTTTCTTTGGGATCCATTTTGACTTTATATGTCCACTTTGAATTTTAGATTTATTAACTTCAAAATATTGACTTTGATCTTTTTGTTTGTAAATATTCTCCTTCTATTGGCCCACATTAGTAGATGGAAGGTTTCAAGAATGATGGCCTATGATGTGAATTAGTGGATTGTTGGCAACAACCTTATTACAAGCACTATTCATGACCCCTATTTTCATGTTTGCATTAGATGAAGTTTCCCTCAGTATCATGGAGGTACCACTAACATTATTAGATTTATTGATTGATGAATAACAAAGTCTTTGATATTTAGGATTGTCCACAAAATGTATTGGTTCTAGAATATCTTGTTCATGTAGGCCTAATCCTTTTCCTTAGTATTGCATCTATTGAAAAATTCTATTTGTAATAGGATGTGTTGTTCTGGTAACTAGATGCTAACTATTTTTTGTGTTACATTGAGAATCATCAATGGTAGTACTAATAAGAAATATTTCTTTAAAAAAGTGAGTGATCCATGTTGATAGTATATTGGGGCTTTCTCTATCTTCAAGCTTGTTTCTTGATTATTCTATGATGTCCTCAAGGAGTCTTGTGAATTCAGTTATAACTTCATCATCTACATATCTAGTAGAAGAAAGTTTCTCATATGTAGAAGTGGAAGTTATTGGAATATGGATGACATGGAGATGGATGATGGAATCATCATGAAATTTGAGAGGCATGTGATCTTAGTTAATGATAGGATGAGATTGAAGGATATTGGTAACTTGATCTTGACATATTTTATGGCTTAATTATGTATGATTTGGATTGCATTCTTGACATAGATCTGATTCAAAAAATGGGGTATGAATAAGGGGATCTTGGATAGCCTCGATATGTTGGCATGGTGGTAATGGATTTTGGAGAGGACTCTCTAAAGTGGGGATGCATGATGGTGTTTTCTATGAGATTTATTGATTATAGATTGGAATCATGTCAAACATTGTATTATCCACCATGGATAGCCCTTGGGGAAAATCCTAAAAGGTGTTATTATTGGTGTGACCAATGCGATAGTATAGGTTAACTACACTTGATCCATGAGGATTCAAAGCATATTTAATCCACTAATCATCAATCCCAATAAGATATTCAATGTGAATAAAAATGAAGAAGCCATTCAACTTAACATTCTAAAACATGAAATCTTGACAAACATCTATTCTAAGCCATTGAATCTGTAGACACGTCAAATTGATATAATGCATTCAACTAGGTCATATTCATCCATTCAAAAAATAAATCAAGTTTATTTATCAATCTCCTAAAGTCATCAGCTTAAATCAAATAAATCAAATTTATCATCAACCTTTAATCAAATAAATCAAACATCCATCATAATGCATATTCCATCCTTCTTGATTTCAATATATCAAATATCTAAGTCAAAGAGGTCAACCTGATCCTAATCATCATCCTAGCTAATTATCCTGATCTAATGCTCATCTCACCCACTTGCATTCTCTAGATTTAGCCACTTGCACATATAAATCAATTTATTGATTTATTAACCAAGATTTTCCATCAACATGGCATTTGTGGGGAATATTCCCTCAATTTTGAATTCAAAGGCAAGTTGATTTGTCCCTCCAACATTGTATTTATTGCTCATTTTCTTGTCCCCACTTAGCATTTACTCTCAAATTTGAATTCATCTCCCTCTCATGGGCACTCTTCCAAATCTTGCAGATGCATCAACCACTCACATGATGACAAGTGTCCTCATCTCATTGGCTTGTTTTTGATCCCACATTGCTCTCTCATATGCATTCTTTCAACTTGATAATCTATAAATGAGAGGCTTCATCCTTCAAGCAAGGTCTCCACAGCTCCATCATCTCCACATCTTGATCCACAAAAGCATATGCAAAGTCACTCTTATTGAAGAACTGATTTTTCCCATCCTTCATCTTGATCATCAAAATATCATATCATGGAGCTTAATCATGGATTGGGAAAGGGCTTCTTCCACAAGAAGCACCAATCCAATATGAGATAGTTTGCATCATGTTTTCTTATGCTTTTCCTTTAGATCTTTTGTCATTTGTTTGCATTTTGAACATGATGTATTATTTCATAAGGATGTTAAATATTTTGATTTGTTGTTGAAATACTAACAATTCTGCAGATTTTATTGTTAGATTTCTAACCACATTTTGCAGATTTTAGCAACCACAAAATGGTGCTAGGAGGGCATGACAAAACTGGACTATTTCTGCATAAAATCTATTGTGTTTAGGGTATTAAATTTTGGTGGCATGTTTCTTTGCTAAATCTGCATTTGAAGGTGAAATCATTCTCAGCATATAGTTGGTACATGAGTTCTTTCCTTCGTATCTTTTTAAATCTTTTTCTTAGGCAAAGTACTTCCAATAGATACCATAATTGTTTCTATTAGATCTAACAAAATCATTTCTTCATGCGTTATGTGAATGTCTGTAACCTTTTCCAAAGCTCCCATTTAGGCACAGGTAGGGATGATGCTGGAACGATTGGTGAGTCTGTCTTTACACCTGCCAATTGATGTCTCTTGAAGTTTGTTTTATGTTGTTTGAAAGTTTTTATTTTCCGTTTGTGTTGTTACAAATATAAGCTCAGAAATGTAGCTGAAAGCCAGGTTGTTTCTTTTCTTAGCAGTGCCATTCCTCATCATCATGCTATATCTATTCCACACCATCCATTATATTCACCTGCCTTTTCCTTTTATTTACTCCTATTCGCAGCTCAACAACACCACTTAAAGCAATGGTACATATGTCAAATAGCTTGCAAAGGACATTCAAAGTCACGGAGGCTTGCAAAACACACAGAAAGCACTTGGCTCAAAAACTGCAAAACCTCTGCAAGCCATTGCAAACAGTCTAGATGAATCCTAAGAACAAAATATAAAGCCACATATGTCGAGCTATACACTTCCTCTCTATGCAGCCACCAATGTATCAGCTGAGCTCTTGATAGCAATTTGGCATTGAGTCTTTTGAAGAATTCTGACATCAGTTCATGCGCCTTGTCTATTACTTTGAAGAATTTTGTTAAACAGTTCGCATGCTTTATCTACGCTTCTGCATTTTATTATCATACAATTCACATGATTTGTCTACACTTTTGTATTATTCTGACAAATAGATCATGCACCCTGTCTATGCTTCAACATTTCTTTTTGTATTATTCTGACAAACAGATCATGCGCCCTGCCTTGTCTATTTCATAGGGAAAGGTTCCCACGCCTTGTCTGACAATTGTTCTGACAAACAGATCACGCGTATTTTACCCTGTAGAAATGTGACATAAAATAGACGCACGATAGATCAGTAAATTCATGTCTGACAAATCATGTTCATTGGAAAGTTTCTAAAACTTTTTTTTTTGAATTCAATCTTACACTTGGTAGTTGCATTTGCATGAAAGTTTCCTGTGCCCAGCCAAAGTGGTCTTCTCATAGGCCGACCTCATCCATATTAATGATTCCTACCTCTCATTATGTTAAAAGCCGCATAAGTAAAATGTATTAATGTTGAAAGCTCTCTTTGGATCTGCGCCTTGGCTCCATGGCTGTCTTTATGTTGAAAATTTGCAACTAGTCGCTGCGCCATGCCTTCTCAATGCTTGAGGTACAAAAGCAAACGAAGGAAAAAAAAAATTGAACAAGGTACAATGTGAAAACGAAGGAAAGCAAGGAGAAGGCTATCAAAAGAAAATGAAAGGAGGACTATTTTTTTGAAAAATCAAAGTGTTTTTAAACGCTTTAAGTGTTTGTTTAACACTTTTCATGAAATTGTTACCTTTTTGCTCCTAGGACACTAATTTTTGTTTGGGTCTAAAAAGAACAATTTGATTTTTTCCATTTGCAAAAGGTTAAAATTCAAGCTTAGACACTTACTAGATTTCGTTTTGGGCTAAAAATTGGACAAGCAAATCTTCATATTTCATTTGGTGCTTAAAACGAATCAAACAATTGCTTTGGAAGGGTAAAATGAATGTGTGTTTCTTTGTTTTGTGGTTACTTACTTAAACTAAAGTCATTGAAAAGGACGTATGCGCTTCTCTCGCGCTTCCAAGCGATCTTGAGCATCAAAAGGCCTTTTTGGTGATTTTGGCATAAGATAAAGTGATAACCTCCACATTTCGATTTGGGCTTAAAATTGAACAATATCTTGTGCAAGTGTGAGTAGGGGCATTTTCACGTATATTCTCTTTCTTTGTGCCATCAAAGATTGATCAAGTTACAGATTGTGTTTTTGCTTGCTTTTGTTTATCTTAGAGGGCTTGCCTTGGGGAAAAAGTACTCACCCAAGGGAATGACTCAATCGGTAACTCTCTAAAGCCAAGAGTATTTCCAGCTGGGATATAAATGTGGGTATTGGTTAAATGCCATTATCAGGCGGTTGGCTCCGCCGATGGTCCGAAAGGGGACTCTGTCAATGGGTCAATCTCCATGAACGGAAGTTCTATTAGAACCCATGTGCTTGAATTTTCCAAAATCCTAATCTATTTGTTTGAGTTGAAACGGTCGTTCTGACACACTTTTCTTCTAGTAGATGGAAACATGCTGGAGTTTCATGGTTGTTGCTGGCTGCTGATTGGGATAATATGAGCGTGGAGGGGATGAGGGTCAAGCATTTAACCATTTGCTAAAGATAAGCGTATTTGGACTTGTCAAGTGGGGATTCAACAAATATTGTCTTACACATCCATAGGTTTGTACTGTTTGAAAACATGGTGTGTTTATCAAAAACATTTGGAAACCAACATTCAACATCATCATCAAAATTCCAAACCCTTAGTTAGAGAAATATTTGACAAACCTAAGAACTATTGCTTACCCTTGGGATTATGTCCTTAGAGGTTTCTAAGTAATTGGGTTTACATCTTAATTTGCTTCTACGAAGGTCAACATTAGGCAACCCTTGTCCTGATTTCTTGGAACTTCCACATATCACTTTGTGGGATGAAAAGAAGTTGTGACATTGACATTCAGTTTGAAACATAATCAAGTGGTTTTTTTGGTAAAAAGTACTCTAAGCAAAGATAACGAATTGGGCCCCACACATGTGCTTGATATCTTTTGGTCATATTGGTCTTTTGATTGCTCTTAGAGAAAAGTGTGTTCTTCAATACCTTGTCCTAGTAAACAAAGTCTCTCTAAGTCTCTTAGGATCAAAATCAAACACTTCATCCACCTCAAACATTTATCAACATCATCCCACAAACAACTTTAGAGCTTTGAAAGCATCATTACCTAGACTTGGGTACATCCCTAAACCAAATCAAAATCATTTGTTTAGTTAGGTGTGTTTGGATGAATCCTTCCATGCACACTTAGTTAAATTATCACCTCTTTGAACAAGTTCATCCTAAGATAGCATTTAACATCTTATGGTTTACAAGCTCATCATCCAAATCAACCAATCGAAATCAAAATCCCTAAGTCTAGCATTGATACAAAGTCCCTAAATGTTCATCATTTATATCATTTACACCTTTTGTCCTTCATCTCATCATTGGTCCTAAGAACCTTAGAGGTCACTTTGCAACAAGGTCAAAACACAAGAGGAACATGGAATGCAAACTTGATCCATACATCTTGAGTAATCCAAATCAATTGAATCTTCAAAGCCTTACAATGCTGATTGATTATCAAAACTCACACTTATACAATCCATACATGGGAGCATTACCTTCGACAAATGTCAATAGAACAACAAGTGTGAGTATGTCCGAATCAAAGATTGGAACCAATTCTTGATGGTAAATCCAAGTCCAAACCTACAAGTCTATCAACTGAACAATCAATGTATGATCCTTCAAACAAACGTCCCACCAAATCCCTACATGCCAAAGGAGAATGTACCAAGTACAAGTTTTTGAAACATGAATCCGGAAAACTTTGGGATGGATACATTTGCAAATCATACAAATATGAACAATGGTCAATTTCAACCTATCATGCCAAAGTTGAGTGTCATCGCAAATTAGAATATTTTCCAAAATCAAACAAAGGCAATTACAAATCTGCATGAACAAAAACCAAATCAACTATCTCTGGGGAGTCAAGATCAAAATCAAGAACAAAATTTGCTAGATCAAATTTTTTTACTTTCAAAATAGTTGAGGTATTGCGCTAAGGGAAATCTCCACCATCATTGCCAACATCATTCCTTGGTTTAGAACTTCCCCCTTTACCTAGCACCAATCACTCCACCCAAATCAATCCACCTAACGTCAATCAAACCATCACATCAAATCCTTCGAATATACCATCGACATCGCACCAACAGATGGTATCCAATCAAGTAACAATGATGATCCCAACCAATCAAAATATGGTCTCCCAAGGGCCTATCACCTCGTTCATCCCAATCATCCCTATCACTTCGATCATTCCAAACACCACACCCCTGATCGCTCCAAGCATATCTCAACAACTTGGCACTACATCCAACACGATTCCAAATACACCACCACTACCACCAAACCAAGTGCAATAAGTCAATATCGTAGCATCGCACTAAAAGCACATCAAGCCTACCAAAAAGTGCTTCAACAATGTTGGGTGGTTCAGATACCTCGCTACCTTAAAACTCAAGCGCAAACACGAAAATGTTTGGGGATAACAATGGCATCAACCATTGGTGATAGCGTGACAATCTCCCCACCACAATTGATGCAGCATTGTTTAAAATCTATCCATCAAAGAGCACATTGGAATGTTTTATCTCATGAAGATCGAATCAACATGGTGTTGAGTGCATTGCGTGTGTCAAGATCCGCCAACAAAGCTGACAATGAGCGAATTCAAGAAATATCAACATCCTTGACTCTATGATCGAAGACATTCACAATCTCTCCCTGCAATTGTCGAAAATAATGATCAAAACCTCTCCATTGAGGAGCACATTGAGGATGTATCTACACAATCTGATGATCAACTCACCATACATCAAGAGCCACTTTAGTGATCTCTTTCAAGGAGTGTTAGGATTATTTGATCCAATTGACATAATGTACCATCCGTTGACCAATGATCATATTGAAAATGTCTCTACATTGCCTTATGAGTTAGAGGATATATCTCAGGTATTTATGCCAAAGCATGATCAAAATCCTTCACCAAAGTCTAGCAATAGTTCCTTCCAAAACATGTTGATCCCCTTTGACCGCATGGTTATAGATACTGAAAGAACCCTGAACTTGACACTTGAGGATATTGAACCACTTACCATGTACAATGATGACATCCAAGAACCATTTATAAGCAATCCATCCTTTGGAATTGATCCATGTCAGGAACTTGATCTAAAGCATGTTGAAAGCAACTCCAAAATCATTCAAGATCAAGAATTTGTATCTTCAAGATACTACAACAATCTAATGGACACTCTCATATCTATGCAAGATGATCATATCCATGTAGCACATACTCCTCCATCTACCCATGAGATGCTTTCGGCAGATGGACACATAGATGATCTTCATTCAGAACAGGATTTCTTTATTCCTGACATTATTACACAGAAGGAGAAGATTATTGATTCCTACAATCAAACAGAGTTGTCA
>VDFB02252616.1:141347713-141362934 GCA_007258455.2 Sequoia sempervirens
GGTCCTCTATTTCCTCATACTCAAAATATTCTTCTAGCTCGTTGATCCAGTCGATCAACTCTTCCGGGTTCAGACTTCCGGAATAACTGGGGACTTCTGCTCTGGGTCTTTACTCGATCTTCGAAATGGCCCTTATTAGCCGCATTTGGTCTTGATCAATTGCTTCTTCTTCCTTTTCTACATTTGAACCTTCTTCCTCTCCTTCATCCTCACTTTCCTCCCTCGGGTTTAACCCTCTTCTCAACTGCTCTTGTAACGTGTCAATCTGTCTTTGGAGGGCTATCAATGCATCTCTTCCACCAGCATTTTTGCCACCTTGACCACCTCTGGCACCACCATGCCTACCAATCATCACTCTTGGAGGCATCTTTCTTGACCTCGACCCACAACCACGGTCCTGGTGTGAACTGCCTTACGATTGGCGATCTGTCCACACACTCAAGAAAACCCGCTCTAATACCACTTGATGAAGGCACAACCGGAGACATAGAAAATAACCCACAAACAAGAGAATAATTTTATTATTCAGAAAATGGAGCTTTTTACATGCAGAGGATCTCAATCCCCAAGTTCTACAACACATGCAAGTTACAGAAAGCTACAGAATAAATCTTTCGTAATATGTGAGCTTGTCCCCAAAAAGTTACCCAAAAATTAGAAATCCGCCCATAAATAGAGCTCCTCTTTAGTTTGGAGTCAAAACAACATTCAAATTTTGAGTTTAGGCGGTTTGGCGCCGAAAAATTACAACTTGAAGTTCAAATTTCAAAAGAACATTTGCAATTGTATCTTCTAAAAAGTGTGCCAACTCCTCAGGGCCATAACTTTTGATTCGGGACTCCAATTCGCAAACCGTTTGAACCGTTGGAAAGGTCTCAAAGTCAAGAACGCGCTCATCCACTATGTGGATTTTGTAAAGTTTTGGGGCTGATCCAGGAACTCTAGGTGCCTCAAATCTAACTCAGAAGATTTTCAGGAGTAAATCTAGAAAACTAAAATTGCAATATCTTTCCACCCAGGAATAGAAAATAAAAACCGTAAATTGGGAATTTCATTATGACGAAAAGGGTATCCAGAAATGTAAAAATATCTAAAAACTAAGAAACTTGAAATTTAACTATTTTTGGGTGATGCAAGATTGCCCTTACACCACTAGATGCTCCTGCATCACATACATATACATATACGTATACATATACATATACATATACACATACATATACATATACATATACATATATACACATATACATACATGTACATACATGTACATATATCATTTTTGGTTGAATTCTCATTGGAGGGTTTCAACATAGATGTGCTCCAAAATGTGCAAGAAAATATATTGATTAAGTTGTATTGTTAAAGAGCCATTGTGGTCTTCGTTCAAGAAAAGACTATAGTAAAAAATTTCACTAGCTATTGGTTGTTATATGTTCCCATTTTCACAAACATATTTTTGCATACACATCTTAGGCATGGAATGTAAATAAAGTCGTTTTGCATGGATATTTTGCATAGATGATTAATTTATTGTTCATGTCTTCTTGTTATATGTTTCTTTCTTTAGTGTTACACCCATTTTGCAAACTTTAAAGACATTATCGTTGTGTTTTGGATGGAAAAATTATAGTTAAAACAAGAGATTGTTGTAATTTTTTTGCCCTTGGTTTATTGTTTCAATTATCTTTGTGCATCTTTATGCACCTTTTTACTCATTATACAGTGTTTATAGTGTGCAGAATGAAGCTTTATGGATGGCTCTCTAGTTGAAACAGATGAGAAAAAAATAATATCATGTAACATATTGATACAAGATTTGAGCTACATTCTTTGGCAATAAATATTGAAGACAAGTAGAGAAATTGTATAAGAGGTGTTAGAGTGACTAATTTAGTGTTCATGCCTTTCGCTATTTGCTTATTATTCCTTGTTATATGTTTATATCTTTGGAGTAATACCCATTTTGGAGACTTCAAAGAGATTATGCCTCTGTATGGATGGAGAAATTAAAGTTAAATCTTCTTTCTTTCATCAAAAAATATGGTCAGGGTTAGTAATTTTTTCTCCCTTTGTTTATTGTTTGTAGTTATCTCTATGCACCTTTGCCGTTATAGCCATTAATATAGTAGCAATTGTAGATTAACATAGGAGTAATTGCACACACACACACACACACACACACACACACAGATATATATATGTAGAGGGATAGTATGAAAGCATAAACATTTTTGAGAAAAAAATAGTTTAGTGGTTGTTAAGTGTTATTCTAATATGTATTCGCCTATAATATTTAGTTGCAAGTAATGCACCTCAAATTTTCACTTAAGTATGTGGTGTTAATACCCATTTTGTGCAAGGTATTGGAGTCCATTGGCTTTACCACTTGTATTTAATGTGGGTTGACTGCCAAAGAATGTAGCTCAAATTTTCAATTGACAACTCAACTGTTAAATAGACTAGTCATGTTGTATTAATATGTTTAATGTGGGTTTTCAATCATGTGCCATCTACCTGTGATTCTTAAGTGTTTTTCTAATAGTTCTTTTAGAATTCCTCTATTTTGTCTATAATATTTAGTGTCAAATAATTTAGCTTGAATTTTGAATTGAGGAGTTGATTGTTACATAGATTTCTTGTGTTGTATCAATATCCACTTGCTCATAACAAACTGTTCATTATTGTAGCTCACCTGTTTTATTCTCCATGGTGTTAAGGTCTATTTAATGTGGGTTTCTGACCATCTGTGTTTTTCCATTGATTATTAAGTTTCTTTCCACTTATATAATAGGTATTAGAATGGCACTTATCTATTGTGAATATTATAGAGAAAAGCCACATTAAATAGAATTTTAAAATATGCAACATAGAAGAGGCAAACTACAACAATGAACAGTTTGCTATGGGGATCTAGAAAGAAGAGTACCATGAAGAACAATTCATCATGCAGAACTTCAAATAGATGATGGGAAATAAATATCATGGAACATATTGATAGAACACATATAGCATGTTCCATCCAAACAAAATAACCATGACAATTAACAGTTTGTTATAAGGAGCTTGAAACAGATAAGGGAAAAAGAGTTTCATCAAACATAGTGGTACAAGACAAGAAGCCTATGTAAAAGTTGCAAGATGTATTAGAATAACACTTTAGAATCATAGGTAATTGGGATATCAATAGGAACCATTCACCTTTTATCAATTTTTTTGGCCTGTGTATGTTTTTCTACCTCTCTTAAACTTGTATTTTATGTGGGGTTTTTTACCATCTATCATTTACCTATGATTCTCAAGTGTTTTTGTAACAGTTGTTTCAGAATCTCTCAAATGGCAGATCATCTAAAACAAATTTTATACGAAAGTTTAACATATGGAGAGTACAAGCTACAAACCATAGATATGGAGAGTTTCTTATATAGAGATTTTGTTGTACAAAATGCATATAGCACTAAGGATGAACACAAATAACAATGAACAATAGGTAGAGGGAACAAAGCATACATAGGCCCAAAAAAAAGAAAGCACTCAAAAGGTAGAGATCAATCTTATGTTTGCTGAAGAATAGAACAAGTAAATTACGACAACAAAGACCTTGTTACATGCAACTTCAAAGAGATGAGAGAAAGAGAATATCATGAAGCATATTAATATATAACAAGCAATCTATGTAATAGTTGCCATTTACCTATCAGCTACTTGTTTGAAATTTCCACCAAGGTTTCCATCAGAGCAACCATGGTTAGAATTTCTCGGCGCATCTAGATTTTTTTTTTTGATTAGCTCGAAAGGAAACTCTACGAACATGGAAAAATGTAATGTGTACAATAGACTATATTTACTGTATTCAAGTGCATGTAAGAATCCATGCATGAATGTATATATATAGCAACAAATATATGGAGGCTATCTAGCCATGGAGGAAGAAAAGGGTTGAATGTATAGCTGAGGAAAATATAAATCTATAAAACAAACCTTGTTTATGCTTACAGCTATGGTCACCTTTAAGCTACCAATTTTCCAAGATATGGGCTTCATATCTCATTCTTCATCAATGCTTGCATTGAGCCCAACATGATACTACTACAAAGCAACATTTTATTTGAACATATTAAAATATGTGTCTGGTTAGATATGTATGGAATGGAAAAAGGGCATTGCAAAATTACTTACAGCAATAGTAGAAGCTAAAACGTTGTAGACTACATACAAGAAAAGTTGGGAAGCTCTCCAATATGGTATCTAATGAAGGTGGATGGCCACTTTGTTCAGTACCCTGCTGTGAAACCAACACCATGGTGCGTCATTTCACAATGGAAGAAAAACAATAGACATCCTCATATTAGAACAATGAATATTACATGTACTCCCTTGCATGGCATCGTGCAACAATGGTAGGATGTATGAACCCTAACAGGAGAAAATCCCTACCATTCTATTTTTGTTGAGCAAGGCAACCAATTCCACGACCGACAAACCACATGGTCAAAAAACTCCATCATCGTTGTAAACAGGCCCAAGAAACCCATCACAAATAGCATGGAGTTTTATCATATATGAGAAAAAAAAAAGTAATCTAGACAAGACTATATATTTCGAGATGCAATATATAGGAAGAGTGAAACAGTGAAATGATGAAAAAGATAATTTTGTAGATAAACATTTGAAGCTATTTCAATGAAATAAAGATAATAGAGAAGCTAACAAGAAGACATAAGAATCTATGGAAGAAAAGCATGAAGCAAAAATGTCAAAACTCATGGTATATAGGTAGAGAAAATAGAAAACACAACATGGTTGCATAATTTTAAACTTATTAGTCAAATGGAACACAATTTTTTTTTAGAGTGTTTCTAGAGTATGTGCATATATAGTTTAATATGTTGGAATGTTCAAAACGTGTTATTGACTTATAGAACTTTCAGGCTCTACTTATTGCTGGTTGCAATCTCTATACATATTTGACACTTGAAGTTGTTTGTATCTGCATATGTATCAATTTGTAATAGTTGCAACTGTATGTTTAGAGTACTACATGTTAAAATTGGTTGACAGAGAATTGTAGGTATGTTGATAAAGAATTGACATTATGGAATTTAAAAACACTTGGACAAACATGGGTAGGTGGAATATACATAAGAGTGTATTCTTTTGAATTCCATATACAAAAAGTATAACACAATAAAATGTTGAAATGAGAAGTTAGTAGATTAATATTTTTGGGTGCATAAATTTGCATACTGAATTTAACAAAAACTATATTGCTAAAGGTACAGAAGATAGTAAGCAAGAAGAAAATTGTCTTTAATGTGTAAAGCTAAAGAGGATGCAAAGCATTGAATAAATGGGGGAAATTTAATGTGGCAGTCAAACATAGACTATATAGGCATAGAAAATGGGAAATAGAGCATAGGTGCATAATTTAAAATCAATCAGTGAAATACAGTAGGATATTGTTGAAAAATTTTGTGGAATAGTTGAATATATACTTTAATAGAATGGAATGATCAAAACATGCCACTAGATTGTACAAGTTTTGTCCCTTGCTTATTGTTGCCTATTATCTCTATCCATCTTTGGCATTATACCCATTTTGCATAGATTATTATATGGTATGCTTCTGTAAAATTTAACTTAGAAATACTAAAAAAGAGGATGGTATACAGTCTGGACCAAATGTGAGAATAATTGTTTTAGGGACTTTTCTATAAGTTGGAGCATGAGTTGGGGCAGAAGCATTTGGCAAGGGCTGGAGTTGTTCCAAATGTGCCTCTTCGTTGCAATGTCGAGTAGTGTATTTGTTGTTACTAAGTCTGTAGTATCTCTCAAATGAGCACGTTGGACCAATGTGGAGTCTTTCAATTGATTTAACATAAGAGATAGTTGTAAAATTCAACCCTTTCCTCTCTTTGTTGCCTATGTTTATCATTGCTTTGTTTAATGTTAAGCCTTGTGCTTTATGTATTGTGATTCCCCATGCCATGGTGAGTGGAATTTGTGCTCGACTACCCCGAGTTATAGATGGGATGGGGATGTCTCTTGGATTTTCTAGGTCCCATGGTGGACCAATGTAATTTTGGAAGTGAACAACAATATAGTCAGGTGGATCTGGCGGTTTACAATGTGCATTGTACACAATAGCTATAACAAGACCAAGGGATCCATTGACTAGGCGAGCTTGAATCCATAAATTTGTTGTTAGCATCACCTATTCACCGACACAAAGTAGCAATTCTGGGAGAAGTTGGTCATCATCTCCATGATCATATTTTTGTTGTTGTGCTACTCGAGCAATGCTAATGGTTATGGGAAGGTTTAACTGTTTAATCATTTTTTTGTTGTGGAATACAATTAAGTCATTTCTAGCAAACAAATGTGCAACAACATCAAATTTTTCTCTTTTTGTGATTGAGAGAATTTTATTTGTTTTTTTCATAAGATCTTCCTAGTCATCGTGGAGAGCCTCACCATTTCTTATATGGAGAAGGATTTCCTGAAACTTTTGTTGGGAATGGCTATCTACTTTTTGGTAGAAAATAGTGTCCAATGTGACCAAAACTATGAAAGTATGCCATAAGGCTACAACCAATGACCATGAAGCATAAATAGGGGTATTCATGATAGGTGGAAACTAGACAAGATCACCAACAAGGATGATAGAAACACCACCAAATGGCTCCCTCTGGTTATCAGGGAATGCTTGGTGCAATCAGCTATCTATTTTCAGCAACAACTTCAGGCCTAGAAAACTCATTTCATCTATCAAAACATGTATTGAATATATTTAAATAGTTCTTGGAATATTGCCAATGCCTGACCTTGCAAAGGATTCATATCCTTTATGGGAATCTGGAGGATTGTATGGATTGTGGAGGCACATATGTTGTATGCAGCAACACCTGTGGGGGCCAATGTGAGCAACGAGTTATTGGATCTAGTAGTAGACATGTTTATTTGTTGTCTAATATAATTTATCAAAAAGGATTTGCCAGTGCCAACTGTCCCTTGAATGATCATGTGGAGAGGGCCTTTGGGGGAAGGTTACATGTGATGGGACTGGATGAGTTGAAGAGCTAATTGTTAGTTTGGTGAAAGCTGATGGGATGATGTATTTACAAGCAAAAATTATATCGTAGCTTGTTCATGTTGTGCCCTGGATGATGGAATGAACTACAAAGCAATATTATGAATTTGTTCAGGCACATGGTTTGTATTCCATGAATGGTTCATATCAAAGTCCCACCTACCCAATAGCTAGAGCTGATTTATACTGAAGTTAGTAGTTGCACCAAGTTGAGAGAAAACTTCCCATTCATATTCATCCATAGAACGTTGATGGTTCAAATCATCAGTATCACAGCCATGTTCTTCTTCAATCGTGGATGCAACTAGAAGTCTTTTAACATACCAAGGATGATAACTAGTTTTTTTTTTAACTTTCCAATTTTGTATGATCTCTTGTTTGGAAAGACCTATATTTGTCTATATGTTTCGAAAAGGTTTGTATAACATAATTTTAGAACAACAAAATGTCTCAAATATTTCTATATCTTCAATGGGAACAGTCTTGAACAATGAGTACACAAGGACAATTGTAGGTTAGTTTCTTGGTTTCCATTTGGCCTTTTTGTGCTGCTTTGAATGTGTATATAAGTGGACCAAGTCAATTAGGGATACACCACCTAGCTCTAGAGGCCTTTACATATAGCAATGAATATAATGTGTTGGCATGTCTTCATCAGCATCATCTTTATTTATATAGAACCATGCTTTCTTGCCAACATTCAAACAAACGTATTGTTGCCTTGAAGTGAGAAGAGGCAATTTTTGTAACATATGGCACATCTCCTTTGCAGAGATGTCACTCTCTACAAGAATATTCATCATGAATTTTTGATATGCAAGAAGTTCTCTATCCTCAACTATATTTGTATTTGCAAGTCTTTTCAACATATCAAGATAATATTCTGATTTCTTCTCAGATTTAGCTACATATTTAGAAATATAATTTAAAACAATTTGCCAAGAAACAACTAGTTAGCAGTCAAAATTGGCACGCTAGATTGCAAGAATGGGTGGGCTATGAATATTTAGGTGATCATCATTTCTTGTTGGCTTGTAGGATTTGTTAGACTCAGCATCATATGTCAATGTGGAGGTAAGTTGTTGCCAAGGTGCTTTATACCAACATTATAATTTCTCTCCTTTTTTCCTTAAACAAGTATATTCAGAGCATTTTGTCTGCCTTTGAACTATATTTAGCAACTCTTCATAATATATGATTGGATCACTGGAAATAATATGGCTAGTGGAAAGCAAGCACGGATTTTCTTCAAAACAATGATACATTCTGAGCAATCTCTGTGCAGGGCAACGTGGATTTCAAACTGAAACATATCTATCAAAAAATTTCCTTGCCATGGTAACATCATGGTGATTGGACCAATCAAGAGTGTCCATGTTGGGGGCTTCTAGAAGCCATAAAAAACCATGCACATGTGTAGAGCCACAATGTTGCCATTCATATCTATACCAATAATCTTTTGCATGCAAAAGCTTTTCAATGACCTCTTCATGGAAAATTGAGAATCTATGATGCAGATATAAAGACATTATATGTGGATTCTAAACAACACTATCTATTAGTGTCTTTGTTGAAGGCTCCATCACCAAACGATCCATAGAAGAGAAAACATTTTACAAATCGGCCCATTTTGTGTCTACACAGCTTAAAGTGAAAAAAAGGGTAGGTATGACAAGTTGTTCAATCATTGCAGATAGCTAGGCCTAACAAGTGTTCCAAAAAGAACTGGTCTTGTGCAATGATGCACCAAAATGCATCAGTTGCTTAGCTATATAGCCATCAAGAGCAACTTGAAGATGTTCATGCAATGCAGACAACGACCTAGGGATTTTTTCTTCTAGATCTTCTCTAACAAAGACAAACATTTTGTTGGTTGTGATGTCTCATTATCAAGTTGTAGAGGAAATACCTAGACCTAACATGTTTTCCATATCTATGGTCAAAATATCTCATTAAGTGGAGGGAATATTCATGCAAGTGAACTTGAACATTCCTCGGTTGGAGGGGAAGTGTTGCTCCAATGGGAAATAATGTTGGAAAGGCCATTATAAATAAACCTTTATTGTTGTATTCATTAACAGGAGAAGAGCTAATTTCAAGCCAACACAAATATTTTGCTCTTTTTTTTCAATTTGTAATACCTGGTCGATTGCTTGGAGCTCTCGTCTAGCATTTGGAAAGGAAAGGATAAATTATGAAAATTTTGAAGAGCCATTTTCATCTTGAGCAACGTTTTTTGATCTAGTTGATGTCATTAGGTCTTCATCAGAAACTTGCTCTATTGTATGCAAGAAATTGAAGACATCAATAGCAACATCAGGTAACATATCAAGAGCCTCAACATGATCATTGTAGTATTTTTCATATTTAATTTTGTATTTCAATGCATCCATGACATGATGTTTATTAACATATCAATCATAATTACCACCTTCAATAGTGGTTCTTTGTACGATCACAACCTCAATGTCTTGCAATTAGTGTGGAAAATTTTTTGCTATGCTCGAGATATCTTGAGGAAAAAATTTTGTGTGACTATTGTATTTAAATTGATCTCCTCTAGCATGGGACACTTGTAAAACTAGAGCCACCCTAGCAATAATCATTTATTCAACTTGTGTTAGCTTTTTTAGCAACAATGGTTGTGGGCATGGGTCCATGCCATTTGCAGAGCTAAAGTGATGGGTTCCTTTTTTAGAATAGCATGTTACACATGTCATTGTTGACCCCGACATGCAAGTGTGCATCCCTATGTATATTTCTCTACATATCTAAAAAATAGAAAGGTTTGAAAGTGCATCTATGGGGTGCCAGAACTGCTTTACCGTAGAAAGGTAGCAATCATTGAATATTTCTTTCAATTGTTGTTGTGTTGGTGCAGCAAGGGGATTGCTCTAAGATTGTATATAAGGGTGGCATCTACCATTGCTAATGGGCACTGGGAGGGAATATTGACAACAAGAAGACTTGTAGCTATGCATGGTGAAGTTAGCCTTTGTTCCATGTATTTTGTACAGCACTTCGCACAAATTTCCTCTCTATGTTGGCTATAGTACAAATGATTTCATTTTTTTTTAGCCTTTTTAAATTCAGCAATTGATTGGGTTGTGGAACTTTGATGTACTCCCACAACCTAGGAGTATACATACAATATCAACCATATTAGCATATATGAATATACATCTATAACCATAAATTTCCTCTCTATGTTGGCTATAGTACAAATGATTTCATTATTTTTTTTAGCCTTTCTAAATTCAGCAATTGAATGGGTTGTGTAACTTGAATGTACTCGCACAACCTAGGAGTATACATACAAGATCAACCATATTAGCATATATGACTATACATCTATGACCATAGATATATTTAAAGTAGTAATTACACATAAACATGTAACTATAAAATATATATGTGTATCCATGTGTATATAAATGTATATCTATGGATGATCACAAAATGAATTACATAGTTTGACCATTCAAATATATTAAAATATATATGTAAAAGGATTTTATAGTTTTTGGTGTTAACCATTTCCACTATTTCACTATTGTTATATCCCTTGTTTAGAAGAATACTATATTGGATGTATGCAACCAGTCGTAAAATATGTTTGTGGAAGCCAAGTGTATATAAGGATTTGTGTAGGAATGCATCTACGCAAGAACAAATATATGGCATTAAAACCAAAACCACACAACCCACGGTTGGTATCCTCCCCACCATTTTTTTTCATTGTGGAGGCTCGCAGACTCCAACAAAACCCCTAACCAAGAACATTATGAAATGCCCACACAAAATTTCATGGAATTCCACCACACATCACAAAATAACAAAGCAGGGCAAAATCTATTGTCTTCATATCTAATCTATCATATTCTACTCTTTCAACAATACAACTTAATCAAAGTATACTTTCCCACACTACAACATTAAATATTGCATTTACTTCAACTGTCACCATCGCACAACAACAACATGATGCATTAACCCTCATGTGAGGAAACACTTACCATTTAAATTTCGCATATACATATGCATATACATACACATACATATACATATACATATACATATGCATATACATACACATACATATACAAATACATATACATATACATATACACATACACATACAAAAATGACAAGATGCATTAACCCATGCATGAGAAAACACTCACCATTATGCTTCCACATATCAAGGCCACCAACTCCACCACCGCCAACCCACATAATTATGAAGCTCCACATCACCATAAAAAAATGGGTCAAGTTACCACCAGTCGGGACATATACATATACATATACATACACATATGCATATACATACACATATATATACATATACATATACATATGTACATATACATATACATATTCATATGTATATCCATATGGATACACATACACATACATATACATATACATATACATATACATACATATACATATACATATACTATAGACACGTGAAATTAGCATTATGCACTTAGTTCATATTTATCCACTCATTAAATTAATCAAGCTCATCAAATCCATTCACCAAGTAAATCAAGTCTATTTAATTCATTCGTAAGGTTATTCATTTAAATTAAATAAATCAACTTTGTTTAATTTAAGTCTCACATCAACCTTTTAATTAAATAAACCAAACTTTATTTAATTGAAATCCAAATGCATATTCCATCCCTTTTTTATTTAAATAAATCAAAATATATAATTCAAATGGTTCAAAGCATCTAATCATCATCTAAGTTAAACTAATCTAACCACCCATCACATCCTCTAGCTTTTCCCACTTGCACCAATAAAGCATTTTAATTCATTTATAAAATCATCATTTTCCATCAACATGGCATCTTTGAGGAATATTCCCTCAAATTTGAATTCAAAAACAAGTTGGCATGTACATCCAACAAAGCATTTATGAGCTCTTACATGGCTCTTACATGTCTCTTGCAAAGGTCAAACTCAGCATTTAACTCTCAAATTCAAATTTGAATCTCCCCCTCTTTGGCACATTGACCAAAATGTGCTCATTCCTCAAGCCTATCACAATGTGACAAGTAGCTTCATCTCATTGGTCAAATCTTTATCCCACATTGCTCTATTTTGAGCTCTCTTAGCATTTGAAATTTTATAAATAGAGGGCTTATTCTTCATCAATCCATCTACAACCTCATGCAAAGTCACTCTCTTCAATTGAGAACTGATTTTTTCCATCTCATTTTATCTTCAAAGCATTGCATCATTTGAGCTTATCAAGGATTTGGAAAGTGGTTCTTTCCACATCAAAGAAGCACCAATCCACTATGGGATAGATATGTATCTTTCTTTTATGCTCTCAATTAGTTTGTGTTGTTATTTTCTTTATGCAGACATGATGCATTATTTCATAGGAGCATTTAAAAGGTTTGCATATCACTAATCCATGTTTGAGATTTTAGAGTGTTTGCAGATTTTGAAGGGTGCTCACATATACATATACATATACATATACATATACATATACATATACATATACATACATATACATATACACATACATATACATACACATATACATATACACATATACATATACATACGTATACATATACATATACATATGCATGAAAGGGATGTTTTTATATGCTGGAAACTATCAATGTGTATCTCCTTGCACATCTATATGCTTTGTCAGGTTCACCCATGTGTGTATATAGCTTAAAGCAAAGAAAACTGGAAATAATAACAACAAATTTGCAATAGGTATAACAAAAAGGAAATTTATACTTACGGAATCAGTATCTGAAGGCTGGTGGTCCACGCCATCAAAGCTAGACTCCACAACGGGAACAGTGGGAGATGTCAGCAAATCAATACTGGGGGGCTTTGGAGACCCATCCACAAAACTCGATTCCATAGACATAATTTTGGGAACTTTTTCTAGGGACAAAATGTTACACTTTGAGTTGATTAATTGACAGCTCTATTTCACAATAAAAATAAAAGATTAATGTATTGCAACATCATAGTGGCAATTGGTAGATAACTTATAAATATTGATCTATAACCATTCCACTTCTAAAATTGATCAAACAACACATGATACAAGAACAAGAACAAAAATGCACTTTTAATACTGTCAAAACACCAAGGGATATATCAAGAAGAATAAAAATGATAAATGAATATGGATATACCCCTATATGTATTTGTTTATCTTTGAGGTTGCTTATATATGTATCCATGTAGTTTTTTATTATCTTACTATATTTCTACATATAGGTATATGTAGATATTTGTATATGTTGCTAGTTGGTCCTTTCACCCTTTCTTATCGAAACAATAGGCTATACAATAATAAAAATATAAATGATTAAGTACATATATGCATTGAATCTCCCCTTTTTCAACACATTTAAAAACACACACATATAACCATATATATATATCCATATGTACACATGTATATATCTATTTATATACACACTGCTATATCTAAATAGATGTGTATACCATACTTTTTCCTCACTATGTAACTCCTCCCCTTGAAATTTATGAAGAGAGAAAACATAGAGATTGAATTTTCCATCAATTGTCTAGTTAAGAAGGGTATGAATTTAAACCTTTTGTTGCTTATAGGATATTGTCCACTCTGAACTAAGGCATACTATAGTGAACAAAAGGTTTGAATTTGTAGCCTTCTCAACCAGCCAATTGAGGGAAAATCCAATCTGGATGTTTGGTTTCTTCATAAATTTCAAGGGGAGGAGCTATTAATCTACAATTGCTCCTATATTAATTGGTATAACACCAAAGATGTGCAGTATCAACATTATGTGAGAGTTGCATAGCACGCAAAATGAAGAGAAAGAAAAGGGAAAAAATTATGCAAACTAGCAACATGTTTTTAACTTCAAAGCTTATTAAAATATATATGCCATAGGGGGAACTCCTGGCCACCTTCGAACACAAAAGCGTAATGGGAAATGGTTGCTTGCAGTGCTTACAATGGAAATCAAGATGGCGGGACCAAGCAAATGCAATCTACACTATTTTTGATGTTTTTCAATGTATTCAATTTCAATAGGGACATTCACTGCCAAGGCACAATCAATTCTACAGATTTCTTATGAACATGTTACACATACTACACCATTAAATGGTCTGTTATTAACATCTCAATGCTATATCATTCAATGCTATGGTTGTATTGTAGGAATTTTCTCAGAAGCTAAATAATACTTACATATGCTATTTTTAACTCTTTTTAAATCAAATTATACCTAAATACAAATAAAGATAGCATACATAGTTGTTTAGATATACATGTGCATATATAAATTTTTGTTGCATTCTCAAATGAGCCACAATGGTCTTGGTTTGTGTATATCGATATATATTTCTGCTATATGTATTTTTTTCAAATATGAAACAGGGATTTCAATACATATATATAGACATAAATTCGAGCTACATTGCCTAGCACTACATATTATAAACAAACAAAGAAATTGTAAAAGAGTTATTAGACGAAAAATCCTATTCACAGTTGGGCTGATGAAAATCCCAGTGGAAACTTCAAACAAATAGCATTTCAGCTTAAAATATAAAGTTGAACAAATAAAAAAGCTATTAGAATAACACTTAAAAGCCACAAAACTATTTTTTTCTCCACGCTTATACAGATATCTTTTCAACTTGCCAAATCAATTATTTAAACCCAGATCTTTATGATGATACCTATTTTCTTTAGGTCATGACAAAAAATATATGATGCAAAAATCTATGTAAAATGTGTATAACACCATAGGCTCGATTGTAAATTTGAGCTACATTGCTTGCCATTAAATATTATAGAGAAATCATTTATGTGAAATACCCATGTAAAATGACTTGTAGAAAATAATTGTCATTCTAGCACCTCTTATACAATTTCTCTATTTCTCTTCAATATTTATTAACAAAGAACATAGCTCGAATCTTGTATCGGTCAATATGTTTCATGATATTCTCTTTTTCCTAGTCTATTTGAGGCTCCTTGAAACAAACTTCCCAAGTCTATTTATGTAAAGGGTGGAGCTTGGTAATTACATGGGATGGCAGTGTCTTATATCAATATGTTTGATTATATTCGTTGTTC
>VDFB02252616.1:141363034-141374749 GCA_007258455.2 Sequoia sempervirens
CTACAATGCACTTTAAGTTTTATAAATGACATTACAAATAGTAGATTACACTATACTTTAAATTGTTTATATAAAATGTAAAAGTATCTTTACATATCATGACATGTATGCTGAAATTGCATGCAATAAGTTACTATATACCTTAAATTTATAATTGAAAGTATATGTTAGAGATTCTAATATGATTTAAATTATTTATATAGAGTGTAAAGATATCATATCAGTTATTAATTATATAAAAAATTGATATCTCAAATATGTTAAATAATATACAAGATTACAATAGACTTTAAATTTTATAATGAAATTATAAATCAAAGATTATAATATACTTTAAATGTTTATGTAAAATTAAGACATCATATCAATCAAAGGTTGGCATGACAATTATATTGAAATTGCATGCAAGTAGTTATTTTAAACTTTAAATTTTATTATAAAAAATCTATGTTAGAGATTAAAATATGCTTTAAATTATTTATACAAAGTATAAAAATACCATATAAATATGTAATTATATGAAGGATTGACATGTCATCTAGGTTGAAATCATATGCAAGATTACAATAAACTTTAAATTTTATAATTGAAATTATAAATTAAAGATTACAATATACTTTAAATTGTTTATATAAAATATAAAAATATCATCTCAATCTATAATTGATGTGACAAGTATCTTGAAATTACATGAACACAAATTTTAGTATAATTTAAATTTATAATTAAAGTTACATGTTAGAGATTACAACATGCTTTAAATTGTTTATACAAAGTGTGGAAATATCTAATCAATTATTAACTATATAAAAAATATCTAATCAATTATAAAATATATAAAAGATTGACATATCAAGTATGTTGAAATTACATGCAAGATTACAATATATTTTAAAATATATAATTAAAAAAAATTATAATTGAAACTACATGTTAGAGATTACAACATGCTTTAAATTGTTTATGTAAAGTGTCAAAATATCTAATCAATTATTAATTATATAAAAAATTGACATATCAAGTATGCTGAAATTACCTACAAGATTACAGTAGACTTTAAATTTTATAATTGAAATGACAAATCATAGATTATAATATACTCTAAATTGTCTATATAAAATTAAAAAATATACCATGAATAAAAGATTGATATAACAACTATGTTGAAATTACATGCAAAGAATTAATATATATTTTAAATTTTATAATTGAAATTACAAATCAAAGATTATAATATACTTAAGTTTTATAAAAAAATTAAAAAATATCATAGTGATCAAAGATTGATATGACAAATATGTTAAAATTACATGCAACAATTAAAATTGCACCTTAAAGATTACAATATGTTTTAAATTGTTCATATTTAGCATAAAAAAAATTATATTAATTATATAAAAAATTGACATGTCAAATATGTTAAAATTGCATACAACATTAGAATACACTTTAAATTATATAACTAAAATTACAAATCAGATATTACAATATACTTAAAATTGTTTATATAAATTTTGAAATTGCAAATCAGAAATTACAATATACTTTAAATTGTTTATATAAAATGTGAAAATATCATATGGAGTCCTGCTCCTTGCTTGCTATACTATTTTATGATGTGATGTCTTTGTTTCTCCCGTGACTGTCACTTTGGTCTTGTTTTTCTCCCTGCCAAAACATTATGAATTATTTTCTTCGAAAAAAATAAAAATAAATAAAATTCATATGGATTAGGATTGACATGAATGGCATGTTAAAATTACATGCCAGTGTTCACGAAGACAAAACATACAGCAAATCCACTACCCTTCAATCATTATTCATACCATACTTTATTTGATTCTTCTGATTTCTCAGTTGGTTAAAAAATCTATAAGAGGAGGTTGATTCATTCTCATATCAAGTCTAAACGAGGGGTTAGATCGACTAGAAGGAATGGAGATTCTGTTCTTTGTCCTTTCATGCCTGCTACTTTTTACAACTTATCAGCAGCTCCACTGTTTGGCGGTGGCAGCGCAGAAATTGGGTTAGTGCATAATTTCAATATTTCGTTTCAAATCTATATATTTTATGAGAGGGATGCATATAATTTTTTTGGTATTATAAAATTGACGTTGGACATTTTGTGCTTGGTGTTTGCAGAATACCCATTTCCGTTTATGACAGCAGATGCTGAAAAGGCGGCTGCAAGAACGTATGATTACATTGTTGTTGGAGGAGGTACAGCAGGGTGTCCTCTGGCAGCAACACTGTCACAAAACTATTCTGTTTTGCTATTGGAAAGAGGAGACTCCCCCTATGGAAATCCCGACACAGAAGACGTTAAAAGCTTTTTCAAGGCTCTTACAGGGAGCGAACTTCCTTATGTCGCTGAGGGATTTGTCTCAGAAGATGGATTGCAGTTGGTAAGGGGGAGAGTTCTGGGAGGCGGAACAGCCATTAACGCTGGTTTTTACAGTAGGGCAAGCTCGGAATTCATTCGAGAGATGGAATGGGATGAGAAACTTGTAAATGAGTCGTACGAATGGGTGGAGAAGTTGACTGCCTTCAAACCAGACAAGCTTTTTCCTTGGAATTCTGCTTTCAAGGACGCTCTTTTGGAAGCTGGAGTGCTTCCTTATCATGGCTATAGTCTGGATCATTTGGAGGGCACCAAGATTAGTGCTTCAACTTTTGATAACGATGGAAGGAGACACACAGCTGCAGATCTTCTGCAATATGCAAATCCAGATAACATTGTGGTTCTTCTGAATGCTACAGCCAGCAAAATCATCTTCGATTCTTCATCAGGTACACATACATTTTCATTTTTTTATAAAGAATATGAATGAAATGTATGTTTTTATGAAAATATTATATGTTAGTTGATTTGATTATCTAATATTTTAATTTATTATAGATTTTTAATATTGTTACAAAATTATGTAGGAAAATTAAAGAGCATTGGTATCGAGTTCATGATCAGTGTTGATGGTCTTTTTTATCAAGTATTAACCAATCAATTATCACATTGGAGTGAGGTAATTTTGTCAGCAGGTAGTATAGGCAGTCCTCAACTTCTCCTATTAAGTGGAATTGGTCCATCAAAACAGCTTACCAATTTGAACATTACTGTACTTTTAGATTTAAATTTAGTTGGGAAGGATATTAAGGATCCACCACGTATAACAGTTATTATCAAATCCCCTAAACCACTTGGATTTGCTCAACCTCAGGTAGTGGGTGTATTAGACAATTCACAAGTCTACATTGAGTCTTTTAGCTATCCTCCACAAGAAAATACCATAGAATCTCAATATCTAGGATGTTTTTCAACTAAGCTGGCCTCTCCCTTATCAAGGGGTGAGCTTCAACTTAGAAGTAAAAATCCCCAAGATACCCCCTTTGTAAGATACAACTACTTTTCTCATCCAATAGATGTAGAAAAATGTATTCTTACTATTAAGGTACTATCTAGCCTTATCATGACAAATTCTCTTCAAGAATTTATATTTATTGATAATGGAAGCTCCCAAAATATTCAATTCATAGGGCCAAAATTACCCCAAAATCAACTAGACAATAAAGACAATGAAAAGTATTGTAGAGATACAGCAGCAGCATGTTGGCATTTCCATGGAGGCTGTGAAGTTGATTTTGTGGTTAACAAAAACCTTCATGTGAATGGTGTTGATGGTCTAAGGGTTGCTGATAGTTCAATTTTTAAGGATAGCCCTGGGACAAATCCACAAGCCACCTTCATGATGCTTGGAAGGTACGTTTCACATTTTTATGTTATCTTATTTATTATTTATTAAGGATAATATTAGTGACAAATTTTTAATGCACTATATGTAGGTATATGGGGACTCGTATCCTCCAAGAGCGTATGAACATTTGTGAAAATTAGAATATAAACTCGTGTCAAAATAAATATGATACATTTATATGTATATTATTTTAGTGATCATCAATAAAAAAATGTATCTTTTTTATTGAAATGGGTAGCCCCATTCAAGTATGCATGTTAAGTATTAGTTAGATATTGTTGGGTGCATATGCTTTGTAAGTCACCCATATAGTAAAATAGATTAAAAATAAAGTAGTTTTTTTTATTACCGGGACTCTATATATTCTCATAGTTTAAATTATCTTAGGTATTGCAATTGGTGTTCTTTTCCTATGAGAAGAACTAACCCCCTTGAAGTAACATCATGAATGCGATGTTCAAGTATTTGTTTCCTCAGCTATTTAATCTATATCTATGCAGTTTCGTTATTTCATTTGTAACTTACATGCAATATCAATCTCTTTCAAGGACTATATTCCATATTATTAGCAACAATTAGCGGCTTACTACAACTACCTATTGTAATCTCTCACTAGCCCACACCTATTGATGTTGACTATAAATTCATTTTTTTACACTAAGTGAAAGAGAAATAATAAGAACTCCACATCATCTTTGTTAGTAGAAGATATAATTATGTAATTGTATACAAGGAACTACAACACATCTAATATTTTGTAAAGTAATGTACCATTAGCCATGCTTTCATGTATGGTTTCACAAAGTACATGATATTAGAGTCAATTAGCTTGTATTAGAGTATACTATATCGTCCATGTTAAATTGAATATGTGAGGCCCACTTTTGATGGACCTGAAACTATTTTGGACTTCATTTGACTTGTTACTTTATGATACTTCATTAAATTATGATGATTCTGATACTTTTCTTAGTATTAGACCTTGATTCCAAATATATTACATATATAGAATAGTTAAATATTCTTTTACAATTCTATATGCTTAAAGGTGAAAATTGAGAATGCAATGATAGTATAATTGCAATGCAGTGATAACCTAGAAGAAATGATTGTCAAATTGGAGTAAGTGATGTGGGTTGTAATTATCTTGTAAGATTTAAATAAATATGCATTTACGATAATGCGATGATTATAAATATTGAGAATTGGATTGTTTAAAGCAATGATGAACTGTATAATTGTGATGTTGCATTTAGTTTATTATGAGAATTGAATTGTGAGTTATCGTGTGAATGTGTGTGTTTTCAATTAAGTTATTTTGGATATATATTCTATTTGAATGAATTAATAGGTAAATTGAGTGTGTAGGTTTGGTTTCTATGGGTCAAGGAAATCAAAGATCTTTTGGGAACCTTATGTGATTAACTGTGAAACCAAGACCATAGTCCATTTTGAGGGACTATAGTCTCATTTGTGAATTATTTTATTCAAAATGTTATTGTAAATTTTTGTTGTGATTATTATTATGCCATGTGACAACTAGGAGTTGTTGGAAACCTATGTTGCAAATTTAGGATGCATTATTTAAGGGATTTTGAAAGGATCTCAAAAATATTATTTTAAGTATTTTCACAATTTTTGGTGCCTTAGGTTGTATACCTAAGGGTTAGGTGCATTTTAATGGCCTCATTTAAAATTTGGTCAAGATGGAGCCTTCTAAAATGGTCTTTTAAGGGAATGAAAAATTTGAAGATTTGGAGCTTGGAAAAGTGACTAGTCACTCTCCAACCCCACTTTGCACAACTCATTAATGGATTTGAGTAAATAAAAAAGGGTCTCACATATGTGATCCATCTTTGTAAGCTTTGTGGGGATGGGTTTCCAAGTACACTCCCCATCTCCCCATAAGTATTACACATGTGTGAGCACTTGTGGGGAGAAGTGCTTTAGGGATGAATGAGATAGTGACAAAAGTCACTCTCTTAATCAAGGATTTCAAATCTAGAATCCTTATGTATCTCCCATCTGAGAATGAGGAGAGAATCTTTCTTCATTTTTTGGGAGTCTTTTCATTTTGTTCATGTTTTGGATTTATTTTTTTCTTGGCTCCGGGGAAGGAATTTGAAGCAGTTGGAGTCAGGCTCATCCTCAACTCAATCTCACCATTTTGGAATCTTGAGAAAGCAGGCCTTCATGGTTTTTATTTTCTTTATGCTTAATGTATGTGTGTATTGCAATTTAAGTATTGTTTACAATTGTAATCTAGGTTAGGAGTAGAACTAGTAAAGAATAATTAGAATTAGTCTATATATACTTTGAAGGTTTTTGTAAATTGAATAATGACGATTTTTCCTAGAACTTGTATCATTCTATAAATAATAATATAAATTATTTCTTTATCAATTGATGTTATTGTGGATACAAATTAATGAATGGTAATAATATAATTGAATGATATTTTTGTGAAGTAAGAAATGGGTATGTGTAGGATCATGATGGGCCATAAAGTGGCAATATGATGGGTATGTGGCTGATGACTTTTTTTTACCGAAAATTGATGAAACGAAAAGGGTTTTTAAAGGATATTTTTAGATTTTCACCAATATAAATTATGCTTTACTTTGAATTTAATAAATAATTATTATTCATTTTCTATTTGAATTACGACTAAAGTCCTGATTAATAGGCTGATTGAAAAACATCTATAGCTTTCAAATGGTATCACATTTTTTGAATCCAAAACATGTATCACATTCTATGCTTCACATACTATAGGATTAAAAAAAATTAATGTCATGAAGTTTTGACCAAGTTAAGGTGGTCAGACATACGAGATTTTATATTTTTTAAAATTTGTAATAAAAAATTTATAATTAATTATTTACTTGGAAAAAAATTACAAAAAAATATGCATCACATAGGGACATAAGTCCTCTACTTATATCTAAAATCTTGTAAAATATAATTATCATTTTATTGTGGTTAGGGTATAGGACAAACACCATTTCGGTTTTTTCCTTGAAATTTAAGTACTACTGCATTGAAATTTCAAATTTTCACCAAATAGATTTAAAATAAATAAATAAAGCTAGTAGTTTAGAAACTACATTCAATTTGCTACAAATTCCATTCTTACATATTTTTGAAATAATATAGATAACTTATTCAAATTTTTACGTCAAGTTGCCGAACTCTAATTTTTTTGATTTTTTTGCCACCTAAGGGCCTGTTTTTCCCACGATGATCTTGCACATACCCAAATGCAACCTATCATGCCTAAAATTTGTATGAAGGCAAGAAAACACAACTAACAATTTTTTTTTGAAAAAAGTTACAATGTGCACATCAATACACTAACACTCGATAACCATGCACTTGCATGGTTGAATACTACATGCATCAAGGCACGTTGCTTGTACAACATCATCATTGACGCGTCGCCCAAGAGTGGGGAGTAGAGTAACGTAGTCAGGTGGGTAGATTCCATCTCATGCACCCTCAATCCACAATTGGTAGCTCTAAAACCTAGGCTAAACAAGGATTCTATAAATGACCTAACTAGCTAAAGATATTACATATTAGATTTACTTAGTTTTTTTTTTTTAATTTCCACGTTCGCAAGGTTAGGGTTGGTGTAGTGGTTATTCATAATGGTAACATTCATCCTTATTCTTTTTATCCATTTTAGAATCTAAGGATACAAAATTTGGTATTGTCTCTTTGTTGTGGTAGATATGACTATTCACCCCTTAGAAATAAGAATGTCAATCGTATTGACATTAATATTACTATAGCTTGTCTTTAGTGGACATATTAATGAATCACGACATTGGTAATATTAGTGACATTATTTTAGGAACTGTTATTATTAAAATATACATTAATATTAATGATATAATACTCATCTCAAGATGTCAATTGAAATGGTAACTAAATTATAAATACTTTAATCTTATAATGTTTTATATTAATAATAATGATTAAAAAAAATAGTTTATATATATATATAAATTTAATTATAACTAACTATTATTTATTTATCTGAATGTTTACTTATTCTTCTATAATTTACTCTGAAAATAATTTTAAAGAGAATTATAAAAATAAAAGGAATCATATACAATTAATTATGCTATCCCTACTTATATTCATATTATTATTTACTTTTTAAAGAAGCAATCTAAAGAAATCCCATTAATACTAAATCTAGTATAAAAGGATCCTTTTTGGGAATATGGGAATATTTTTCCTTTACTAATTTAGTTAAAACTACACGATGACTCTTTTTCTTTTATTTTCTTTAAAAGATAGAGGAAATATATATAGCTTCATTCCTTCCTTTAAGAATCCTTAAACGTAGGAATAAGTGGGGACCTCCTAAAACGTAGGGTTAGGAACTATAAGTAAAGTTAAGGGGATTTATTTATTGCTTTTTTAAAGATGATTTTTTTAGTTTTATCTTTTACCACACATGCCACTCTTCTTTACCGCTATTACTCATTTGTCAATGTTGATTAACAGTAATATAAAAAAAAAGAAGATAAGGGAAATAATTATCTTGCTTGAGGACTTGTATATAAATTTTACCGAAGTCAATATTCAAGGTATTATTTATATTATATGATGGTTTTCAAATACATAAAAAAAAACATCTTATAGCAAATTTTCTTAATTCCACAAGACAACTTTTTAGTTAAGATAGTGGAAAACTATTCCAGCAATATCATCCATTATTTTTTTACTTTATGTTTATTTATTCTCCCGAAAAAAGATAAATAAGAGTTTATATTTAAATGGTGCAGTTTTTTCTTGTGAAACTATTTTCAACGGAAAATTAAAAAGAAAACACTAAATATATTTTCAACGAAGTAACTGACATTAATTTTTAACTACTGTACAGACTCGCCTGTAAGAACGCTTTCACACCATGCTAGTTAAATGCCAAAGATAGAGACATGACTCTAATAATAATGCTGGCAAGAGTTACGACATACATTAATGGTAGAATTCATTTCCTTTGTTCACACGCAGTAGGTTAAAGAACGTTGGAGGATCTACTCAAGCTAGATTGATCATAGAATCGCGCGCTTCATTATAGCCATTTTCTACGGGCAGCTGAATAAATTTTATTTTATTCTATTGTATTTTCTTTTCCTTCCAGACATGAGGTAGTACGCCATATTGAATATCCTGCCTACCAACAATAATCATGTTCTACCAAACTTGTTTTCTGCCCTAAAAGTTTTGTAAGATTTCAACACTTCACTTCTACACAGGCTGGGTGGAAGCTCAAAATGTTCCTGAGTCATAGCTGACTGCAGAATGAAAAAAAAAGGCGAAGGCTTCACTTTATATCTACAGAACTAGAATTCACTATGTTTCTTGGATTCGAATAAGAGTTATTTGTAAAATATTTATCTATTTATTTTTCTCTTTCTATTTCGACACACAGTGCTACATTTGGCAAGTTAGGGACTCTACAGGTTCGTCCAAGGAGTATATGCATACTACGAGCCAATATTTTGTGTTATGCTAAAAGCAAGGAGTGTTGGTTTCTATGTTGACAGTACTTCTACATCTCGAGCCCCCTCAAAATATTTTCTAACTCTAGATCTAAATATTTATTTTATCTATTTACTTTTACTAGCATGTTACGAGGTAGCTCCTATGCCTAATTCTTTCTTTATTTTTATTTTTCTATTTTACAGAGCAATGTGCCATTCGACAACATACGTCAAGGGTTTCTTATCCACAGGTAAAAAAAAGTAAATACAGAGTAAATCTGGGAGACATTGGTCTAATCTACCTTCTGTAGAGACTGTAAAGGAGTTTAACTAAAGATTACCACTGCAAGAATACGTAGAAAAAAAAATTGCATTTCTTATTTATTCAAGCAAGATATATTTCCTATTTTAACAGATACAACATTATAGACTGTATATGCAACATAGTCTTTATTTGCAAAGTTTTCACTACCCAGAATAATAATATGCTTTCATTGCAGGTGTAATATGGACTTGCACATATTTTCACAGAGTTTTCTCAACATGGCAATAAACATAGAACTTGTATTCAGACTAGATTGAATGGATAATGAATTCCTTTTCAATGTATTGAAATATGAACTATTTCTCACCAAGATTATGTGCATGCATTCTTTTCCAACATTATTACAAAAGATAGATACCATATAAGAAGATGACTCCTTTCAAGAAAATTTTGTCATATAACAGAATGGAAAGAAAAATAGTATAACCCATGTTCCCACAACATATATATATTACATATAACAAGCTTCCAGCCCTTATTCATATGTCTTCAAAATAACTTCAAATTGCACAAAATAAGGTGACTCTTCCAAATAGAAAGGTTCTTCAAGATTTCCAACCTGCACTATTTAGACAAGCTCTTCAATGGCCAAAGGGTATGCTCACCTCCCAACCTTGGGTTGGAAAACCAACCACCCCCAAGCTAGGAGGTAACCAAGCTACTGGGTACACACAACAATAGAACAAAAATCCATTTCAAACCACAATGCTCAAAACAAAATACTCCCAATCACTTCTATATGGGGAGAGTTTCTAGCAAAAGAATAAAATAAAATAAGGATTCAACATCACCATTTTTCTTCTTATCCAATCCACCCACTCATCAAAAATTCTTCATATCATACACCCTCCATACAACAATCTTCCCAAAACACCATACTATCATGAAACAAATTTGGGTACTCATACCCTTTTTGTGCCTCTCCTTTCCAAAGGAGGAACAATCTCCCCATAGAGGTTCCTACACATTCCTATCCCCCACAAGGATTCTCTTCCCACATTGGGTAAGTTTATCCTATATACAACCCCAAACCCACAAGAAAATGCAAAATCACATAAATGGACAACAACTCATATAACCCATGTTCTCACACTTCCATACAAAGAGATAATAAGAAAGAAAAACATACATAAAGATAGAATAAAACCTACCTCAAATCCAAGCCAACAATGAGGGAGGGTTGAAGATGAGCTCCAAATCTCTACTCCTTCAAGACCCAGCAAAATTTTCCTTCTTCCAAGCAATCCAAACACAAATCCACCAAGAAGAACCCTTTCCTTTTCTTTCCAAAGGATTCAAATAGGAGTCAAGGGTTAGAAACCCTTGGAGGAGAGTGTGACACATGTCAACCTCCTATTCACTCCCATGGACACACCTCCCCACAAATTCTCACACATGTGTGAGAACTTTTGGGGGAGTGAAAGGCCAAAGAGTGCTCAACACTCAATAAGGCTTTCAAATCTCATAAATGAGATTTTGGAGCCAACACTCCAATTCCATCCCCAAAACCCGTCACCCTTCTTAATGGCTAATTAAGAAGGGTCACAACTTGAAATTTTCACAAGTTATGGGTTTTATTTGACCCCTAACCCATAGTTGATCATCCTAGGGGTTAATTAAAGGCCAATTAACCCAATTTAAGGAATAATTAAACCTTTAAAAACCCTCAAAATAAATTGAAATTTAAACATAATAAAAGAATTCCAACATGCCCCAAAACCCTCATCAAAAGTTTGATTGACCTAAAAAACATAATCACAAGATTCAACATTAAATATTTTTTATCACAAATTAAAATACAACACAAAGAGGCTATGGTCCATTCTCCAAGTGGACCATAGTGGCTTCACTTGGCTGACACAATCGTGTACCCTTGGTTACCTCCAATCCCATTGGCCATGGGCGTGTACTTGCACACTCAATATCCACATGTCAAAATATCCAATGCATGATCTAATCAATAATTAAATCATAAATCCATATGCATATATTTAGCACAATCTAACTCTAAATCAATAATTTCAATATCCATAATCATTCTTCTTCTAGTAATAACATATCCTATCAATTCATATATAGTCATGGCATAATAAGAAAATCACATCATCACTAAATTAAATTTAGCATCCTATCAATT